>JARHVA010000988.1:167500-722500 GCA_037957365.1 Torreya grandis | reverse complement strand
GAATTAAGAATTTAATTTTTGTGTCCTTAGAATCTTGCCCCATGTGATGATGAATTTGACCTCCTAGGGAAACTTTGCACACAATGGTGTAACTATGGATGGGCACACAATTCGGTTCTTGAAGCATTAGTACCCTTTCAAGCCTAAAAACATCATTTTTTTTCTTTATTCTACTCCCCTTTTGTTTTTATTTTATGAATCAGAATAAGTCCATCCCCTTCATTTATAAATCGATAAAGTGAAATCTAGTAGTCCCTGTGATTGGAATTGGTTAAACAAGGTGAGGGTTATAGATTCTCTTAAACTGGGATTTGATCCTTGGTGGTAACACTGCATCTCTCAAAGACTCATTTTAAGCAAGCTATATCATGGAGCCCAATACCTACAACCATACCCTGGATTGAACTAGTTTCAATCCTAAAACAAAAGAAGAAAGTCACTTATTATCCCAAAGTTCATCTTGAACACTTAATCTCATAAGCATCTTAGGATAGGATTTTGGACCAAACAACAGCTAGGATCTCTCAAGCTCTAACATATCTAACACTTGTAGGATATTGATAGCTTTGACATGACCCACGTGACACTTTCTCATTTGATTGAGCTCTCTTAGGGTCTAACATTTCTAACAGGTCCAAAAGATTGACAATTTTGACAAATAGGCCGAAAGCTGCTTCTTTATTCATCATGATCCCCTATGAGATTTTTAAAAAGTGACTAAGTTAAAATAAAGTCATGTAATCAATTAAAATATTACATGTCTATCATCAAAGCTTCACAAAGTTCTGAATAGGACTCTGGGAGACTGACACTCCAGAAAATCCAACATGAGTCCAAATCTAGAAAAACACATTTAGCGTAATAAATATTCTAAGTATGAAAACCCTTTGTTCTTTTAGAATGCATCCAGGACTCGACTTTGTTTAAACTTAGAAGACTACAAGGGTCTTTAAAAGAGACCAAATTTTCATTACAAACATTATTAAATGCTCAACAAGCCAGAGCATAATAGAGGTTTGGGGATTTTCAAAGAAGTATGATGATGTAGAAAGGAACTAAATTCTAGGAACTCGAGTTGAGCACTTTCAGAGGGGTCCCCCCACTTCTTCAAAGAAAGGGGTGTGTTGGCCAAAATACAAACTAAGCTAGTTTCCCAACTTTCCTAGTTATTGCATGCAAGTTTCGAATAATTTGTTTGAAAATAAACAAGAAATATAAATTATGATTTTTCTATTGATCTAAATAATAAAATAATTCAAAATAATCTAAATCAATGATAAATTAGAAATATGAAAGCCTTTTGTTTACCTAAAGTTTGTCTAGAGTTTTGTTGTTGGTTAATTGATTATTTTGAAACCAATGAAACTTGTTTTGAATGTAAAAATTAACTATTGTGTTGGTTGAAAGTGTAAGAAATGATTCCTAAAATCTTCCTAAAGTTTGATTGTAATATTGTATGCTAATGAAATTAAATCTACCAAAAGGAATGCAAAATAAAGAATCTATCTACTATTTTTTTAGCAAAGACAAAAAAAAGAAGAGAGTTATTTCTCCTATCTAATTTGTCTTTTTTGTTTTAAAATGAAGATTTAAACAAATACAAGAATAAATTATAATCTAATCTAATCTACTGGAGTAAAAGAAATAAATCTAAGCTAAGAGCCTCCAACCTGATCCTGATGTAGAACAACTGAAGGCATGGAATTTATAGCACTCTGGTCCTCAATATGTTGAATCCTTTTGCTCAAATGAAGATATTAGGAACTCTCCAACAAAGAGGATGAATAGATGGCTATCAAAAATGGGAGAATAAGAGAAGAGACACAACTTCAAACAAGAAACAACTAACTGTGTCTGGTTGAAGACACCGTTGGCAAAGACTAGGTTGCAAGAACAATGGTTCTCCCTATCCAAAATTGTGTAGTTAAATATGAAAACAATCAAAGAAAAGTTTCAAAGTAATTTTAACAAGTTGTGGATGCAAAGGATTCAAATCTCTTAGGCTTAGAATTAAAAAATTTGGATTTAAAATCAATCCAAAATTGGCTCACTTGTAGAGGAGTAATGGAGCTTGCATGAAAGAATTTAACTGAGTTCAACTTGGGAGGGACAAAAAAAGATTGAAAATAGAAGTGGAAATTAGCTGGTCTTGATTGGAGGTGAACTTAAGATGGAATAAGAAAGAAACATGACAAAAACATGAAAAATGTGTCAAGGAATGATTCACGGGAGATAAATTTGGAAGATGGAACAATAGTGACGAAACCGCCCTTATTTGCAAGGATTTTGAGGACAAATAACCACCCCTATTTTAATATGTAACCACCCTATTAGGACAAAACTATTTTGGCAGTTTACACAACCACTGTGATGAACCCATCATGAAGGTGGCAGTTTTGTCACCTAATAGGGCAGTTTTGTCACCAATGAGAAAGGGGTGAAAATACGTTGAGGGAAGCTACAAGGGCCAATCAAAAGGGGGTTTTGGGAGACTTAAGAGAGAGATGGAAGCAAAAGAGGAGAAAATGTTAGACAATTTTTGTTTGAACATCATTAGGATGTCATAACATCATCATCGAACCTATCATGTCAGGAATATTGCACCGTATAAAAATTGGGTGCATACAGGGAACAAACGCTATCAAGTAGGAAAATATTCATTGAAAAAGCCAAAGATTCAGATTAGGGTAATGCACAAATCAGGCACATCAAAAGGTAAAACCCTATGAAGTGTAAGATAATTGGGATCTACAAAAATGTAATCATAAAAATACACCTACCTTAATTTTTTTTAATTAAGGGTAAAGGTGGGGTTTTTAAAGGGCCCAAACCCTTGATACACCTACCTCAATTAAGCATTATAAAACATGCAAAATATAGTAAA
The DNA here is from genome assembly GCA_037957365.1 of Torreya grandis. Taxonomy (NCBI): domain Eukaryota; kingdom Viridiplantae; phylum Streptophyta; class Pinopsida; order Cupressales; family Taxaceae; genus Torreya; species Torreya grandis. Next base: position 719,616 of record JARHVA010000988.1, on the reverse strand, counting down.
CAATGCATGATTAATTACAAAATTAAATATAAATGGAGATGAGGGGATCTTGGTTTTTTTAATTAAGGGTACTGTTATAATGTGATCTACTTGCATCAACATGTAACAATCTGAACCCATTTGACATTTGGATTTGGGTAAAAAATGGAACAATGCCAAGATCACATGGACGATCATGGTCACTTTCATCACAATAAAAACAGTTTTGATCATTGTCAAGATTGTATGAATGGTTTTGGTGCCGATAATCTATGACATGGGTTTGTGACTCTATTTGCCTACTTGTTATTCTTTGACTTCTCTCTTTAATTTAATACTTTCTAAAACACTGAAATTGGAAGGGTGGTTTGGTTTGGAGGTATGGATTAAAGGGTTAGTGTTTTCCTTTTTGATTTGTGAGACCCTTCAAACTTTACAAAGAAATCACAAATTAATAAATAAATAAAGTATTTATAAGAGTGCCAACATAGTGTTCTAAGAGTGCTTTTGATAAAATGCTTGATAAATCCATCATATGTATATGATGATCAGATGAGCCTAATATATTGTTTATTTATAGATGAAGAAATTCAAAATTGATATGCAAAATTGATACGCACCACTTAATCTAACAGTGAAAAACAAGAAAGATGAATGTGCTAACTCAATTTAAAAAGTTGTCTAGACAACTACGCTTAGAATGTACGATCAATTTTGATAGATGTCAAGATCGTATAGACAATTATGATCACAAACTAAGATAATCATAAGGCATATGTAGAGATTGTACAAAAATATGTGAAGACAGTTTCGACTATCAAATGTTGCTATAGCAATTTAATAACACTAAATTTGCACCTTTCACCTAAAAATAAACAAATATACATAACATATAAAAAATATTACTAAATAAATGTCAATGGACTATTCACCTATATTTAAGAGGGAACCAATACATGTGATGGTATATGAGTAAGGAATACCTAAAACTTGAACAAATTGAAATGAAAAGTGGTTGTACAATTTCTATTTTATAATATAATTTGTACCCAACAATAATAATGTGAAGTATCCAATCATATAACTGCATTATATTTATAACTATTAAATACATAATCTTGTATTTTAAACCAGCTTACTTTTAATTTATTTCAAATTTGTTATTTTAGTTCAACTCAAAATATGTGTTTCCCTCTATTTAAACATACTAAACAAAATATATATATATGAAACATATAATAAATGAACTTTGTGATAAATTTTAATGTCTACACACAAAATAGCGAGTTGGAAATTTGGCAAAATATTTGATCTCTCAATCATCCTTTTAAGACGTTAGGATTGAAGCCACCTATGAAACTTACACAAACATTTGGTTTGGAATGAGCCATTTCTACTGTCAAAATTTACAAACTGCTGTGGTACCCATATGACCACCCTCTTATATACCAACGCAGACATTCGACGGGAAACAAAAATCCGGCCAACAAACTGGTCTCGTTCAATTGACGTTTGCTCTAAGCACATGTGGGCCACCACGGAATTGTGCCGGTTTACGATTAAATCAAGAGAAGCGACGGAGGTGGTCACAGCATCCCAGCCACTGTAGAATCCCATCTCCAACACCCAATCCAATTCAATTCCACTTAATTCAGTTCAATTCATCTTCCCCTGCCCACAAATCTATTTTCTGTCCATCCCGTGTCTGCAGGCAACCGGCACTGTCTGCCCCCGCTATTTCTCCGCACTTTTTATTTCAACTTGTCACCTCCTAGATTCGATCCGCCGCTCTATAAAAAAACAAAATAATAACCCAAAATTAAAACAACCCGTTATGCCCTCTGCGAATTACATTCAATTTTAGCAGAGTTTGAATTCCCGTCAATTGACGTAGTTGCTTTCAGATGGCAAGTTCCAGGCAGCGCAGCCCAGACAGCAGCCCGCGTTCCGAGGACGAATCAGGTGCTCACGCGTACAGCAATCCAGATGGGTCTGTGAAAGAACAAGATCGGTTCCTACCCATTGCAAATGTCAGCCGAATTATGAAAAAAGCCCTCCCTGCCAATGCAAAAATATCCAAAGATGCCAAGGAGACCGTGCAGGAATGCGTGTCTGAATTCATCAGTTTTATCACTGGAGAAGCTTCTGACAAGTGTCAGAGAGAAAAGAGAAAGACTATAAATGGAGACGACCTTTTGTGGGCAATGGGGACTCTTGGATTTGAGAATTATGTCGACCCCCTTAAGATTTACCTGCAGAAGTACAGAGAACTTGAAGGTGAAAAGACCTCCATGGCCAAACAGGGTGGTGCTGACCATGACCAATCTCCTAATTCTAAAGATGGGGTCTCTGGGAGTGCTGGAAATGGGTCTGGGTCTAATCCTGGTGCTAATTCTGTTGGGAGTTCTAAATATAGCGGAAGTTACTACCCGGCTTATGGAGCTCCACAGATATATGGTGGCCAGCAGCATCATCAGCAGCAACAAATGTTGGGTGGGCCTTATCATCATCAGATGCATATGAACACCAACAAAACTGCCACTGGTAACACTGGAGACCATCATCCTAGAGGGCAGTGGTAGGAATAACTAGGGGAAATCATTTTTTTATCTTTTAATTGTATATTGGGTAGTTGTTGATGCAGAGTTCTGGATTAATTGAGTATCAGACAAAAATTTTGTTTTACCTTTCTTCGTTCGGTATTCTTCACCTGTCAGAATATGTTACCAAAGCACGCATGGGCTGTCTGTTCTATATATACTTATTAAATGTGTATGTAATGAATTGTGATGAGGATGTATAATTATGGTACATTTTTTTTTTTGGGAAAATTGTACAGATCAATTTGGGTCCTATGGATAGTTGCTTTTTTAAAATAATTCATTCCTGTGCCGAAGTTGCTTTACCATGTTGTGGGTTCAACTTATTTTGTTTTTTTGTGGACGTGCTCTGGTTATAAGTTACTTCATGGATACATCATGAACTCTGTGAGGGTGTATATTTCGGGTATATCAATTTTTTAAAAGGTTGTGCAGATCAATTTGGGTGCTATTTTGTTTTTAAGATAATTGCTGTGCTAGAATGCCTTTACTGTATTGTGGGTTCAACTGATTTTGGTTTTTGTGGACATGGTCTGCGATAGAGCCGAAGATGCCGGTTTATTTTGGTGCTAGTGGATTCTGCATAAGCTGATGAAAATCTAGTAGAAGCTGCTATTAAGCTCATATGGACTTATCGGAGAAGAGCCCTCGATTTTCTACAATGCCATTTCTCTCTAGACTTGTAGATCTATGGCTTATTTGATGTTTCTGGCAATATAGTGCTGGTCTAGTAGCAAACTTATATAAGGGCATACGGCCTGCTCTACATACACCTAATGGATATATTTTGAACCGAGGGGAGGATGTATATTTTTGGTACATTGATATTTTAAAAAGTTGAACACCACATTTTGAGTTGAGTCTTAGGAGAATTTGGCAGAATTAATACCCCTCAGTCAGAAGAAGTCGATTTTTTGTTCACCCAATACCAACGGATGCTAAAAGACTCCGAAGGATCAGGATGTTTACCCTTAAAAAAATATGTTTTCAAATTGATCCTTAAGCTCAAGTTGCTTTCCCGTGTTATGGGTTCAACTCATTTTGCTTAAGAGTAACATTGTTAGACCATTCTCGGGCCTGTTGCACTCTGGTCAATCTGATTCCTTGTCATTTTTCCCTTGCTGTTATCTGTTAAGAGCCTGTGCTGTCGTAATCAATGGGTTTTAAGGTCATTCAAGTCTTTGGACACATGAAGTAATGTGCATGAAATGTCGGATACCTGGATCTTATTTCTCAAATTGTTTCTCCTCCAGTGATTGATTTTGAGAGAAATGCTAAGAGTCTTATTGCTCTGGAAAGTCAATAACTGATAAAAATATAGTATCATCTGCCATATCTCCGTCCCAGAGAGATTATATGATAGTTTAGATTATACGTAATCTGATTCCTTGTCTTTGTCCCTCGCCCTTGCTGTGTTTTAAAGGCTTTTGCGGTCTTTATCAATGGGTGTAGCCAAATCAATTTTAATTAAGGTCAATTGAAAACCTTTTTAACAGGTGTGAAGTAGTATGCATGATATTTTGTTTCTTCCATATTGATTGATTTTGAGAGAAGAAATCTAGGAATCTTATCACTCTTGAAATTTGGTAAACAGATATAAATCTAGTAATTCTACTATATTTGGTTCTGTGAATGTTCGATGCTTTCATATGGCCCTTAAGCTGCTCTACTATGTTGTGGGTGCATTTCATGTTGCTTTTGGTGGACACGCTCTGGGCTATGGCATGATATGTTTGTTTCTTTTGGTCGTAGTGCACAATTCATGGGCTGATTCAAAAGCACATTGGTATGAATCTAGTAGAATCTGGTATATGAAGTTTATATGGACTCATCTTATTTGCTTTGTTTAGCTGTGTTGACTTTCTACATTGCCATTTCTCTCTATATTTGTAGATCTATCTTTTTCTATGTTTCTGGCGGTATAGTCTTGGTCAATCAGGAACCGAGAAAAGATTTATATTCCTGGTACATTAATTTCTTAAAAATTATTAAGGATCAATTTGGGTCCTATGATATTAAATGTTATTAAAATGGTCCTTGTGTTCATGTGGCTTTACTGTCTTGTGTTTAACTAATTTTTCTTATAGAATAACTTTTTTTCTAGATTAGTTTTAGGGCCTGTTGCACTCTGGGAATTCTGATTCGTTGTCCTTTGCTGTTGTGTGCTTACTTTAATGAATCAGTGGAGTGGCCAGATTGATTTTAAGGACATTTAAAAGGCATTTGAGAGATGTGAAACAGTGTGCACGAGATGTCAATTTTCTTTCATCTCTGGTACTTGTTCAAGTTGCTTTACCGTTTTCTGGGTTCATTTCATTTTAATTTGAGAATAACATGTTTTAGATTAGTATTTGGCCTGCTGGACTCTGGGTAACGTGATCTCTTATTGTTTGTCCTTAGTTGTCTTTTGTTTTATTCTTAGCTGTTTTTTGTAAAGAGGGTGTGCTGTTTTAATCCATGGCTCTAGCTGGATCGATTTTAAGGTCAGTTAATGTCTTCTAACAGAAGTACTGTCTTCGTTCCTTGTGATTAAGTTGATTAACTGTGTTATGGTTCTAAGTTCTAAATCATTTTGCTTTAACTGTTGGATTTTGGGTAATCTGGTTCCTTCTTTTCTGTACTGTGCTGTATTTTGTCAAGCAGCTGCGCTGTGCTAATCAAATGGGTGTAAACAGATCAGGAGATTTCAAGTTTCTTTTAAGATTGAGGGAAGAACTCTGGAATTTCATGGCTCTGGAAATTCAGAAAACTGATAAAAATCTTGGAGAATCTACTATTTCTGGGTCGTAGGGATGTAGTTTTTAGATGATCCTTGTGCTCAAGTTGCTTTCCTGTGTTTTGGCTTCAGCTCATTAGGCTCTTTTGGGTGATAATATGTTTTAGACTTCGTTTGGGCCTGTTGCATTCTGGATTTTGTGACTCCTTATAATTTCTTCTTTGTTGATTTCTTAAGAGCCGTGGCTGCTGTTATCAATGGGTGCAACTAGATGGAATTTAAGGCTTAAGTCTTTGAACTGATGTGAAATACACTGTTAAAGATCTCGTGTAACCTAATATATTAAGTTCATGTCCATTCTATATGAAGTCCATATTATAGAAAGTCCATATATGGTGGATTCTGATCTGCCTTATATAGACCTCTGTAGGCATGCTCTGGGTTATGGTATATCATATTTTAGATTCCTGAGCCTGTTTAACTCTGGATAATGTGTCTATGCCGCTTGTTCTTTGATGTTTTTTTTGAAATCCCATGCTCTTGTAATAAACGGGTGTAATGAGATGGCTTTTAATGTCACTCAAGTCTTTGAAGTCTTCGAACAGATACGAAGTAGTGCCCATGAGATGTCAGGTTCCTTCATATTGTCGTCTTCTTTTTCTTTCTATGGTTTGATTTTGAGGGAGAAACACTAAAATTATACATCTCTGATTTGCCTTTGTACAACCCTCTTGACTTTCTACACTTTCATTTCTCTTTGGACATCAAATCTTTCTTATTTTATGTTTCTGACAACATAGGCTTAGTCTAGTAGCAAACCACAGCCAGTAAGGGCAAGATGGTGGTTAGTGTGTTCCAAAGTGTACTCAACTCCTCTGCAAATTGTATTTTTTCAAGTTTCAGCAAGTTGGCTATTTGCTTTAGGTAACATAATTTTTTTTAGCTGCTTGTTTCTTCTTCTACATTTTATATTGCAATTATAGGATGGTAAATATCAAGAGAAATGGCCCACAAATGCAGCCTTGAAATGCATACTAAAGGCTATTAAACATTTTCCTGTCTCTTTCTGCTGTATAGCTTACCCATGTAGCTTGCTTTCTTGATTCTGAATAGCATTTTGGGAAGAAAGTATTGTCTTCGATCTTGAGGAAACTCCAAAGAGCCCTTCATAATGAATGAAGTGCAGGCCTTCAGTTTTCATAAATCTCATCCTCGTGAATTTGGATTTGTTTGGTGAATGTCCTTGAAGTTTGTATTAGGCCTACATTTGACCTTTTCTTTTGCATCTCAAATGGATCTATACATGTAGCCACAATTGTTTGGGAATATATTTCCTACCTTGACCCCATTACTAACATTGTTTAAGCAGTCCTAATATGCAGTCAGTTTTAATAAATCATCATAAAATTCGAACCTTTTTGCTGATAAAAGTTTTGTTTATTTTGAATTTTATTGAAACTTAATTTTTGAAGTGTTATTGATGGTGTTTTAACCTTTTAGAACTTAGTGAATGTAAATCTTATGTTGTTAAAGCGTTGAGTATAGTAAATCAGGGTATAAAAATGTAATAAATACAGTCATTGATCTGTAATAGAATTGACTTAATTTGATTTTTTTTTAAAATAATAATAAATAATGTAAATAAGAACTTAGATGGAAAATAATTGAAACAAATGATTTGGAGGTTGAAAACTGAGGCATAGGTTGTTCGAGTGTTGCAAGCAAGATTCAGGGGTCAAAACTCTTCCTAGATAGCAGTGTCCTAATTGGACAATAGCACCATGTGGTGCTAGCATCCCTGTTTTGGCGGTAGTGTCCTGTGTGTAGAACTATTATGAGCTTTTGGGTGCAACTGTTTTTGGATCTGTCAAATATGTTCTTATGCGCATAAGTTTTGAATCTCTGTATATGACATGTTTTGACTGATTTTAAGTGCAAAACCTAATCCTCCATATTGCTAAGGAATCTGGTTGATACAAACAATAAAGTGTGTTGTTAGTGGGGTAGGTTGGACATCTTCAACACCATGTTGTGATGAGAGTTGCCTACACACTAATACTCCGAAGATGGATCAACCTTGATGTAGTTCTTCCCACAAAAGTGTTGGTGTAAGTGCAAGTGAAGCTAGTATGGTTGTTGACTTGAGGGCTTTGAATGTGCTTGAGATTGAAACACTGAGTAATCTGAATTTATGAATGTTGTAGATGGTTGTATGCAGAGGTAGGGCAGAGTAGGGATTGATAAACTTGATTGTGCACAACTTGTTCTGAGTTTGTTTGTGTAATTTGCATCTGATTTTCATCTAGTAGTTAGAGGGCTAAGAGTTATGTATATATACTATTTTGGTGTTTGTACAGGTGTTAAAAGAGATCTAGGCCAACCTTAGGTGGTCTTAGATTTGAAAAAATATGTTGGTGAAAAAGGAGGGAAATGACAATAATGTCAAAATTAGGACACTAGTGCCATGTGGCGCTATTGTCCCCATTATGACGTTAGTCCCCAAGTGGCAGACCCTAAGGCACGAATGGCCATGATGTTAAATGGGGGTCTAGGACTACTTATAGGATGTCTAGGAATATTGTGGCCCACATGAACATTGGATAAGTGTGAAAATAGGCTCTAAGATAGGTCTAGGACTAAGCTAGGAATAAGTGGTTTCAAATAACACTCTTAGCACTCAAGTGTCATTTTTAGGTGATTACATTTGCACTCTTCTTCACGCCCCTTTTTTTTTTCTAAAAATGCACCAAAGCAAAATGACTAGGATAAAGGAAAAAGAAGCATACCTAAACTTATTTAAGAGGTTAAGCTCTTAAATTTGGATCTGAGTTTGTGAAACATTCTCTATTGTGTAAACTGTAAATGAAATGTGCATAGTTCAATCCTTATTTAAGAGACATCAAAAGCAAAGATAAACCAATTACATAGATAAAACCGAGTAAAAAAATTAATTTGAGTGAAAAAATAAGAGAGGTAAAGAACGAATACACCTCATTAGGTACGTGAACCAATGCATAAACCTGGAGAAAACTTGTGTGTGTGCATCTATATAGTGATCAATCGGTGAATAACTTGGACTGAGTTGATGGCTTGATAAATCCCCATGTGTAAGTGGCTCATGAACTCAATTCGATTTTGACTCCATCATTGCCCACCCCTGCTTGGTAGATCATGCCATGTGAATAGTTTGGATTGGATTGATGGTATGTCCAACCCTCTTATGTAGGTGGCTTAAGAACTTAAATAGAGTGTAACTCTATCGTTGCCTACCCATGTGTAATAGATGCATATAAAATTGAATCGTGTGATGCAACTGAAAATGTCTCACTGGAGATGTTGATTTGGCAGTCACTCGGGTATATTAGGTGGCTTTGGGCCACTCAGAAATGCCAACCACTGTAGATGGAATAATGCATGAATCTAGTGTGTACCTTGGAACATGATGTCTAATGTGTACATCGTAGAGAATGACATAGAGTTTTTCATTCCATCTGCTTAATCAGTGTATAAATGAGCATACGAAAACAATGTGATATGCACATGCCCCTAAAGATGATCTCTGAGTATATGGATTCTAGACTGAGTTGTAATAATTCATATTTGAGTATCTAAATTGAAATATGAATGACCATGTCGTGCATGATGCCCCCCATCAGAACAAATTGGTATGACTCTGAGTTGAATTAGTATAAATCTGAGTCAAACTGAGTCAAAACTGGTAAATTATAACTAAACCTATACAAACCTAGATTGTACTTGTACTTTTCTAGTCTATTTGGATTTTTTTGAAACTGAGGCTACTGGGAAGTAATGTCATATATTGGACAGTAGCGCCATGTGGTGCTAGTGTTCCAATTTGGGCACTAATTTCTGATTGTTCTGATTTCTATGCAACTGTAGTTGATCTTTGTGTCACTATTTTTCACTGTTTTTCTAACTCTGATTTCTGTATTCTGAACTTGTGTGCTGAAAATTGTACTTTGAGTGCATCCAGATACCCTGATCTATGTGACAAACTTATTTGAATGCCCCCTATTTTGAGGGAGTTTTTGAACCTATGCAAGTATTGTCCTTAAAAGAAAAATCTCTATAAAATGTGTGTTAATTGGAGCATATATGATATCTATGTAATAAATCAATATAATGTGCATACATAACATCAAAATGTAAGATAATTTGAGCATAAGTTTGTAATGTGCAATGCATGTTAGGTCTGACATTCACAAAGCTATCAAGATAGATATAATAGTATATGTGAACAACAAATATGAGAAATAACTAAGTAGCTACCTAAGGGGATCGGGCATGATGTCCATCACAACACACAAGTAGGAAGGGAAAATGCATGAGGTCCCTCATGGCATCTAAAACTGGAGTGTGTAACAAGCAAGAGACAAGTGTCATAGCCATGACACATATAAGAAAGCATACATACAACACACATGAGACACACAAAGTAGGTCAAGGAGTCACAATACAAGGGACATGAACACATGTCATTAAATCTGAGAAAGCAAGACATATAAGGACATGTTCAAATACCAACATATGAAAACAACAAGCAAGTTGGCTTAGATCCACATGGAAGGAAATGTTCAAATATTTGCATACACAATCAGAGAAGCATACATAAGGATATGGGCACATGTCTAAAGCATATATTTAGTGAAAAGAAGTGGTGTAGAGCCATAGAGCAATGATATATTCAAATACTTTCGAATAGAAAAACAATAGAGATATAATCAAGTCTAAACTAGGAAAGATAGAAATGAAAGTATGCATGAACATGTGATATAAATCTATATAAGAGCTAAGATATAGATATGTTGAGTCTAAAATAGTAGTAGTCAACAAAAAATCTGAGTAGGTGTAGCATGATCAATATCAAGATATAACAATGTTAAATATGTGATGTAGAGTTTAGAAAAATGCAACCTGGTAATTGAAACTGTGTAGAGAGTGTTCCCAAATAGGCAAATGTGTCAAAGGAAAAACTTGTATCTCTGTCTACATGCCCCGACGGGTAGATAGTAGCAAATTGGATTGATGTAGTAGACCTGAGTCCTGTAGCTATCTGCAGACACTCGACAAGAACAAACGAAGTATGTATGTATGATAGAACTGACTATACTAAGATAGCTCGCATATGTAGTGTCTGGGTAATATAAGAAGTGTAAACATGGCAATACATATAATCTATAATTCGTATTTTCTGAATAACTATTTGAATGTTTTTGTGTTTTGACATATATTATTTTTATATTTTATGGATGTAAGCTATGTACAAGCAACATGAAAATGAAACTATATACAAGGAACAAGAAATAAAGAAAGTATGTATAAGTAAATATTGGAAATAAATGAGATAGTATACAACCAAAAGTGCAATGTCTCTATAGACTCGAGAGCATATCCATAGGATGTGGATAATCAAATGGTGGATCAAGTGGAGGTCATCCAACGTCAAATATTGAATTTATTCAAACTCAAATATGTCTTCATCATTGTTGTAGTAAAGTGTTCATTTAAGTAGGCACGACGCTCGGTCATGCGTGCAACTTCGGTTATCAGGGATTTTTAGGGTTATAGGAGTTAGGCGCAAGGGGATCAAGGTCTGGTGCACAACATTTAAACACACCGGTATGTTGGCATTAGTTTCACATAAGGCACAAGTCTTATGCGCTCACCCGAAACGTGATAGCGAGGGGACCAAGTCCATGTTGGGCTAGTTGAGTCACGGTGCCACCAAGGGTTATGTAGGGTGTAATGGTTTAGGAGGTTCATTGAGTCTCTGGCGCATAGGCTCAAAAGGATAGGTTCATTGGTGCATGCTTAAACAAAGGGGGATAAACATGGGGATGTCCATTCGTCCTAAGTTCACCCTTCGATGTTGGGTCTAGCGCAAGGGCCTTCGTGGTGGGTAATAGTTCTAAGTAGCATAAGGCACCTCTTACTACAGGGTTGAGTCCCAGTTTGTCAACATTTTGCAAAATGGGGGAGAACACAACTTAGCCAATATAACACAATAATATACATAACACTTAGCAACTAATATCCATCCATTATCATCTGGTATTCATTACAATAACTAGTAGTAGCCTTCGTTGCTCAATCCTATTCTTACTAGTGCCAAAGGCTCACAGACGAGCATGGCTTACATCTATTACTTTAGCGCTCAAGATTTAATCCCTCTATCGCTTTCAAATTCATCAAAGCTTCACTGCTAATCCCCCTCTCCCTTTCTCTTGGAGGTCACCTCCTTTATAAAGGCATTGGCCACTCTTCTTGCTGATTGGAAAGGCGCATGCCAAAGGGGGGTAGTTGAGAGCTTGTCTGCTCCATTACGTCATATAGGACACTTAAGGCATGTGATGGGTGCCAGGCTATCGGTTGGGGTTGTATGCCTACCTGATCCACTAATATCACTGTGCTCCTTGAGCCTCGAACCTTCATGTGTAAGACTGGGTAGGTATGCCTTGGGACTCATGATGCTATACAACCGTCGATTAGCTGGATCGAGGATTTTGGGAGTCTATCTAGTTAGTGCCAAGGTGTGCAAAAAGGGTCCTTCACTTCCTCCAAGGGTCTCCATGCACTGAGGTTGGTCCAACTGGCGTGGGATCAAGTCTTCTCAAAAAGGGGTCCCAACATCACCCCATGCAAAATTGCTAGTCCGCCCTGGACTAGCCCTGAAGTGCCTTAGGTGTGCAGAATTCGAATGCACCCTACTATAAATCCTCCTTAAAAATTTTAAAGCTTTGGATGGCGCCCTTCAACTCTTCAATGGTGCCATCCACTTCTATAGATACTACTTCCAGAGCAAGTTGTTAAGGTGTGGAGCTAAAAGCTTCACCAAGTGAGCGGATTGCAAAAGTTGCAGGTTTACACAGTCACCGGCGTCGGTCAGGAGAGACTGATGTCGGTCAGGAGCAGTTTAGGAGATGCCGGCGTCGGTAGGTATTGACCGACATCGGTCAGGTGCAAGCAGGCGGGAATCGATGTCAGTTACCTGTGCGTTCAGAAAGCTATTTTCGTGGATAGAACTGAGTATTTGCATGATGGGATTAAGTCATAGTCTTAAGTCTGCGTCTCTATCTTTAGTAAGACTATTTTAGAGCCCTTGTTTAAGAGGCATAACTGTTGGTTGTAAATGCATGCTCATGTTTCATAATTTTATATATATGATTAGATCTTCATAGCTTATTGGAATGGAATAATACAAGATATTGTAAGATAGACAATTCAAGGTGTGAATTGCGATTGTACTTGAGAGAGAGAGCTCTTGAGGGAAAGAGATCTAGAGAGAGATCTGTACATCTGAGAGAGGTGTGGAAGAAAAGAAGTTTCTTCAATTGTATTCCTTTTGTAAAGAGTTTAATACAAGTTTTCAGGGTGGTTTCTTGTATCTCTTCTTCTTGCTATATTTCTGATTCTAGTTACTTATCTTTCTGGTTTAACTCTGCATTTATTGATTTCATATTGTAATCAACATTGTTGGTTGATCCCCAACAAGTGGTATCAGAGCTCAGGTTCACTAACAGGTGGTTCAGATCTGTGTAGTGTGTATTGATTACAGGGTACTCACCAAGTTTCTGCAGAGATTTCTGTTTGAGTGGGAGAAGCAATGGTAGAAGAAAGTAAACTGAGAATAGAGAAATTTAATGGCAAGTATTATCAACATTGGAGAATGAGATAGAGGATTATCTGTATCAGAAAGATCTATACTTACCATTAGGTGGAATTGCAAAGAAGCCCAAAGATATGGATGATGAAGAATGGGAAGTTCTTGATAGAAAGGCTTTGGGGTCTATAAGACTGAGTCTGGCATCTACTGTGATATCTAATTTATCACAAGCAAAGACAACGGTAGAGTTGATGACTACTTTAACAAATTTGTATGAAAAACCCTCAGCTTCTAATAAGGTATATCTTATGAAGCAGTTATTTAATTTGCGTATGTAGAAAGGTAGATCTGTATCTAATCATCTAAATAATTTCCATGGAATTGTAGATCAATTAAGTTTAGTCAATATAGTGTTTGATGATGAAATTAAAGCTCTTTTAATATTATGTTTTTTAACTGAAAGCTGGTATAGCTTGGTAATGGCAGTAAGTAATACTGCATCTGCCTCAAATATTTTAAAAGTAGAGGATGTTGTTAGTGTAATTTTGAATGAAAAAATTTGCAAGAAAAGCTCAGAGGAAACATCAGAGAACGCTTTAAGTTTTGAGAGCAGGGGAAGGCAAAAAGAGAATAGCAAGAGGAGATCAAGGTCTAAGTCAAAGGTAAGAGGCAGATCCAAATCCAGAAATGGCAGGAGGCCACAATGCTAAAATTGTGAAAAGATGGGGCACATAAGCAAAGATTGCTGGTCAAAGCCTAAAGAGAACAATCAACATGAAGGTAAAAAAGAAACAAAGGTTGCAGGTATTGCACAAGATGCTTTAATATTCTCTTTGCATAATAATATAGAATCTTGAGTTTTAGATTTTGGTGCATCTTTTCATGCTACTCCTAATAGAGAATATTTTAGTGACTATGTCCATGGAGATTTTGGAATAGTGTATTTAGGGGATGATGAGCCTTGTAAAATTATTGGCAAAGGAAAAGTGCAGCTAAAAATGCAAAATGGCAACACATGGGTGTTGAGAGATGTTATGCATGTTCTTAGCTTGAAGATGAATTTGATTTCTGCAGAAAAGTTAGGGGATAAGGGTTGTACAGTAACTCTCACAACTGAATCTTGGAAGGTGACCAAGGGTGCACTTGTAATGGCTAGAGGTAAGAGAGTAGGTACTCTCTATTTATGTAATTGTGTTACTAATATTTCTCCTGTATTATCTACTTCAGATGCGGATGCAAAATTGTGGCACTCAAGGCTTGGCCACATGAGTGAGAAGGGAATGTCCATTCTTAAGTCAAGAGGTAAGCTTTCAAATTTGAAAAGCATAGACTTGAATTTTTGTGAGCATTGTGTGTTTAGAAAATAGAAGAGGGTAAGTTTTCTCAAGACTGGGTCAACAAAAAAGAAGCATAAGTTGTAGCTTGTTCACACAGACGTGTGGAGACCGGCTCAAGTTGTTTCTATTGGAGGATCACAAAACTATGTTTCGTTCATAGATGATGCTACAAGAGAGATATGGGTCTATTGTATTAAGAAGAAATCTGATGTATTTGAGACTTTTAAGATTTGGAAAGCTATGGTTGAGAATGAAACAGACAGAAGATTGAAGTGCTTGAGATCTGACAATGGTGGTGAGTCCTGCAACTATAAGTTCAACTAGTATTATTATATGCATGGAATACGTAGGCAAAGGACGGTTCCAAGGACACCTCAGCAGAATGGAGTTGCTAAAAGGATGAATAGAATAATCATGGAGCGTGCAAGGTGTATGAGATTGCATGCTGGTTTGCCCTTAGAGTTTTGGGCAGAAGCTGTTGACACTACAGTGTACCTGATTAACAGAGGACCCTCTACAGCTATGGATGGTGGAATTCCAGAAGAGGCATGGACAGGTAAAAAGGTAGATCTCTCATTTCTCAAAGTTTTTGGTTGTGAAGCCTTTGTGCACGTTGATAAAGAAAATAGAAAGAAGCTAGATGCTAAGTCTATGAGGTGCACATTTATTGGCTATGACTCTGATGATTTTGAATTCAAGTTTTAGAATCTAGGAACTAACAAGATAATTAAGAGCCGTGATGTTTTCAATAAAAAAGTGATGTATAGTGATTAGCTAAAGAAGCTAAATCAATCTGGGCAGAGCAATGGAGAATTGGACGAGGTGACGGTCCAAAATGAGTTCGCAAAAAAAATTAATCACAGACAGGAAAAAACAGAGACCAATGTCGGCCAGACAGGAACTGACATTGGCAATAAAAGAACCGATGTCGGTCAGATAGTGACCGACGTCGACCAGGCAGGAACCGATGTCGGTCAGAAAGAATCGACGTCGGCCAGTAACAGGCCTGAAAGTGATCGAGGTCGATCACTGTCAGAAATTTGGGTGAACAACGTGTTGTGAATGAGTCTCAGACGCCCATCAGGAGGTCAGAAAGGGTAAGTAAACCTCCAATTCGATATTCTCTTTCATTATTCTATTTATTGCTAACTGATGGTGAAAAATCAGAGAGTTTTGATGAAGCAATACAGGTGAAATTCAAGAATCAGTGGGAGCGTGGCATGGTTGAAGAAATGGAGTCCTTGAAAGAGAACCAAACATGAGATTTGGTTGAGTTGCCAGCTAGTAAGAAGACACTGAAGAACATATGGATCTACAGGTTGAAAGAAGGTGAGAATGGACAGATGAGATATAAGGCCAGATTGGTAGTGAAAGGATTTGCACAAAAGCCAGGTATTGATTTTGGTGAGATTTTTTCTCCTGTTGTTAAAATGACTTTTATACGGATTGTATTGTCTTTAGTTCCTAGTGAGGATTTGCATCTTGAGCAGTTTGATGTTAAGACAACGTTTCTTCATGGAGATTTAGATGAGAAAATATATATGGATCAGCTGGAAGGATTTGAGGTCAAAGATAAGGAGAAGTTAGTGTGCAGATTGAAGAAAAACTTGTATGGCCTCAAGCAAGCTTCTAGACAGTGGTATTTGAAATTTGACAGGTTTATGACTGAGCATGGCTATAGTAGGTGTCAATCTGACCATTGTGTGTATTTTAAAAGATTGGATAATGGCAGATATATTATTCTGTTATTGTATGTAGATGATATGCTGGTTGCAGGATGACACATGCAAGATATCTTTGAGCTTAAGGTGAAATTAGCTCACACATTTGCCATGAAGGATTTAGGAGCAGCGAAAAAAATCCTTGGCATGAGCATTAAGAGAGATAGAAAAAATCACAGGTTGATTTTGTCTCAAGAGGATTATGTGAACAAGGTGTTGAAACGGTTCAATATGCAGGATGCAAAACTGGTAAGCACATATTTGGCTAGACATTTTAAGTTGAGTAAAGAACAATGTCATAATTCACATGATGAGGTAGAGTACATGAGTAGAGTTCCATATTCTTTCACAGTAGGGAGTTTAATGTATACAATGGTTTGTACTAGACTGGATATTGCCCAAGTAGTGGGAGTTGTAAGTAAGTATATGGCCAATTTAGGGAAGGAGCATTGGAAAGCAGTTCAGTGGATCCTTAGATATCTGAGAGGGACCAGCAGTAGACATTTGTGCTATGGAGGTTCAGATACTTCTCTACATGGTTATGTAGAT
This sequence comes from Torreya grandis, assembly GCA_037957365.1. Classification (NCBI taxonomy): domain Eukaryota; kingdom Viridiplantae; phylum Streptophyta; class Pinopsida; order Cupressales; family Taxaceae; genus Torreya; species Torreya grandis. The sequence continues at coordinate 703,090 of JARHVA010000988.1, read as the reverse complement.
TCAGATATGGTAGGTGATTTGGATGGCAGGAGAAGCACCACAGGATATGTTTTCACTGTTGGTGGAACGGCGGTTAGCTGGATATCAAAGTTGCAGAAAGTTGTTGCATTGTCAACTACAGAAGCAGAGTATATTGCAGTCACAGAAGCTAGCAAAGAGATGATATGGATGACACAGTTCATGAAAGAGCTTGGAAAAGAGCCAGAGAGTTGCAGACTATGCAGTGATAGTCAGAGTGCAATCCATTTGGCTAAGAATTCAGCCTTTTATTCAAGAACAAAGCATATACAGCTTAGGTACCACTTCATAAGACAGGTATTGGAGGATGGTGAGTTGAAGCTGGAGAAGATCTATACAGATAAGAATCCTACTGATATGTTAACCAAGCCGGTTATAAAAGATAAGTTGAATCTTCATTCAACTTCTGTTGGTCTTCATGATTGAGTTAAAAATAAAGGAGCTAGAAGATGTTGCTGTACAGGTACTGGTGCAGCTGTTTATCTCCAAGTGGAAGATTGTTAAGGTGTAGAGCTGAAAGCTTCACCAAGTGAGCGGATTGCAAAAGTTGCAGGTTTACACAGTCACTGGCATCGGTTAGGAGAGACCGACATCGGTCAGGAGCAGTTTAAGAGATGCTGGTGTTGACAGGTATCGGTCAACATCGGTCAGGTGCAAGCAGGCAGGAACCGATGTCGGTTACCTGTGCGTCCAGAAAGCTATTTCTATGGACAGAACTGAGTGTTTGCATGATGAGATTAAGTCATAGTCTTAAGTCCGCGTCTCTATCTTTAGTAAGACTATTTTAGAGCCCTTGTTTAAGAGGCATAACTGTTGGTTGTAAATGCATGCTCATGTTTCCTAATTTTATATATAGGATGAGATCTTCATAGCTTCTTGGAATGGAACAGTACAAGATATTGTAAGATAGACAATTCAAGGTGTGAATTGTGATTGTACTTGAGAGAGAGAGCTCTTGAGGGAAAAAGATCTAGAGAGAGATCTGTACATCTGAGAGAGGTGTGGAAGAAAAGAAGTTTCTTCAATTATATTCCTTCTGTAAAGAGTTTAATACAAGTTTTCAGCGTGGTTTCTTGTATCTTTTCTTCTTGCTATATTTTTGATTCTAGTTACTTATCTTTCTGGTTTAATTTAGCATTTATTGCTTTCATATTGTAATCAACATTGTTGGTTGATCCCCAACACAAGTACATCCATGCTTCCCAATTCCTTTTTGAAGGCTTCCAGTCGTTTCTTTTCCCTTCTCACTCTTCCATTTGGGAGTTCACCCTGCTCACTGACCTTCGTCTAGAAGGCACGAAATACTTCCTCTAGGTCTTGCTCTTATGTTTTTAGCTGGGCATTGAGGGAGTTAACTTGCACCATCATCTGCACGTGCTTGATCCTTGAAACCATGAAGGAATGCTGGAGCAAGGCATCCGTCTCTTCCTTTATCTGCTTGAGGCATGTGTTGATGATCTCCACCTAATACATCAAGTTGTAGAAAATGGCATCCACTTCTTTAGTGCCTCCTTCAAGCTTAGTGAAGAGGTTTTCAACCTCTTCCATCTTCTTTCCCAGTTCACCCCTTATAGCTTCATAGGGGTCCTCCTCCTCTAGCGTCGGCTTTAGCCTAGGGATCATCTGCTCAACGAGCATACAGGCGTAGTCGACCTCCTTCATGCCAGAGTAGTCGATGTTGTCTCGGAGGGAGGGCTCTACTTCGTTGACACGCTCGATCAATTATCGGATCTTGAGTTTGGTTTCTTCAAGCTCTTTCTCCGTGTCTCTAGCAAATTTCCTCTAATTGTTTGAATGAACATTGTTGATGACATTCTTGCACACCTCAGAGGTTGTCATCTTGATCAAAGCATTGGATAAGCGCATGGGGTTCATGTCATGGGGGTTTAGTAGATGGTAGTCATGGCCCTCTTCTAGCTTCTTGGCATGTTGGATGGCCTTTGTAGGGACTTCAAACTCTAGCTCGTTCATGTAGCAATCCATGGCCCATGAAAATTGGTAGCGCATAAGGGTTGTGGTGGTTTTTAGAGGCATGAAATTTATCATGTAGAATTCATCATCCTCCTTAAACCCCATCTGTGCTTTCTCATAGTTTTTGGGCTCAATCTCTGCTTTTTCTCTGAGCTTTTCTTCTTCACTAGAGCTGGTTCTAGTCCTTGTTTCTTCAACTCTCTTCTTCTTGACTAGTGTTGGTGCTAGTCCCTGTTTCTTCAATTCTCTCTTCTTCTCCCTCTCTTTCCTCTTCGATGCTAGGCTCATCATCCCATTGTTCTTCTGGGGGTTCTTTAGCAGACCTTTCCCCCTCATCCTCTTCTTGGTGCAATGCCTCATCCTTCGCTTGTTTTTCTAAGGCACTAGCATCGCCTTTTTGCTCCTCAGGTGCCCCCTCAAAGCTAAGGTACGCCTTCTGTGCGGCTTCTTCCGCTATTTGGGTGTCAATGCCAAGTGTTACCTTGGCTTCTTCTTTGACGCAAAACCCTTCTTTCTTTCCCGCTCCTTTAGCATGCGTGCCTTTTCCTCCTGGGCCACTTTTGCTTTTCGTTAATTCTTCTGGGTACATTCTGCCTATGCCTTCTCCATCCTTTCTTCTTTCTTGGTCTTCCCTATTTCGGCCCTTCTTTGCATTGTATGTGTGGCACACTTTTCTTCCCTCTTTTTAGCTTCTTCGGCCTTGAGCTGGTCAATATTAGCCTGGGTTAGGCTTGAGGCCCTCAACTCCTTGTGCCTCTGGTGTAAGGCGAGTGCTACGTTGATGTGGCCTTGACTCAAGTCCATTTCTCTCTATTTTTTTAGTATCTCTTCCTTGTCATTGCATGTATTGGAGGGAGTTGATTCTTCAAGCGCTTCACCTTTTTTACTCGTCTTTTCCTTTCACACCCTACATACTACTTCACTTTTCTACTCCTCTGCCTCTACCATTTGGATGACCTCGACAGGCACCCTTGCCTTGGCCATCTCCTCTTTCTGCTCCCTTAACTCTTGTGCCCTTTTGGTCTAAGCCTCATAGGAGCCAAGTCTCCTCAGTGTGTGCCTTGGTTTTTCTGACCGCGCATGTGGAGGAGGTAAAGGGGATTGTTCACTAAGGGATGATTCTACATCCTCAGATGAAATTTAGGTAACTTGTCCCCACTCTTCCTCTTCTAATCTCTCTTCTGATGTGTCTTCTTTCAGTGCAGGGGAAGGGAATTTCTCTTTCTTTTTCCCCTTTGGGCTTGCGGGGGCTCAAGATGCAAAGTGCACATGCTTCTGGTGTGATTCTGCCACCAAGGCTTCCCCTTTTGAAGCTATCTTTAGCTTTAGCCTCTCCTAGATCTCTTTTAGCATCTCCCCCCACTTCTTTGTGAGGAGCTTCTTTTCCTGGGGCACGGGGGTTCTTTCCTTCCCAATTAGGACTGGGGGTCTCTTCATTTCTTGATGTTAGAACCTGCACCATCATCTTTTCTTCTGGGCTTCATCACATCGTACAATCTATGGATGAAGCTGAGGATTGTTACCTCCTACACAGGATCAATATCCTTTCGATCCGAGGCATCATCTTCATCTTCTATCATGCATCCATCCACGTGAGGGAATCTGTGCCTCATCCACTAACTTTCTACATCCAGCTCTTTGACTGAAATGTCAAGGCTCTATGCATTGGGGATTCTACTGAGTGCATCCTAGAAGAACTCAGTTGAGAAGGAGAAATGAAGCTTCAACCATCCTAACTTATTCCCATCCTTGAGTGCTAGACAGACAATGCAATAGTGCTACATGACGATGAAGGTTGCCATTCCAAACATGCTCATTGGGAACCCTTGTGGAATGTGCCACTCTAACCTGAAGGCCTCTTATGTATTGCTCACACCACTTTAGTATGTGAGTCATGTACTTAGCATTGAAGGTCATGGGGTACGTGAAGTCCTTGTATTTTTGTGTTAGGGTTTGATGGTGTTTTGGGAACACCCACAAGTTATCTTTTCCACCGTCATGGATCCTGATTTCTTTCATGATTATCAAGATGAAGATGGAGCCCCATTTGAACGTCCCCTTCGCGTTGTGACATTCCAACATGTTCTTGGTCATTTTTGTGGTAATGAACTATGTCATGTTGAACTCTACCCCCTACACCATGTGATAGGCTAAGCAGAAGTATGCCTTAGACACATTGGTCCATCTCCCTCCTAGGCATAATTTTGAGCTGACTAATCACATTGTTGTCCTTGTGCCCCGGCCTCACCCCTGATGATGGGGAAAGTGTATCCCCCCTTGAAGTAATTGAGGAGCTTTACGACATGCTCCACCTCTTCATCATCACCCATTAGCTGATAGATGTCTCTTCCAGAGTCTAGCAGTTTGGTTATCTTATTGATAAGGTGCACATATATCTTCATGCATCGCCTTGCAAAGTACACGTGGTCTTTGTGTACACATGAGAGGAGGAACTAAATACGTTCCTCTAGCTTTCCAAAACAAGGCAACTCATAGAGTTGAGTTGCACTTGAATCCTTCAATCTGTATCTTATTGAGACGCTAAAGATTGCATCTCCCTTTGGGGTCTTGCACCCCGTGTCCACCATCCAATCTTGCATAGAGTCTTGAAAGTGACTTAATGTCCCATGGTTATAATCCTGCAACTGACATACATGTATAAATGAGCACCAGGGTTCACCCACTGACACTTTAGGCAAGAACTGCATGTGTTGGTAGGACATCTTGGTCAGGGTCTTGACTTCCACCATCATAATGTTGACCGCTTCTATTGCCTGCACCCTTGTATTGGTAGTAGCTGCTTCCTCTACTATTTAAACCCACTTGGTTTCAAGTCACGTCTCTTCCTATCTTGATGCCTTCTACTTTTTCTCATTCTAAATCTACTAGAATTAAAATGCGGGAGGTGTGGCTTATCGAAACCCCTAATTTTGGTTTGGCATGAGTTGTCTGTTGGAACTTCTCTAGTCATTAATGGTAGCATGGTGTCTATTCTGGTTCACCTTCTCTACTTCGATTTTGCTGCACCACTTTACTCTTGATGTGTTTTTTGCTCTAGTTTGCTGCACCAATCCCTCACTTGATGCGCTATCTACTCTATGGGGATTCACTCTCTTGGGGTCATTTGGCTCTAGTTCTTCATCAATTTCGTATAAGTTTATAACCCTGTTCATTCATCATTCACCCTATTTATATCTTGATATGTCAACCATCATCATTAATGCCATCATCTGGACTTGATTATCAAATTTCTTGAGAGATTAAGATATCTTTGAAAATTCCATGTCTTGTCAACATTAAATGCGTATCTTTGTTCCACTATCACATTAATACTTCTAGCAAATTTTTGGTGATGTGACATCCTTTTTCAAATGATTACTTCTTGCCTTTCCTAGGTGGATGCCAGCTATCCTTGATGATCTCTTTCTACACGTCTCCTTGGCATCGCCCTTATCTTTCTTGTGGCACCCTGGGTGTAGCACCTCACACATGCACAATTCAGTCTCCTCAGTTCCACTTCTTCGAGCTGCGCTCTTCTTTCAATGTGCTCCTTTGTCTTGGTTGATTTCTTATGCGTCATCTTGCCTTGGCCTATCCTACCCCATACAAATTCCTTGCGTTGGCCCTCCAATGCTTGGTATCTCCATTGGCTTTGTGTAATTCATAGGAAGTGCATCTTTTCACCGATCTTGTGCTCAATGAATTTGAGAATTTTCTCATCTTGTCTTGCATCTAACCTAGTTGAATATCGTCTCGTACATCAGCCCTCCAGTGGTTCAACATGTTCAATGGCTCCCCCTGCCATCTCACCATGTGCCTCTTGTGTAGATTTTTCTTTCTCTGCTACTACTTGACCTATAGGCTTCACGTGCCCAAAACTTAGGTGTTTAGCCTCATGCGCTAGTGGCACAAGTACTCGACTCACTCGATTGGATTTATGCATGAAGTGGTAAAACATAAGAACCTCTGCGGCCATCTTGTGCTGCCTATTGCTTAAAAAAAATCATATCGTTCAACTTGTGCCAAACCTTATTTCGATTAGCTCAATTCAAATTGACTTTTGACGAAAGAGTTAGAGTATCCTTGGCACGAGCGCCACCCTATTGCCAGTATGACTTTAATCAGTTGCCATTGAAATGCCCTTGAAGCATTTCACCGGATAAGGTACACAGTTTGCATGTGCCAATTTCTAAAATGTGATGGATGACATAGAGACCCATCCATCAGATCTGCAACTTGCCTGGGTGCTAAAAGTATTTGGAGTCATACAACAAGACTAAGGCTCCTTCGGTCAACACTTTGTGCTTGATATACTTGGCATGCCACCTCTTTTGGCATGCCTTCTCAACTTGATGACCCCACTTGCCCTAGATGCGTGTCTTGTCCAAGCACTCCAATTCTTCCAACCTTGCGTTCAAATATTCCTAGTCATCAAGGTGGCCAATTTGCATGATGCACAAAGAAGGTACTAAAAACTCTAGGGATAGAACTGCCTCCATGAAAAACACTAGTTGAAATGGTGTAACCTTATTTAGGGGCTTTTATGTCATGAAATAGGTCCATAGTACTATAGAGACACGATCATTCCACTCCTTGTGACCTACATCGCATATCTTGGTGAGGCATGTTCCAAGCATCTTATTGAAGGCTTCAACTATGCTATTGGCCTGAGGATGATATGGGGTGGTCTTGTGGTGCACTACCATGTATTTTTTCAAAAGGATGTGCATCGTCTCATTAATGAAATCAGTGACCCTATCATTAGTTAGACTTAACAAGCACCCATATCGACAAATAATGTTATGTTAGATGAATCGTGTGGCTATTGCAACTGTGCATTTTTTGGTCAGTGCTGCCTAAGCCCACTTAGTGAAATAGTTAGTTGTCGTAAGGATATATCTGGCCCCTGTATGCTATGTTGTAGGGGTGATTGGCCCTAGAAAGTCAATGGACCATTTCTCAAATGGCGCCTGAGCCAGAATAGGGATGAGAGGCATCTCATTCTGATGGTTCAAATTTTTAATGTGTTGGCATATATCACATGCTCATGCATATTACTTGGTGTCGTTGAACAGGCTTGGCCATCACAACCCTGATTGTAGAATCTTGTGCACCGTTACGTCTCATGTGCAATGTTATCTAGTTATCCCTTCATGTGATTCATGAAGGATAGAGTCCCGCTCATGTTCCAAAACACATTGGTGCAAGACTTCATCCCTACTCATCTTATATAGCTCCCCTCAATGAGCTGGAAGGGGGAGGCACAGACAACAAGCTGCTTCTTCTCTTTGGAAGACAATGTTTGTGGTGCTAGCCCTGAGGTTAGGAAAGAAAAAATCTCCACTAAGTCTTCAAGGATGCGATGAACCCTGTAGAGTTGCACATCTGGCATATCATCCTTAATTGGCATCATTGCATCATCAGAGTTGATGCATGACAAGTGGTTTGGCCCCAAATTCTACTTTTTAGGGTTAACCATGACTAAAAATTTAAACTCCTGGAAGAGGACAACCCATATACAAATGTGCCCATGAAAAATAGGTTTGTTCACAAGGTATTTTAATGCCTCATTATCAGTGAAAAAAGTGAATGGTGTTGCTAGAAAATACTATCTAAAATTTTACAAGGCGTAGATCATTGCCAACGCTTCATGCTTGGTGGTCGTATAGTTCTGCTCGACGTGTATCAACTTTCTACTTGCGAAGGAAATGGGGTGGTCCATGTTACCTTCCCCTAGTTGCACCAAAATGGCACTGATAGCTGATCTTGATGCATCGATGTGGATGTGAAAAAGAATCATCCAATCAAGAAACTAAAGTATTGGTGCACTCACCAATTTCAGCTTCAAAATGTCAAATGCCTCTTCTTTCACCTTGCCCCACTAGAATGGGCCATCCTTGTGCAAGAGTTATTATAGAGGCACAATTTTTTTTGCATAGCCCATTATGAACTTCCTATAGTAGGCGTAATGGCCTAGGAAGGTGTGAACATTATACTACATAGAAGGGGTTTGGAGTTGGATGATTATTGCAATATTTGTTAGATCAATGAGCAATCCATCTTTATAGATGATGTCCTTGAGAAGTATGCCAAATGGGGTGGCAAAGATACACTTCTTCAGATTTAATGATAGTTAGATCTATCTACAACTTTCAAACACAAGACACATGTTGTCATGGTGGTCCCTTACAAGACCATACACGGTCCAACCATCCAGATATACTTGGACAAACTTGTGGATAAAGTTTTTGAAAGTGATGATTACCACTCTGGAGAATATGGATGGCACATTCTTGAGCCTAAAGGGCATCATGTTTTAAGTGAAACAACCCCATTCAGTCATGAAGATGGTTTTGGGCTTATCCTCCTCCTCTATCTACCCTTGATGGTAAGTTGAGAACCCATCAGTGAAAGTGTAGATTTCATACCCTGTGACCCCATCTAGGATTTGATCAGTGAATGGTGTTGGGAAAGGGTTGTTGATGCAGATGGTGTTTAGCATCCTAAAATTGACACAAATTTGTATGTGCCTATCATTTTTGATGTTGATGACCATCAAACTCACCCACTCTGATTCTTGCACTAGGTAGATGACCCCAACAACCAACATTCCATTGATCTCCACTTTCACCTTGGCACGAAGATTGGGGTTCATTTGATAAGGGTGATTTTTGACTAGTCTTGCACCATTTACCAGTTTGATGCTCATATTTCCTAATGAAGGGTAGGTGACCTTCATTTCCTTATAGCTGCATGGGAAGAGATCTTGAAATTCCCTCAGGAGGTCGATGATGCATGTGAGCACTACCTTAGACCAATACGTGTCTATAGTGGCCATCTTGGGTTCACCTTCAACATTGATGTCTACTTGGGTGGTCTTGAGGGGTGCACAATGGGGTTTGTTTCTTTCCTAGTGAGAGTCTTTAACATGCCTTTTTCCCTTCATCATCTCAACCTGGAGGTGTGTCAAGTCTCCGTCATTTGGGGAGTTGTCATTAATGAGGTGCATGAGCTTTTTCTTCCCTGTCAGGGCCCTTCCATTATGCTCCTTCTAAGTTTAATCATCTTCTTCACTAGAGTCACTATGGAGCACCATTTATTTGAATAAATTTAGAAGCACCAATCCTTTCTCTTTGAACATCTCTTTTAAGCGTTCCTCTAAGATAGCTATGTCCTCAAACATAGTTTAACGGATACTTGTATCAGTGCTAGGAATTAAAGGTTATGTAAAGAGGAGAAAGTGTGCAGAAAATTCTCCTTTAGCGCATCCCAATTTCTTGTTTCTCAGCACGTATCATTCACGATGTACCATGCTCATGCCCATGTCTTCAGAGTTATATAGAATTCATGCACCCACAAGCCTCATGACACATTTTCTCTGCAGATCACCCAAGTCTCTACACAAAGCTAGATGTGCACAATGGGGTCAAAATTAACATCGTAGGGAGGTATGTTCAGATCCTCTTTACTTCTACCAAATCTAGTGCACATGGCTACCTTCACATCCCACCAAGTGGGTAAGCTAGGTTTCTGTGTGGCCCACCAACATGTGGCAGTAATTTTTAGTGTATACACCAATGCACCCAACTGATCAATTTACTTTGGGATGTAAGCCTCAATATCATGTACATACCTTTCAATAGGCTAGATTATTTCATAATTAGGGAGTGTTGCAAGCTTTCCCTTGTGAAGCTAGAGCACTCTCTTTCCTATCTCCATGTCATGAGGAGTCAACTTATTTTGGGGTTGCATAATTCTTACCAAGCCTGTGATAAACAATCCAGATTCAGTGTTGCACACTAGGTGACATCTATACCCAGTGACCTCATATGATTCTTCGACCCAATGGTCGCAAGCTATGCCCATTATATCTGAGGCTAATTGGCCATCTTCCCAGTGAGTACCCCTTACTCACTGGGATTGGGAGTCTTGATGCCTTGCACTATGATGATATAAATTTGGTTGATCTCATCCTCAAGGTTAACACTTTAAACGTAAGGTGGCCCTTGGTCACATAAAAGAGGAATCACCACCCTCTCCTTGCCATTTTTGAAGGTCATATAACACTTCTTGAAGCACATATCAGCATTGTTATTTTTGAAGGTCATATAACACTTCTTGAAGCACATATCAGCATTGTTTGCATAGCATCATGGCCTTCCCAATAGTGTCAGGTAGTTGTCCTCCTCTGCTAGCTCTATGACCTCAAAGTCAGCTTGGAACTCGATGCCCATGATGTCCACAATGGTGCCATTCAAGATCCCTATGGGTTGTGCTCGGGTCTTATTTGACATGAATAATGTGTGTGGCGATAGTCTCAAGGGTGGCCTCCCCATCTTTTCCTAGACATTCTTGGTCAAGATATTGACCTTTACACATGTGTCAACCAATAATTCACAAACCAATCACCCATTGATGGTGGCATCTATTAGCAATTCCTGGTCATACTCGATGTTCTGAGTATGCCTCACTTATTGCATCTACTCCATATGTAGCACTGCAATCTCTATTGCTTGGGGGATGGCTTCCCATGCTGGTGCTTTCTCTGCATGCCTTAGAAGCAAGTACTTTATTAGGGGCAGTACCCCTTCTATTTGTAGGAGGCACATGATCTTGATCAACTCTTGGATTTCAACCTCTTCCTAGTCTTACCTTCTACACATCATGGTGGCCTATGCCTCTAAGTCTTTGGAAAATTGGATCTCACCTTGCAGGTCTTGTATCATAGTCATCGCTTGCTATAGGACGTCATTTTGGTGAGCAAGATCAGGATATGGCACTGCTTTTAGATCTAGCCATGTCATGTGCTTGGTATGATGTGACTCACCATATTATAGGTATAGGTCTTGGTTTGGTATAGTGGTTGGCTAAGTGGTACACCCACTTCACATCATGATTTGCACCTTTGGATCCCCTTTGGGAGTCTATTATGGTTTGGGGCCCATCTCCCTTCTTTAGACTCACATCACACTGTAGTGACTCCTCTATCTATACTAGGCTGACCCTGTGTCAGTGTCTTGTAGATATCTGGGTAGTCTTTGACTGCGTGTGGGCCTTGACAATACCCATATGTTGGGTGTGTTGGGAAATCACACTAATAATGCTCAGTCGACCCACACTTATAACAAGATCATGATGAAAATCTCCCTCCCCCTCATCCACCTCCTCAGCCATGCGCTCCTCTTTGATTGTCATAACCCATGTTGTTTTGGCCATAACCCTCATTCCCTTGTTCTGTCTGGCCACCACTTGAAGTTGTATCTTGCCTTGCACCTCTCTCCATGGTTTGGTGCATCTCATCGATGATTCTATAGTCTGCCATCACATGTGTGTAGACATCACACATCTTATAATAAACTGTAGTATTTACTTGACTAGCACATTGCAACATGGGACAATTTTTGAAGTTATGTGCTCCATGACAAACCTCAAAGTTGGGGAGTATTACGTGGACATTCCTGCATGGGTAGTTGTTCTTGTTGTGCCCTTATATCTCGTAATCAGTGCACCATAGCCCATTGTGAGAGTCATGCGCCTATCCAATAGTAAGCTTCTGTAACTAATAATCCATCAACATAATTTGCACTTCCATGAAGGGGCTAATCCTAGTGTTAACACTTCCTACCGCCTTGGCTCAAAGCGTGACTTCAAGTGTTTCATTCATTTCTGTGAAGGTCTTCATGGATATCAACCTTCAGAATGGCACCAATAGGGCACCAAAAAACCATTGTGTATGTTGGGAGGGGTGGATATCATAAGGAAGCTTAGAGAGGAGAGTCTTGAACCATGCATCGTACAAGTGCATGCTTTTGGTTAACCCTTGACTAATCTCTTTGAGTGTCACAATGCTCTATTGTTTGAACTCAATAATGTCAAACTCCTTTAGGAACACTTCTTTCAACATGTCATAGTCAACCACAACCTGGTTTGGATCAAACTTCTAATACTAGGTATGAGCATGATATAATAGGGTTGTCATGAACTATGTTACCTTGCACTCAGGTTGAGTAATGCCCCATGCATGCCACTACAACTCACATTTCAACACATGCTCCATGATGTTTTAAACTCCTTGATACTCAGGCAAACATATGGCCATCTCATAGTATATTTGTTATGGTGGTGGCATGAGATTCTACAGTTCCTGACCTCCTTGTGTCTGTGCAGAGGGTAGTCCTCCAATGCCCCCACTAGTAGGGTTGAGTGTTGACCCTATTGAAGTAGGTTTCACTATAGAGATTGACAACACAGATCCACCCACCGGTGGCATTGTACCACTTCTTGCAGGCTATTGCCAAGTTAGTGTGGTTGACATTATTTGCATAGGAATATTTACACTTGTGTTCATGGTACTTAGACTAACATATTCTTGGTTAACCATACTGTTGCTCAAATCCTCATACAAGATCACTTGTACAATCACAACTTTGTGATCCAAAATCTTGGTCCAATTGTAGTCTATTAGGGTAATAGGTTGAGTTACCTTTATTTTATTTTCAAAGGGGGAATCTAGCATATGGGCTTGTGTTTTAGGTTTAAAGGGAGTAGGTGTCTCTAGCGCATCCTTAGGTGCCTCATCTTATAGGGACTTGATGCATCCCACACCCATCTATATAATTTGACCACTTATTTCTTCCTCCATCTCAATGCGTTGTGGTCTTTCAAAAGATCCTTCCCCATGCCCTTCCTGCTCGCTACAGGTCCTCTAGGCACTTCCAAGTTCTAGGTCTTCCATCAACGTTCATCTACACTTACTGTAGTTCATCCTCTAGAGCTCTTGGGTATCAAGTTGTTGTTCTTCTTCCATGGCACCTTTCCTACACTTCTCCCTTCTCCCCCTTGTGCTTGCCCATATGTGCAAGGAATTTTAGCCTTCCATACTCATGGTCTCTATCCTATAATTGACCATGAGCTTCTTTAGCTCAGTGTGGAGTCCTCTAATGAACATGTCCCTTGGTTCTCAAATAAACTCATGCTTTACTTCTTCTAGGCATGAAAAGGTTGACACTACAAACTCCAACACATAGCTATTCAAAGCACCATCCCACCACTTGTCTACGATGCTCGTCCACACTTCATCTAGGCTTTTCAGTGTCTCTATGTGCTCTACGGTCCACTTGAGGTGTTGTCCATAACTTCGTTGTCTAGTATCAACATATACAGCCAACCATTTATATATGTGCTTAGGTAGCTCACAGAAGAACACTTTATACAATGGGTCGTACATATAAGTCTGCACCCATTTTTGCAGCTTCTCTCCTTCGCATGTGGGATGCTTCTATGCGAAGCAATATTCAACTTGCTCTAGCTAGCACTCGACATTCTTGAGTGAAACTCAGATCATTACTCTACTGCAACATCTTAGTAATAGAATTCAACACATCCTAATAATAGAACCAAAATATTATAGTAAAGTGTTCATTTAAGTAGGTGTAGTGCTCGGTCATGTACGTAACTCTAGTTATCAAGAATTTATAGGGTTACGAGAGTTAGGCACAAGGGGAGCAAGTTTTGGCTCACAAAATTTAAACAAACTGGCACACTGATATTAGTTTCACATAAGGCATGAGTCTTATGTGCTCACCCAAAACACGATAGTAAGGGGACTAGGTCCATGTTGGGCTAGTTGCATTTTGGTGCAACCAAGGGTTATGTAGGGCGTAATGGTTTAGGAGGTTCACTGGGTCTCTGGGATAGAGGCTTAAAAGGATAGGTTCATCGGTGCATGCTTAAACAAAGGGGGATAGACATGGGGATGTCCATTCATCCTAAGTTCATGTTTTGGCACTGGGTCTAACACAAGGGCCTTCATGGTGGGTAAGAGGTCTAAGTAGTACAAGGTGCCACTTACTATAGGGTTGAGTCCTAGTTCATCAACATTCTTCAGAATGAGGGAGAACACAACGTAACCAATATAACACAATAATATATATAACACTTACCAACTAATATCAATCCATTATCATTTGGTATTCATTTCAATAATTAGTAACAACTTTCACTGCTCAATCCTATTCTTACTAGTGCCAGAGGCTCACAGATGAGCATGGCTTACATCCGTTACTTTAGTGCTCAAGATTTAATCCCTCTATCTCTCTCAAATTTTCCATAGCTTCATTGCTAATACCCCTCTCCCTTTCTCTTGGAGGTCGCCTCCTTTATAAAGGCACTAGCCACTCTTCTTGTTGACTAGATAGGCACATGCAAAAGGGGGGTAGTTGAGAGTTTGTCAGCGCTATTATGCCATATAAGACACTCAAGGCACATATCAGGTGCCAAGATATCAGTTGGGGTTGTACGCTTACCTTCTCCACTAATATCTTTGTGGTCCTCGAGCCTCAAACCATTGCATGCATGACTGGGCAGGTATACCTCAAGACTCATGATACTATACAACCATCAGCCAGCTAGCTCAGGGATTTTAGGAGTCTATCTAATCAGTGACAAGGTGTGCAGAAAGGGTCCTTCACTTCTTCCAAAGGTCTTCATGCACTGAGGTTAGTCAAGCTGGCGTGGGATCAAGTCTTCTCAAAAAGGAGTCCCAACAATCATCGTGATTATCATACCATTATGTATGTATCACTGGAGCCTTATATTTGGCATTACTGTAGATTTTATTCATCCAAATAGTGTGTTGCCTTATTGTGTAAGATGCCTCCCATGCTGTCCCAGGGTAAAACACATTAGATTGTGGAGTATTTGTATGAAACCTATGGTTCTCATCTGTACTATCATGTAGAATGTAGACCACGTGTCCCTCATGACTGAATGTCAAACATCTATCTGATCGATCAACTATGGAATATATTGCATGTAACCATTTACTACCAAGTGTAACATGTATATGTTTTCCCTTTTTTATGATAAATAATAATGTGTTGGCCACCTTAGGTCCACATGTAACTTGGAGTGTGATATGTCCTAAAGAATCCTGACAATGTATGGCATATTGTAGCTCATTTTATTGATAGCCTATGTGTTGTAAGAATGCCAAAGTACAAGTATTAGGATCAAAATCCTCATCTATAACAACATGGGGGATGTATCTATTTGTAATGAAAAATTGGATAGTCAATGGATCATTTACTGAGTATGTGTGTCGATGATGATTCTATCATGGTGCATGTAATTGTGGAGGTGGATCATGTATAATATGAATAGTGCTCTGAGCCTTGAACTTTTTCAACTTATGTTGTAATGATAAACATGTATCTATATCACGTCCTATAAGCATATGAAAATGATAAAAGGGTTGACCTTCTTGATGTGACAATCTGTTGACAAATTTGCAATGAACTATGAGTAATGTCATCAATCATTTGCCAAATAACATCTATAGAATTTGGTGTGGTCTATCCTATGAACTACATACTTGAATCCATATAAATGGGTCCATATCCATAGATGTAATTATATATAAGGGAAAATGAAGCTAATCTACAAATCAATCCTAGTTTAGAGAAGATAAATCACACTTACCCTTCTACTTGTTGGTACATTTAGACAATTGGAGTGATGACCAAGATGGATATACTAGACCTAACCAAGGGGTCCCTTACCACAATAATATCACTAGAGAGGGTTCCAAAGCCTCTATTCAAGCAACACTATGCAATAACCCTAGTTAAGTCCTATGTTTTTTATATTATGAAAGTAAATATAAAATAAAGTAAAATCTAACCTAGTGCTCACCAAAGATTGTGGCAAAAAATAAGGGTAATAAACATAAAATTAAACATACATAGAAGATCCAAAATTAAGTCAATGTATAGGGAATCTTAATGCATGGAAAGAGAAGCATATAAGCTAACAAATGAAAATCTATCTACTTTAATAAAGGAGGAACAAAGTTAATAATACTTACCTTTGAAGATGACCCTGTCGAGCTTCAATCTCTCCCTTGGACAATGTGATTCATAAGAGGTGGTTTTGGTATGTAAGTATATACAACTTATCTATGAATCCAAACAACTTATCCATAAGAAAATATTTGTATCTCCCAAGTGTATTATTGAAACCTTAAGCAATGCTCCTGAAGTAGAATGGTGGATAAGTAGATGCACGATATATGATGTTCTTCTTGTCTCTCTCTAAGAAATGATAAAAAAGATGTGTATATATAGCTAAATTTAACCCTAAAACCTTATAAAAGTTTAGTTGATAGTGTCATTCCAATCAACCCCATATCGTTAATTGATAAAATCAAATTAGGTCTTGGTCTGGGTTGGTCAAGGCTAACATAGTCCCACAACGTGCTAATATAATTTAAGTATAGGGTCAGCCTAGGTCGATAGTGTTCAGTAAATGTCAAAATGAGTTTTTAGCTTAGATATGGGTTGTGTAAGGTGGTGAATTGCTTGAAGGAGTGTGCAATGGAGGAGGAAAATCTTAAAGAAGTGTACATGATATTTTTGTATTGATTTATAAAGTCAACCTCATTCAAAAAGTAAACTAACATGATATATAGAGTCTGTAGGAATGGGTTGAGGTCGATATACTCTGATATAGTACTCTAATACACATGGTTGATAGAGTTTGTAGGAATGGGTTGAGTATGTAACAAAAGGTTGATGCAGTATGGAAAAAACATGACAGGGTTGATTTAGTATTAAATAGATTGATTGTGTAGGAAAAAAGGGGAAAATAGAGAGTGATCAAACAAACTGATGAAGTAGTTAATTTGGAGTTTTTTAAAAGTATTTAAGAATGTATTTTATTATTATGACATCAAGATCTAATATTTTTTTTTTGATATTTTACAGAGGAAACAAATATTTTGGCACTTGGTGGATGTGTCCTGGCTAAAAAACATATTGTAGCATTTGTTAGCTATGGATAAAGTTTGATTGATTGCCTTGGATTTTGGAGGCATCATGGAGATGAGATAGATCTCACTGAGTGTTGATCTCATTGTCATGTTCCTAAGAGCATAGGAATAATTGATTAATACTTTTTGATGTGAGATGGAAGGGGATATTATAGAGGTGACAATCAATTTGGAGGAGATGACATCATGGATGTGGATGCGGGAGATGTAGGAGCACAACATGGAACACAATAGAGGTGGCAACGACCATCATGAGCTCATTGGAGATGGAAACACTGTCAACATAAGGATACACAAGTGTTGGATTTCACACAAGGGGATCCTACAATGGCTCCAGAACACAATTGGTCTATAGAGAGGCCAATAAGGAGGGGGACACAATGAGCTCAGGTGGTGATTCTTGTTTTTACACTAGTATAGAGGCAACTGATAGAGGAGGTGATTAACAGGTGAGTAGGTAAGGAGACCATGGTCGATGATATCATTGTTGGTGAGAAGTGTTTTGATCTATTTTAAGTTTTTGATATAGAACACTAGATGCATCATTGGTTATAACAAATATATGATTTGAGATATATATATGTGAGATTTGATGTATATTTGGTTTTTGGTTTTACAAATAATGTTATTACGAAGATCAGATTAGGAGTCCTAATTGTAGCTATGCATCATGATATTTTAGATAGGGTGTTATCACCATATGACCCTACCACTTTCCCTAGATCATGCGAGTTGGTTTAGACTGGTGGGAGAGGCTGTGCGATAATTGCAAGTATGAGGTGACTGTTGACCAATTTTGACCCCAAGTCAAAAAGTTTAACCACTATATGTTGAAACTTATGTTATCATGTCTTAATTAATTTGTTCTAGTCCTTTATGTGCCTTAATAGTCTTCAAAAAGTCTTAATAAAACCTTATTATCAAAGTTTAGGGTTAATTTGGATAAATTAAAGTAATGTTTTATATTGGTCTTGTAATGGTCTAGTTATGTCATGGTGTGATGAGACTTATTCAAGTGGTATCATAGGATTTTAGGTGTCCTTCAAAGTCATTTTATGCCTTCATCAACTCACATAAACATTTCATGCATGTTTGGAAAGGTTAAGGTTCTTTTGTGAACTTTTAGGTAAAGTTTTATGAAGGAAAAGGTGATTTTTAACTAACTCCAATGTATGCCAAAGATTTTATTCACTAATTTGACACCCTAGTAAAATAAATCAACCCCTGTGAAAGTAAAAAACTTCCATAGGGTCTCCTAGGTCCTAAAGTGTCCACCATGGTCATAACTAAGGCCAAATAGCTTATCTTACTTTGGTCATATGTGTCATTTTGTGCTAGTGTCATTTTATGTAACCTTTGGGCCAATTTAATGAACTTGTATAATTTCCTTCTAAGGATAAGTATGTCAAAATGTAAGTGAACATGTATGATGTCAGAAAAGTTTTAGTTTTTAGTTTTGTAATTGAAAAATTGTAGGTTCAACATTGGAAGCAAGAAGATCAATTAAAAAAGTGGGAGTTTCTGAAGTTGTACAGATTGCAAGACATTTTTAGCATGTGGGAAAACTTCAATAGTGTCTCTTCAGATCCTTACAACTCATATCCAGGCTTAAGTTGCTTTGATAGCTCCATACTTGGCAAGAACTGGTCCAGCTTCCTTATTGCTCTCTTGGATAAGGTTAAATAAGTCAACCAGTTTTCCTTTAGTACAAATAAGTCCAACAGAGTTGAGGGGAATGCATTTGGTGGATGTTAGTACTCCTTTTGTACTTACTTTCCATGGTAATAGTTTTTGGTTTAGTGGACTGAGCATCATGAAAAAATGTTAAGACTATCAATGCTTCCAAATTGCCTACATAACCCTAGCACCTTCAATTTTCTCATTTATTTGGATTTATATGATGCTTACAAGTAATGTATGTGCCCTTGTAGAGATGGATCACCCTCTTCATGTTGGTTTAAACCTAGTTTGCACATGTCAACATGGTAAGATAATCAAGAACATCTCGTTTTGTTGAATATGAATACCACAATGGTCTGCAAAGCATGTTTACATAGTCATAGAGTTTTATCTTCTATGAATTGGCTTCAAGACCAAAGTAATGTACCTTTGTTTCACCCCTCAAACCACATAATTTGGTTCTCCATGAAAGTTTTTCATTAAAAGTCTTGGAGGTTGATTGAGATGAATTTCTCAAGACAATGAGCAAAGACTAATCAGATCTCCAAGATACACAATCATATACAATCATGTGTAAGCATGTACAGAACAGGGAGGATCATCCAAAACCTAAAACATAGGTGGTGTTCAATTCCATGACTTGAATGCGATTATAAAGTCACTCAAGCCACATAAACTACAGTCAATCCTTTCTCAAAAACCATATAGAGGTGCAAGATTTAAAAGTTGATAAATGAGACCATCTACCTTAGTTTCTCTGAAATAGGTCTCTGCCTGATACAATGCTACATATTGGTGAAGTGTCTTAAAGTCTTGACATGCCTAATGTCTTCCTTCTTGTAGCATAGGCCTAGTAGTATCACTTGAACATAAAGAGAAAGTGGCTAGGTTAATGAGAATGATGATAGAGTGGAGCTTCACTTAGATTTACACTAAAAACACTCAGTGAAAAACTACAATGTTGAGCCTAGAACTTGAAATGCAATAGTGCATTGGTAGTAAAAGGTGAAGACATAGTCTGTAGGCATGAGATGGTCTCACCAAGTATGAAATGATACTATTCATATGAGAAGGAAGTAAAGGAGTTGAGACACTATGTTTTCACATAAATCAACACCTACAGGTCTCACAACTTCCTTAAAGTGCACCTACAGTTTGAAATGAAATTTGCAAACCAATATAAGCTAAGGAAAGATGTAAGTTTAGCTAATAGACATATATGATATATATAGGTATGAGATACACTCAAAAACCTTAGAATGAAGTGGAGGGGTTAAACACAATATCTATACATGAATATACATCTAAAAAATCCTACTAGTGTTTCCTAATTGTCACCTATAGGTGACATAGTCAGAATCATACTGTAGACTAGTCCTAACTAGTGGAGACATATAGTTTGGTTGGTAAACAATGATGGAAGTTGGATAATAATGTTAAATAAATCCTCACACTTGTCTAATAATTTCTCATAATACCCTTAGAGGAAATAAATATGGTATATGTTGAAATAAATAGGGGTTTAAGCCTACACTCAATCCATTGAGTTCTACATGCAGTTTGTAGACCCAGATACCAGTCTTGAGAAATTTGAAGGTTTAAGAGTGTTAAAAACATAAAAAATCTTTGAAAATTACTATAGAGAATTATAATGAACTAATATAAGCCTCCATGATCTCTGTTAGACCTTGCCAATAGGGAAGACACTCTCTATTCTATCTTAGATAGAGAGCACTCTATGAGCAACAAAACTGTAGGCAGGTTATATGAGTGTTGAAATGACAAATGAGGAGTCTTGTAATGGTCATGTAATGATGTCTATAGTTGGAATGAAAGTGAAAAATCATAGAAGAGGCCCTATAGTCATTGGAAATCTATATAGGGTCAACACATAGTTAGACACAAACTAGGCGCGTTAGGCCTAGACTAGGCATAAACCCTCATGGCCTATATCTTGTTTTAGATGACCATGAGATACTTATAAGACAATTGATAACCTTAAAATAGAATATAGGACTAATTTTAACCATTTATTTTCAAGGAGTTACACAAAATTGGTCATTCAAGCCCATTTTCCTCTCAGGCCCACTCAGAACACATTAAAAGAGCTCAAAGTCTAGTTTCATTTACTCACATCTATACGGAGGATGTGCATGAGACTTCAAGGAGTTGGAGATAGTTGAGGGGGGTATTTATCCTTACCTTAGTGTAATTGGTTTGGAGTTTTAGCATCTATTTTTTATGAACCATTGTTAATAGTCCAAGAGATCATAAACCCTCCTACAACCCTTATTCAGACCCGATGGAGAAAAAATGAAAGAATATGCATCTATAAGGATTAAAATGGCCGTGAAAGTGATCTTGACATGTCTATAACTCTCCTAGTCTTCATGATATCCAATTGATCCATACCATCACTTCTACAAACATGCATATTTTAGAGTTTTTTGAAAGTTTTGGGGTACTCTATAGGTACAAAACAAAATGAACATGTGAGAATCATTGTGGAAGGTTTTTAGAGACTTTTTTTAACCCTTAATACTGATCTTTAATCATGATTAATCATGGAAAACCCTCTACTACATCATTCATTTCAAGAAGTCTTGAACTAGATAAAGAGAAAATGAAATGACTGCTTAAGTGTGATATGAGAAGTATGGTTTGAGATTTTCATTGAGGTATATGATAGACTAGAGGACAAAGAAGATTTAAACATATGTCCTAACTCATATGCAACACATTCCATTGAAAAAATGTAGGTCAATTGAGTAACAAATGTGAAGACCAATCTAGAAGGGCTAATGAATGGCTGGTAAATAATAAATGATAAATGGTGCAGGAGAAATCATTAGTTTAAGGAAATATGAGGGTTGTTAGAACCTTGTCATTTTTCATGACATTGAAATTTTTTCAAACATCCCTATGGTGGTTTTAGACAGTCAATTGGAGTCCTCATCATCAAGATAGTTTCAAGCAAGACAATGAAGAGCCTTTATGCTACCTTGAGGGAGAATGATGCATTTTTAATGGACACTTGTCCATGACATATTCTTGAATTATTTTCCATCTAATTCTCTCTTTTCGTAATTGGATTTCATACCTTGACACTTTGAATTGTGACCCTTTAACTTCTCTTCTTCTCTCTCTTCTCCTATGCTCTATAAATGCAAGTCATTTTGGCATTTATATCTAGTACACACCTAGTATGGTGAAACCCTACTAGTTTGGCACCTTGTTTTGCCTTTGAATAAGGTTCTAAAGTTTATTTTATCTCTATAATGTCTTTTATAAGTGTGACAAGTAGTTTTTTTGGTTTTTAAGTGATGAATATCTTCTCCTTGCTTTTATTTAGTATGCACTTAAAATCTCTCACTTCATTAATGTCACTAGTATTCATATTAATCGACACTAATTATATTTAACCTATTTTATTCTATTAATATATCTCCCTTCCCTAACCATTTATCTAATATCCCCTTCCATTATCCTACATTAATTAACCTTATTTATCCCATTCCTCAATTAATTATATCCTAATCCCTATTATCTTAAAGCTAATCCTAGTTATCCATTATATAGGAATTTAAAATTCTCATAACCCCACCTACCCACCTACTAACCTACACCTTAACATTTCCCACATCCCTAGTCCCTAATCACCTACCTAATCCCTATCTAAATCCCACCTAATCCTCTATTATCCCTAAGTTAATCAAGAAACCTTTAGAATTGGAGAAGCTCGTCCAAGACTCTAGAAGTCTTTAAACTAGAGAATTTTAAGGAATTTAATATTCCTTGAATAATCCATAGCCATTATATCTCCTCATCCGAATTTTGAATATCAACCATTGATCTTCCCTCCCAAATATATATAAGCATGGCTCCTCCTCCATAGATTTTAACTAGAATTTTCATACCCAATCCATGTCCAAGCATCCATTGAATACATCATCAAAATCCTTTGATCAAACATCCATGGCAATCTGAGTTTAAGGTAAATTCATCCCAATCCTCTTGTCTTTTCTATTTTATTTAATCATGATGTGAAGCACTGGGATTTAAATGTAGGATTGAATGTTGCATTTATCTAATGATATTTATATTATAATGACTTCATCTCTTACTTAGTGGTTGATATTTGAGTTTGGAGTTTACATTGTTAAATCCATATAAAGCTCAAATTTTATCTATATTTTGACAATATGGGTGGAAGTTTTCTCCCATTTAATCAATTTTGCTTGTTAATATTGTTTTTGTTAGCCTGTAGGGTTAATTAGATCAAGAAAATATCATTTTTTTTGAAATTTTGTATGTACAAGTTACAATCATAGTATTATATTGTTAGTCATGACATTGTCCAAGTCAGTTGTGACATTTCCCCCATGAGTCATGATATTACCTTAACCGCTAACTGTCTACTTAACTGCATAGGTTTTTATGTCCTTCAACAATACCATGACTTGCTAGTAGTGATATTGTTAAGCTAGTTGCGATATTGCCTAACCAAGTTACGATTGTGTAAACTGCTAATGGTTTGTGTTGTAGGTACCTAGTTTTGATAATATCATGACTCTCCCAGTCATGACTTTGTCCTGCAAGTCATGATATTATCGATGATAGTCATGATATCATCAGGTTCAAATGTAGGCATAGGGTAATCAATGTCTTTGATTGATTATCATCCTATTTAACCCCCTATGTGATTATTGTGTAGGATCATGTGTATTTTTTCACAATATTAACCATATATGTGGAGGAACTAAGAACAAGAAGGGGTTTGCAATCAAGCTTGTTGACCAAAATATAAGCCAAAATATCATGACTCTCCAAATAGCGATATCATCTTGGTAATCATGGGATTGTGGCCAAAATTTGCAGTATCATTTGTCACAAATCTCCTAATGATTTACCTCTGTCATTTGATCAACTGTATCTTACCCTGATGATTTGTGTTTTCAAAAGAGGATTTTGGCATCAATATAATATTTTGTTTAATATTTTAGGGGTTTTTACTTTGTACTCATATCTATCACCAAACCCTAATTTTGTATTATATTTTTGTCCATCTAAGTTTTGTGCACGGTCTACTAGGAAGGCCAAGGTAGGAGGATACAAAGACAAAACACATGCTTTTTCCCTTTTCCTTATTCTTGATAATACTGTAAATATCGACACATTTAGACTCATGGGATTGCTCTGTGGAGTAATGATGTTGAATTTGTAGTTATGATTTTCTAATGATTGGTATTTCCACTATTATTTGTTGCTTAATATTTTAAATCTTAATCAGATATAGGTAGAATAATATATCTATGCATAGGCAAGATTTTACTAATTAGATTTTGGTCAAAATCTTAGTTATTTTGGTAAAAAAAATCTAATTGTCAATTAGATATAACACAATGTTATTTTTAATCTATTTTTTACCATCTGTATATAATAATTTTTGTATATAACTCAATCTGTCATATAGAGATGTCTATGTTAAACAAACCAAAATCTAGAAATTAGGAAGTTTTATCATTTCTTACAATATTGCAACTATTAGTTTACTAACAATCATGATTTTGTATCCCCCAGTCATGGTTTTGTGATTTATGACAAAACTATAATTATCAATTATATAGTCATTAGTGATATTGTCAGTTTGATTCATGATATTGTTCATCTAACCATGGCTTTGTAGGTCATCCCTCAATTGTACTATTGTAACTCATAAATAGTGATTTTGGTCCCCTAATCATGGTATTGCAGTCTCTAGTTATAGGATTTCCTTGAGTATTTATGGGTTTGTAGAGATTCATGATTTTATGAAAATTATTGAAACTATTAATCCTTTTCTTATAGGACCCCTCTCTTTTGAGTGCCATATCAAACTACTAACCCATGTGCTTGTAGGCTGCTAGTCAAAGAACCATTTGACACTCTCAAAATTAATTTTTTAATAGTTTTCATATTATATATATCATCTTGTTGTGTGCTTGTATTATTCATGTCTTTTATTCTTGTAAAAAATCACACATCTTAATTTAATTGGTAAATTAGTCTTTTTACTTGATTGTTTGTTATTCGGGGCTATAATTGGCGTATGCTCTCTCCCTTGCATCTTTGTAACAATTATTGTAAGATTAGAAATTGCCTATAAACCCATTTAATTGTTTTTAATGAGGTTAGTGACATGGATTTCATCACCACACACTACCCAAACTCCATGTTTCAATGGAGTCTAAATATCAGGACAACTATTGCTAAAGCTTAAGCATAATTTTCTATAAAAGGTTCCATGGAGTGAGGGGTAGTTAAGCTTCAAGATCTAGGGTAATTAAACAACATCCTACATAGACTTGGGCCCCAAGTACCTTCATATATATAAGATATGCACCTGGATAGCTTATATATACCTAACATAGGAGCCTTTGGTCATAATAGGTATACCACTATAGGAGTCAGTAGCAGCTCTGAAGTAGTCATCATGTATAGGCAAGGTTGAAAGGGTTTGGTCAATAATGTAGTGGGTCACCAGATTAAAACCTCACCTATGAATCCATTAGATGGTGTGGGTATTGGGTTACACACCCATCAATTTATTAAACTTAAGTTGTGGCTTGCTTGCTTGGATGTGTGTTGTGATAAACCCATATTATTTGTGATCTGAGTTAGCCTTTACCTATCCATATCTATTTAGGTCATTTAAATTTACCATCTTGTATATCCTTGCCACATCATTCTATCCTATCATCCTTTGTATATATATCCTAGTCATCATCCTTGTCATCTCATCATTATACATATTATCTTTATCCCATCTCATCTCTCATATTAACCATTAATCATTAACCACATTACCATCACCCACATCTTGTATTTTACATCCTTATCATTTTATATCCTTATCCCATCCCTTAACTTGTTTATCCTCCATCCTAGCCTAGCCATATTCCCACATTATATGTCATAACCCCAACTTACCTTCTATGCCCTTATCATATTATCTTTATCATTATCCCCCATCTACCATATTGTCCCTATCCCATTCTAGTCTAACTATACTCACTCATAATTATTTCTCACCCCATATGCTTACCTATCCTAATCATCATCATCCTTATCATCATCCCCTTATACCTACTGCTTAATTCCCATCTCCCATCTTATTTTCATCCCATTCTAGGTCACATCCCCATCAACCTATACTTGCTATCTTATACATCCTTAACCTATCATTCTCTTGCACATATCAACCTATCATCTTACATACCCTTGAAATAATCCATTTATCATATCCCCTCTCATCTGGTCTTCATCTTGTCTTAGCACAGTCATCCTCCCCTCATTGCTCAATCATTATCTTGCGCATCCTAATCATTATACCATTCTACGTATTATCTTTGTATATCCTTTACCATTATATTATCTCACCCCCTATCTTAATCTAGTCATATCCCCCTTATCATTCTCACATATGCTAGTCACACCTTATCATCCACATCTTGTCCTAAGACCATTACATCTAAAAATCCTAATCATCATCTTGTCTCATTATCCCATCACCTACATTTTGTCTTGCACATCCTTATCCCATTATATTTTTATACATATCACTTTGGAACCATATTGTATATCTTTTTCACATCATAATTTTGTACATATCCTTATCATCTTAATATCTTATACATCTTTGTCTCATTATCCCATAGTACAGACTAATCCTTTGCACATCATTTTATCCAAATCATCATTCTAGAACCACTCACACCCCCCATCACCAATATCTCATCTTGTACATTTTGTATATATTTGTCTTAATCTCCTCTTAGTCTAACCATACCCACCAATCCTTAGTTATCACCCCATCACTCACATATCCTAATCATCATCTTGTATATCATAGTCTTACTCTCTTGTACATATTTTGATTCTCTTTTACATCCTGTTAGTCATATATTATCCTAGTCCCACTTAACATTCTTCATCCACATACCATCCCCAAATCACATATTGTCTCATTATCCATATCCTATCCTAAGTCTGCTCTATCCCTCATCATTTTTCTTGACCTTGTCTTTATCACCGATCTAGTCTAACCACATTCTATCTTATCCTAGTTGGCTATTCAAGGTCACATATGGGTCTAAACCATTACCATCCCATTTACATTATCCCTTATTATCATCCTTATCTTATCCTATCACCATTATCACATAATCACCTACCATTTTACCATGAGAAAATTAGTCCAAGGTTTGAGCTATTCCTATTTACCTGTCCTTCTATCATATTATTACCCTAGTTCACTATCATTCATCCTTTCATCAGATCTCATACCCTAGTCAATATCTTATTACCATATTGTCACCTTATCAGTATAAATCTAAAAAACCCATCAATTATCAATCATCCCTAGTCAAATCATCTTGCTTTATTCATAATAACACCCATCATATTATCCTCTTGTTAGTTTGAATTTAGGCACCCATCAAAATCGCTCAATCATTTTGCTAGGTTGACGACTAGGCATCGTTGATAGGTCGTTAGCACCTATTACACTATTGGTTTTAAATTTGATCATAGTCTCTAATCCATTAGTGTCTCTCATCCCCATCATCATCTATTATCCTAGATTGATCCTTCTAACCTACTTTTTTTTAAAAACCATCCTTAATCCTTATCCTACCTCCATCATCCATCACTCATCCACCATTACCATGGAGTTATACCCTACTTTTATTGACCAATACATAGATGCCAACAAGGATGAGATTATCATGTGGCTTATTTTGATGGGTGTAATACTCCCTGAAGGTGTTGATCCTTTTCAATTCATTTCACCTCCCATTCAAGTCCCTTCATGTGAGTCCCATACCAATCCTCCATCCAATAGTTATAAATTTATATCTACCTCTTCCCCTACTAGCAAAGGGAATCCAATCTTGGCCACTTCACCTACTTTTAGTCCATTTAGTCAATCACATCAATAACCATCTGGTCTAAAAACCAATCCTTCCATTTCTAAATCACAAAGTGAATTGGGTCATTACATTCCCCTTCCTATATCTTTGGAATCCATTTTCAAACACTTAGTCACCACTAACATGATGGTCTATCCACATATCTAAAATCTTGATCCCACTAAGCCTAAGCCCGGTTGCTATAAAGATAATTGATATTATGCATATAATCAAACCTAGGGGCATACCATTAAATAATAATGAACTTTCTAAGATTATGTCTAAGACCTCATTAATCATGGTGACATAATAATCCATGATGAACCAAATAAGTCTCATCTCTAGGTACACAAAAAAAGGAATGCCAAGATTCCCTTCTTAATCATAATCAAGCCCTTCCATTTCCAAGTCAAGGTCAAGACACCACACCCATCTTCCATGATCCCTCCATCAAAGATGAGCCTAGTCCCCCCATATCCCATGAATCATTTTATGGCCCTCTCTTACTTAAATCCATCATCCATCTCCCATCATCTCCCTTTCCACCATCACATCAAATATCCCTGGTTGAGAGGTTAATTGTGAACAATACATCTTCTACTAGCAACATTACATCAGAGTTTACATCAACATCAACATCAAAAGTCTTACCTTCATTAGGATCATGTTCAACACCTATATCTAAACTAGATTCCTCATTAGAAACATCATCCCTCATAGATGTTACAATAGATATTAATAATGCCTATCCTTTTGAGGATACTCCTAATCTAGATACCTCTAATATATCACTAGACATATCTTTCAATCTTGATCAAGATGATGAAGTAATAAATGAGTTCTTGCAAGATTTATCTTTCAAAGATAGTCAGAGTGAATTTGATCCTCATTTAGATGTGTTTATCACAACTAGTCCTAGTGATCCTTTCATTTATCTTGAGGTGATTTTCTTTGATGTCAAAATTAGGTCTTCTAGGAACCCCTATGAATAACATGCTTCCCCATCACCACTCATTGATATCATCACACCATCTCCATCACCTTCATCCATCGTAGATATTTTTATACCTATCAATGGTAATTTAATCACCTCCCTCCATAGGGATTAATAGGAACATACATCATTGGAACCTTGAGTAATATAATGGTCTAAGACAATATTTCAAAAGTTAATCATAATAATCAAGTCATCTTTGATTCCATCAGTCACAATAAAAAAGAGTCAAATAATTAACCTAATCAAAACTTGTCTTCCCTTAATGAAGCCCAAAATTAGGCACTAAAGGACTATCAAAGCCAAAATAATCTTTCAAGTCAAAAGTCAACCTCCCCTTGTAAAGCCCAAAATCAGGCACTAGGGGCTAGTCCAAATAAAATTCCATCAAATGATCCAAATCATATGGCTGATAATCCATCAAATAACTAGATTAAAGATGAGCCACAATGTCAAAGTGTCTTGAATCTCCTACAGTCTTTTATCCCTTAGCACCAATAAAATGAAGAATGTCTAATATCTCCAATGATGTATGTGACTGCTAGTCCTAATCTTCCATCACCCATCGCACTATCTTATCATGAACCCATAAGATAATCAAGTCCTATCATCCATTCAAATTCATCACATCCACATAAAAATCAACATCTAATTGAATCTATTTCTCCCATCACCTCTCTGGGAAACATCATCTCTTATAGGGATGATGAAGACACCTAATCTAGATATCTAGAAAGGTCTCCATCAAGCATCATCAAAGGTCACATAGACCCCCATACATCTATCAACAATAACAACATGATCCTACCATCACACATCCCTATAATATGTGTTGGCTAAATGATCCATCAAGTGTCTACACCTTGCATCTTGCCTACCAACTAATAAATTGAGATGCCCAATAAAAAGTTAAAAACTCTAAAAAAAACATCCAATGGTGAAAACTAGTCTTCTAGTGCCTTGGGCAAGTACCAAGATGAAAAATAGTTTTTAGAATCATGGTAAAATAATCTATTATCTACATTATTCATCAACACTTGGGAGAAAATCTACCTATTTCATATCCTCATCCATCCATCCCACTTGTCACATCCTTTGTCCACCTTGTCTATATTACCCATCATCTTATCCCTTAATCTATTGTTCCTATCCATCATCTGCCAGCATATCATGCATCCTATCCCTCCTTCCTTCCCATCTTGACCTTCATAAGGAAGTGGAAGGTATCTTGAGGAATGTGCTCGAATCATCTTGGCATATCCTTTAATGGCCACTTAGGTAATTCAACATCTGGTTCCTTCATGATGTGGTCATTGGCAACCCATAATACCTTCTTATTTGGTCCTTATCCCCTTTTCCACATCATCCTCATCTTTTTATCATCCCATCTATCTTTTTCCTAGTTGTTAGGCTTGATATTCCTTTTTCTAGTAACTCCATTTGTACAGTGTACATACTGTGATCTAGGAATTTGACTCAAGAGAGGATGGTTAGTATAGTGTTATTCCAAAATAAAAATAAAATGAAATAAACACACTAATAACATAACATATCTAGGCCTATACACTAGAGAGAGATTAGTTAACAAAAGTAAATGATAAACACAACTAAAAAGCAAAGAATGAAATATAATAATTCTTTCACCTTCCTTGGATGCTCCAAATGCCTTTATAGTAGTGGTTTGTTTGACTTGTGCTCGTGAAATCTTCATCAAAGGAGGCTTGGATATCTTATCTTCTCATTGGCACCTTTAGCTTATGGCTTGGAATCAATTTATCATTATAAATTTGCATAATCAAGTACTTGAATATATTTGAGAATAATAAATTTGTACTAAAATATCTTAAAAATGATGTTGTGAGGCCTCTTATTTATAGATTTTTGGATTTGATCAAAATCAACCTCAATCGTCCATCTCAAGATTGAGATGTGTGGTTGATGATTAATTTAATTTTTGGGATTAAGTTTATAATTATCTTTATCATGACATTGGAAAAAGGAGAAATTAAGAGGCATGGAGGGCATTAATGAGGCATGGATAGCATGAATCCTGATATTTGTGGCATTTATGGCCTAAAGATGTCTTCTCAAGAAATGAGGTCACTTGATGATGTAGATATTTAATATTCATTCATAAAAATAAGTATTTAACAAGTTTATATGGAATTTTTGATTAGGCCTTGATTTGGGTTAATTAGATCTTAAGCATGATTATGCACTTTGTGCACAAATTGCTCAAATTAATCATAATGCCTTGTTATTGATCTTAAATTTGACTAAATTGAAATTGGAAGTCCACATCAGATGCATTGGATCCATATTTACATTTAGGATGTTACCAACAATAAATAATAAAGGCACATGTCTTGTGTAGAAGATTTGATAGGAAAGAGCAATCCAGAACACCTAAGTGCAAATTTGACATTTTGACTCGAAATGATCTGATCCAAGTTAGCTAGCCTATAAATTGCATTACCCCATTTAGGGATACCCTAGCCAAAATCAACACTTAAATATGTCAATTTTACATCATTTAACATGTTTTAGTGTTTTTAGGCTAAATTGTGCATTTTGGGTGAAAATTGGCTAAAAGCCTAATTAGAGGTTAAAGATGGCCAGATTTAAGTGTCTATAGTTTTTCCCTATTTAAGAAGGCATTGTAAGCTATAAGCACAATAACATTTTCATAAAGAATGAAAAGGCCCTGTATGCCTATAATTGCAATGATGGTAAACTAACTGTATGATGCCTCCTTAAGGGAATAGTTAGCACAAGCAGGCCAGTAAATGGTCCCTCAAAAAAAAATAATCGAAATGAGGGGACCAAGGAAAAAAAATGATGGGGTGAAAACACAATGATACTAAAAAAGTAGTCAAAATTATTGAGAATGAAAGTGGGATGGTGTATAATAGTTTGCTAAAAGGTGGTTATAAGCATTGCACCCTGATAGTGGCAACATGGTATGATAATACAATGATTTGCCTAAAAGTGGTTATAATAATTGAGAAGATGGAGTTTCCCTAGTTAGGATAGATAAATAATAACATGCCCTTGTATGGGTAGAAAAAAGAGAGTGGTGATAACACAATGATTTGTCTAAAGGTGGTTATAATCATTAAAAAATACAGGTGGGATGGTGTGCAATGATTTGCCCATAGGTGGTTATAATCCTTGGACCTTGATTATGAAAAACATGATGAACTTGGATGAGGATGATGATAACTTAAGACAGAGGGTAATGATGAATTGGAACAACCTACTAGTAGGGAGATGCTTGTCCAAACTAATAAAGGTTGAAATTCTTTCATATTTAATTACTCTATTTGGTATATGATTAGGATAGAATTAGGATGTAAATGTTGAAGAGATGCCACCATTGCTGAATAAACTTCTTGAAGCTAAATTTTATTGTAGCACGTGTCAGTAGGCATCATGATATAACATCATGAGGACATGACCAAAATATACATGAAGATTGACTCTCATAATCCAATACTCAATATAAATCAATGCACCAATAATAGAAACCATGATGATAATGTAAACATATGAATATGGATGGATTCAAGTGTAAGTGTGGACAAGGAATCACCCAATGAACACACATAAATTGAATCAAGGAAACAATGATGAAAGAAAATAAATAGATAGATAAACAAATAAAATAAGTAGAAATAAATAAGCAAACAATGTAATAAAAATCCTACGAACATTGTCCCTAGAAAAATAGATGATAATTTAACAAATGAACAAAATGGAAGAATAGAAGAAAAGGAAGGGGGTGACCGAGCTGTCTCCATATGCACTAGATAAGTGGACACTGCCTACATAGTTCCATAGATGTAATATACAATAAAAAGCTTTAGACCAAATATAGTTCCCCCAGGGAATGGGAAGAATATGATAATTGAGGAAAAAAATAGAATGGATGTGATAGAAGAATAGGAATGGTCTTGCAAAATGGCAAGTACATGATAGAAAAATGTCAAAAAGGATGGAAAAACTAAATGACAAGTGATTTAATTATAACTTAGTAAATGTTCCTAAAATACTTAAGGCAAAGAAGTGGTCAATGTTTTTGTTCTTTTCTAATAATTTTGCAAATGTTTTTAGAATTATTTTGGAGTGTCTCAACTCAATCAAGAATGATGAGACACTAAATAGTTCAAGATCAAAAAATGGTGAGAGCATTCAAACTTAGGTTACTCATAAAATGGCAAGAGCGTGGCTTAGGTTGCTCATAAAATAATGAGAGAATAATTTCAGTTTCTCATAAAATGGTGAGAGCATGGCTTAGGTTGCTCACAAAATGGTGAGAGTGTGGCTTAGGTTGCTCGTAAAATAGTGAGAGCATGGCTTAGGTTACTCATAAAATAGTGAGAATGTGGCTTAGATTGCTTGAAAAATGGAGAGAATGTGGCTTAGGTTACTCATAAAATGGTGAGAATGTGGCTTAGGTTACTCACAAAATAATGAGAGCATGGCTTAGATTACTCACAAAATGGTGAGAATGTGGCTTAGGTTGCTCATAAAATAGTGAAAATATGGCTTAAAGTGACTGAGCTAATCTCAACAAGTATCAAGTGTTGCCTACATATTTATAAAATAGGACCTCAAGTCATTGTAGTTCTATCCTTATAGTAGAGGAATTTGGCTAGTGTAGTAGTCAATTCAAATAAAATAGGCATATTTGGTAAAAAGGCACATTACGACATAAGAAAAGACAAGTTGGTACATCAAGGTTTAGTGTTTCCTCTAGTTTGCCCATAGGTAGTTATAACTAGGACATAACATCATAGATCAATAGTACTAGTTTTCTCAAAGGTGGTTATAATCAGTAGCAAGACTGGTGGTAAGAAAGGAATAAAAAATGAAGGATACAACTATTGAAACTTCTATTACACTATCCCAAAATACAATCTCTGTTTGAAGTACTTAAACTAACTAATGAAACTAATCAAATACCTCGATGTTAAAAATGCATAACGAATGGTAAAAAGCAAGGTCAAATGAGCTAGGCTTTAGAAGACACTGGGTTGATAAAATAGAAGCAAAAAGTGGATATGGCAAAGAGGACAGATAGGGATGGTATTTATACAAAGAATAATAGTGATAAAATAACATAACTAAAATGGTCCTTACAAAAAATACACCTTAGCATTCAAGCATAGTACCACTTGAGATGAATAATATTCATCAGCTCAAGAATTTCATCTCCATATAGTGTGGTGAGTGTGTATGCTCTTGATCCATAATTTGAAGTGATGATGAAAGGCCTTATCCATTTTGGTTTGAATTTCTCTTTATACTTTTTCTCAGCTGTGGTATTCTTTTAGTTTTCTTTAAGAACAAGATCACTAAGTTCAAATATTTTATACTTAACACACTAATTATAGTGGCCTTTGAGTCGGTTTTGATATGCTTGAAGATTGTTAATCATGATTGTGCATTTTTCATCAAGTAGATCTAGCTTTTATAGGTGAGTTACTCGATAGTCATGATCATCTAGGACATGCTTGAAAGAGATGTGTAGTGAAGGTAATTTGACCTCAATGAGAATGATGGCTTCAATATCATAAATAAGTGAGTATGAAGTGGCTCTTGTGGGGGTATGATGATTGGTACGGTATGCCCAAAGGGTAGAGAATATCTAGAGGTGCCAGTCATAACTGACATCATTGACAGTCTTTTTGAAGATGTTAACAATTGTTTTATTAGATGTCTCAGCTTGACCATTACCTTGAGGGTAATATGCTATAGAAAAATATTGTGTGATGTTATATTTAGTATATAACTAGTCTACATCCTTGTTCTTGAATGATCCTCTATTATCAGATATAATGTCAAAGGGGATACCATATTGGCAAATGAGGTGGTTAAAAATGAATTTATAAATTTGCTTTCTAGTCACGTAAGTGAGGGGTATAGATTCAACCCACTTAGTGAAATACTTGATGGTGGTAAAGATATGTTTATGGCCATCAAAGAAAGTGGGGTTGATCTTCCCAATGAGGTCAAGTCCCCATGTAGAAAATGGCCATAGTGTCAACATCAGTTTCAAAGTTTTTGCTGTGGCATGAATGAAATTAGCATACCATTAACATTTATCAGACTTTTTTACATATATAGTAGCATTTGCATCCATTGTGTGTCAATAATAACCAGTACACAAGAGATTTTTGGATAGAATTTCCTCGATAAAATGAGCACCACATACTCCATGAACTTCTCTTAATACTAGTGTAGACTTTGTTGAGTTTAAACAACAAAGTAGAGTTCCATCAAAAATATGAGGGTAAAGGGTGGATCCAAATAAAGTATAATGAGTGGAATAATTAATGAAGGCTTTAGTTTGTTTTTAAGATAGGTTAGGTGGTAGAAATTGGTCATGAAAGTAGTTGTAAAGGTCTGAGTACTAGATAGAATTAGGAACAACAATATCACAAATCATTAAAATGGTTGAAGGTTCATGAGCTGATGTTGACAAATTATTGATGAGGAGTTGATACTTTATAGCTTTATCTGTTTGTCAAATTAGAGAGATAATAGTAGCCATGGCATATACAGTTCTGTTACTAGCCCTTGGTATGTGCTCAAACTAAATATTGGCAATTTGTTGCTTAAGAGTATCAACCATGGCTTTATATAGAACCAACTTGTCATTTTTGATCTAAAAATGATCTGTGACTTGATTGATAATTAATTGAGAATCATCATAAACTTGGAGATGAGATATATTCTAATGCATTACTTGTCAAATTCCTGCAATAAGTTCTTCATACTTGGCGATGTTGTTTGTACAAGGAAAGCTGATCATGAATGATTTAGAGATTTGATCCCCATGTGGTGTAATAAACAATAGGCCTACTCTCAATCCATGTGTAGTAAATTAACTATCAAAATACAGATTCTAAAGCTACTCCTCAAGGGGTGTGTCAATGATGATCATTATGGATTTATCAAGAAATTGAAATATGAATCACTATGTGTCTATGAGAGGTGCTTCAACAAGTTGATCTACAAGAACTTATCTCTTAATTGTCTTCTAATTGACATAATCTATGTCAAACTCATTGAGAAGTATGATCTATTTAGCTATTCTTCCTTGCAAAGCTATTTTAGATAATAGATACTTGAGTGGATCTACTTTTGAAATGACCATGGTCTTATTATTTAACGTGTAATGGTGTAGTTTTTGAGCTACGAAGAACATGGCTAGACAAGCTTTTTCAATAGGTGTATAGTTATGTTCATATGTAACTAAGGTATGACTTAGGTAGTATATAGTGTGATCTTTTTCTTTGTCATCATGTTAAGCCAAGAGTTCCCTCAGAGAAGGATTGGTAGTTGATAGGTATAACAAAAATGGCTTTCTTGACATAGTAGGTAATAAAATAGGCAGATTAATAAGATATTCTTTGAGTTGTTGAAAAGCTACTTGGCAGTGATCATCCTAGTGAAATACAACTCCCTTCTTTAAAAGGTGTGTAAATAGATGACACTTTTTCTAATAACTGAGAGATGAATTATTGGATTGATTGGATCTTTCCCTACAAACTATAGAGTTGCTTTAAATTGGTTGATGGTAGTATCTCGATTATAGCATGAACTTTAGCTGGATCAATTTCAATACTTCTATGAGACACAATGAATACAATTAATTTACCTAAAGTTACATTGAAGACACATTTCTTTGGATTGAGTCTAACTTTATAATCTCGTAATATTTCAAATATCTTGCACAACACTGCTGGATGGTCAACCCTAGTTTTGGATTTTTCTAATATGTCATCAACATAGTCTTCAACAATATCATGCATCATATCATGGAATATGATAGTCATGGCCTTTTGATACGTATCTCTAATATTCTTAAGACCAAATGGCATCACTTTATAATAAAATGTTCTTTATGGAGTGGTGAACACTATTTTATGTTGATCTTTTGGTGTGATTTTGATCTGGTTATATCTTGAAAAGCCATCCATGAGTGAAAGCATTTTATAACCTACCATGGAGTTGAAGATCATGTCAATATTAGGTAAGGGAAAATCATCTTTAGG
Organism: Torreya grandis; assembly: GCA_037957365.1. Classification (NCBI taxonomy): domain Eukaryota; kingdom Viridiplantae; phylum Streptophyta; class Pinopsida; order Cupressales; family Taxaceae; genus Torreya; species Torreya grandis. Next base: position 666,589 of record JARHVA010000988.1, on the reverse strand, counting down.
AAAAGCTTTGTTGATGTCTTAAAAATAATTAAAATTTTTAATCCCTTCAAGTTTTTTACTAACAGGTACAACATTAGAGATCCATTTAGAGTAGTCAATAGATCAGATACATCCTGCTTCTAAGAGTTTTTCTAACTCTTTCTTTACCAATACAATAATGCAAGGATGCATCTTACGTAACTTTTGTTTTACCAATTTGATGTTAGGATTAACCACAAGGTGGTGTAGAACTAAGGTGAGATCTAAACCTAACATGTTAGAATAGGCCCATGTAAAAATATCTACAAACTCTCTCAATAGAGATACAAAGATGTCACATTATTCTTTAGTGAGGGATGCACCTAATTTTATCTATTTCAAGTCTGATGGAGTCTCAATATTTACCTCTATTGTATCTTCAACTAGAAGGGTTGAATTGTCTTCTAGAATAGTAGGCAATGATATAAACTATTAGATTATGTTAGGGTCCTTTGTTAGGACTTGCTCTTCAACTTCTCTTAGGCATGATGAATCTGAGTCTTCTAATGGGAGATCTAGCCATGTAACAAAAATAGTTGGAAATTCTTGGAGAATTTGATCAAATACTTGTTGTTTCTCAAAACTAAACTCAAATTCATAAGCAATTTTATTGTTGGTGGTCTCCTGATTTAAATTCAAAGAAGAATGAACACCCCTATCTAATGGTGCCTGAAATAGGTTTTCACCACTAGACTAGCCTTTATCTTTACTTTTTCCTTGGTCAGAAAGTGCCTCAAATAGGTTTTCACTTTGGGACCTCAATATTTTACTTATTTATTTTTGGTTAAGGGTGTTCACTCGCTTTCTAAAATAGGTTACAAGATCCAATATGATTGAAAATCCTGATTTGTGATCTTTCAATGGAACATTATCTCTAAGGCCTAAGAAATCATAGAATGCCTCATCATTCTAGAACTCATCAATCAATAGATTGGATTCTTGTTGGTCCTAATCTTTCAGTTTGGGATAATATAATGGTAAAGGGTTGGGATGAATGGTGAAGGTAATGGTACAAATGACATTATTATCAAACAGGTTAGTTTTAGTTAGGTTATCAAAGGTGAGGCTATGATCAGACTCTATTTTGGTATCGACATCATCATCACTAGTTATTGGTGATGGATTTTGAATAAGATATGTGGGGTCAATCTCAAGTGGTTTAAATATAAGTCCATAAGGTTTTTCATATTTAGTCTTGGAAATTGGCTTGATGGTTCCTTATTGATTCGGTCTGAGGCCTCTTATTTCATAATTGTGATGTTCCATGATCTTATTAGGAATAGGATACTTGGAATTTTTATAACAATTAGCTTGGTTGTCATTTTATAACCATGATTCATCCCCTTCAAGAGGGTTAGGTCTTAGGCAAAATGCTGGTACACATGTGATAGGTCCCTTATCTTTGTTCTTTTGTTGCCAATGCATATGTGGGGTGACTTTAGGTCATCTAAAGGTTTTCAAATTCTGAGAAAGATTGGAAATATGAAATGTATCATGGGTCACATACTCTCCTAGTCCATTATCTAAAATGATGAAATGATTAGAAGCTTCAGGAGGCAGCATGTGGGAAATGGAATCTAAGGTATTAGGATCTATGCAATTATCTGATAAAGGATCAATAAGTATAGCTTTTCCTTTATCCTACTTGGAACTTGGATTCATACCATACTGATAATTATAGCTTTTAAATTTGGCCTCAAGATGCTTGTAGTGCTCATATGGATGTAAATCTTTTAGAATATTCACTTCCATCTATGAGTGAGAAAACTTGATACATTTGTGCAGCGTTGACGAGACTACATGAATCTCATGTAACCAAGGCCTTCCTAGAAGCATATCATATGATAACTCAAGATCAAACACATGGCATAGTGTATCATGGGTTAAAGGCCCAATGATAACTGATAAAATAATGGTGCCTTATGATTCTCTTTCTTGATTATTATAGGATTTAATAGTTATTGTTTTTGGCTGAAGATTTGCCATTGTGTACTCAAGAATCTTGATGATCTTTAGAGACATATATTGAGCCCTGATCCATTGTCTATAAGGTCACATTTCACTTTATGTCATTTGATACAAATTTTTATGTACAATGAGATGTTATGGAGTGGGCCAAGGGAAGACATATCAATTTTGTTGAATGTGACTTGTTGGGATGGAGGTAGGTGTCCAACCAAAGATTGAAATTTATCAGGGGATATGTCACTATCAACTGTGGATTGGGTCAAAAACTCATTCAAGATATTTTTTTGGATTATTGACATTCATATCAAGTGTAAGATAGAAATTTGTGCTAGTGTTTTATGAAATTGTTCCACAATATCAAAATTTTTATCTTGGTCAGTAGTGAATATTTTATTTTGAGGATGAACGGTTGGTTAGATGACAGGTAAAGTGGTGAATGGTTGTGGCCCTGGGATAGTAATCTTTGACCTCCAAGTTGTGATTAAAAAATCAAGATTAAATATTGGACTATTATTGCTAATCGATGTTGGAAATGGTGTGTGACCAGATAACATGAGTCTCAATTATCAGTGTACTTACATGTGGTAAGAATGAGTTATTGCTCTAAGATCCAAAAGGGGAAGTCCTAGTTTGTTGGTTTGCCTGTATGCACTCCCAAGTCAAAGAAAGATTATCCATATAATTTTACTGAATATTGTTATTTAGTAATGGTCTAAGCTGATTAGTGCTTGGTCTAGGATTAATGGAGATGGTATTAATGTTACTCCCTGTAATATGACCTACAACCCTATTTTAGTCATGTACAACTACATGATAGGTTTGTTTATTATTACTATTTTAAATTTGGTTTTTTCTATTATTCTATCTTTGTAGCTTTTGCTATTGATTTTATTGATTTTGCTAGTTTGACCTTTGACTTTGATACTGTTGATTTTGCTGCTGCATTAGCCGTTGTTGTTGCTATTGCTGATTATTTTACTACCACTAATTATTATGTTGAGGAAAGGGGTTTTGATAAATCCCAAGAGTTTTATTAGAAGTGGAAGCACCATTATCCAATGTTATCTCCCCATTATCCAACATATTCTCTATTAAATTCTTGATTTGGACACATCTTCATAGATTATACATGTTAACCTAATGATAGTCATAGAATTCATTTTCATGATACTAATTAGGATAAAGAATGCCTTATAGATAATGCTTTAGTATAGGCCAACTGATCATATTAGCAATAAAAAGCTTATGAAATACAAACTCAAGAGGTTATTTTAGGTCACTAAAGACATGATGTGTAGGCATGGTTCTCCTAAGAAGAGGGGTTTGTAATGGTAACAACTACTATATTTGTTGTGAAAGTTTTGATTATTGTCCTTGCGACACTAGTTGAGTAGGAGTAAGTTGAAAAGGTGGTGTAGATGACATTTTCACTATTTTCACATGACAAGATTTGGTTACTTTATTTCCCACAACATTTATATTGTGGTTGAATTACTTTGGTCTTTCATGGTTATTGGCCTGTGCCAGTTACGATGCTTGTACTTGGATAGGATGTTGGTAATTTCCCTAATTGGTACCTTGATTTTGATTAGTTGAATTAATCTTGATGACTCTTTTATTGATGAATACCCTCTCGATCAACAAACCTTTATCAACGATCTCTTTGAATTTATGTGCACATTATAGTTCCAAGTGATAAGCTATCTCACTGTGTAAATTTTTGGTAAACACAATGTGATCTGGGCAATAATTTAAGTGAAAATTTGGCCTCTGTGATATGGTCCCTACACTATCACCAGCAAATTTAGAGAAAATGATTTTGAGTTGAACCTACCAACCTACCTTGGTTTGCATCTAATATTCAATGTGAAGCTCCTCAAACCATATCATCCACCTATGTTGGACACTTCAGTCATAGCAGAATAACTAGACATTGACGAGCTTGATCCATAGAGTTTAGCTCTAGTGAAGGAGGATCAGATTGTAGACACATGAATGAAGACAATAAGAGGATTCTCTATTTTTCTTTATTAGGTGGTCAAAAGGGGCCAATTTAGCCACCAAGATGAGTGGCTCATAGAGAATCAAATTAAGACACAACTACCACACCTGATGAGGAATATTGATGTAATGGGGAACATTACTTCTCAAGGAGGGAGGAATGATCTGAGCAATAATTTAGGTGATAATTTGGGTGATGGTTCTACCCCAATTGATGATGGAACTTCTAGGAGCCATAACCTTTGCACCGTAGCTCCAATTGACTCCCCATTTGAACTGTTGGAAAGCTAAGAATGAGGAGAATACGATAAGATGACACAAATATTTTATTAGTATTTTTTGACCCTAAAAAACCCAATGGAAGTATCCAAAATTTTAATTTTAGTAGTGCAATATAAAAATAATAAGTTTCTAAAAATAGTAATTCCTCGAATTCTGTATTGTTTTAAATCATGGAAGTCGAACCACTTAATCTCCCTCGAGATTTGTGACCTTTCACATCCTCTTACTTTAAAAATGTGTATAAATTAAGATGTAACCTAAAATTTAAATTAGTCATCTCTTCCCAGAGATAAGCATATATTTGTATTGTGATCTTGAGTAATAAAACATCTCTTCTCAAAGAATTTATTGTTACTATGTTATTTTCATTTTCTTGAAATATCTGTCAATCAAAAATTTTGAGTTTTGGATCACAATAGATAATTTATTATTTGGTAAAATTTGGGTGAAATGACTTGTAAGGGCTCTCCATCACTATAAATAACTTACAAAACTCTCCCTAACATTTTGCTTTGCTTGCATTAAGTCCACTAATGAAATCTCATGGTTGAGATATAGGAAAAGTGATACACAAACTTATCAAAAAGATCATCAAAATCCACTACTAATTTTTTGGGAAAATTTAAAAACTACTCCAAGGCTTGTCTAGCTAAGCTCTTTGGAAACAACAGTAAAAGGTATATGTCACTATATGCCACTGGTTGACATGTGACAAAGAATTTGGTCAAATGAGCCTTAGGATCACCTTTCCCTTTGTATTTATTGAATTTTGGTGATTCTTATCTTAGAGGAAATGGTATCTATAAATACTCCATGTTGAATAGATAGGAATATACATCATCTAATTTGAAATATTTAGTTTGTTTACCATCTTGAATGGCAACAATTGCATCCTTCATCTATTGTAATTCTTGGGATATAAAACTAGAAAGAATATTGGCTTGAGGGAGAACATTGGTTTGGATAAATGGTTGGGAGGTCACAAGTGGAACACTTTGAAAAGGGTGTGATAGAGATACCTATTGGGGTACATTGGTTTTGTTGGGGAATGGATTAGGAATACACATACATGGATTAGGATGTACTTGAAATTGCACACTTAGTTGTGTGATATTCTAGTTTGGGTTGGAAATAAAAGTTTGATTAAAAGGATTTTGTGGTTGGGATGGAGGGATATAACTATATTATGCCTGCTATGGTTGAAAAGGGACATGCTATCAACTAATTAAACTTTGTTGAGTGGGAACTTGTGGACCAAGACCCTGTCTCTAGATTTATGGTACATTTTTAACCAATGGTTGTCTAGTAGGTACTTGAGAAACATGGGGACCTCTTTGTTTCATGAATCCCTATGATGAAGTGAAAGTGGGTTGTAGATTTGGCATCTATTGTTGACTAATATTTGCATGTTGTTGACTAGTCATTATTTGGTTTTGGATTGGCATATTAGTCTACGATTGAAGAGGTATGTTCATCATTACCTGATGAGGTAGAAAATTTGTTTCCCTTAATTGAAGTGGTAATGTATTTAGCCTCTATTGTATTGATACACTAGATTATCCTTGTTGTTGTTGAATACTACTCATTACTTGTTGAGGAGGAGTAAGATTCATTACATTCTATCATTGAGATGTGACATTGGACATTATTTGATTACCTAATCTTATAAGTTTCACATTTGAGGAAGCAATCAGTTGAGGTTGGGGTGTAGAAACTCATATTCCCTATTATGATGACCTATTTATAGGATTAACTACACGCACATATTATTGGCTAGTTATTTGCGCATTAGTACCACTTTGATTGGGACTAGATTTTGTTCACACATTGTCCACTACATTTGGCTCACTATTTAGTATAGAGGTTGAAGACACTTCTTCAATAATGGGCATATGCATCAAGTTATCTATTGAAGTAGTTTGTATGAATGGGTCAAAACTTAAATTCTCTTGACTAGTTAACTCTATCAACACTCTTGTTGAAGGTACTAGGTCAATAAGAGGCTTACTCACCATGTTCATCTGATTGAAATCATGTGCTAGATTTAGGTAGGTTTGATATGCTATCTACATTTGGTTAAAGTGATCTTCCATGATGTTTTTACCCTGATCAAATATATTAGAATCTTGGAATGTTATTTGGACTAAAGCCATAGGATTGCTAGAAGAAGCCTGATATTGTGGGGCACTCTTACTAGACTTGGTAAATTTTCATGGGGGAAGTCTACTGGAAACATATCCCCTACCTCTATGAATCTAACCAAAATATCATATTTTTTCTCTAAAAAATGTCACTCAAACAAAAATGGACCATACATGGAAGCTATATTAATAGAGTATGACTATTGAAGTATTAGCTCATCTACTACACAATTTGCTCTTGGTCCTATTCTGAATAAGGTGGTGTGTTAACCAGATAGTTTGCCAATGGATCTTGGATTTGTGCCCCTAATTGAGTATTATAAGAGGGATAAGAATCTATCTTATAAGCAATATTATCCACATAGCGGTCTTACAACATTTCTTCCTGTGGAACCACATTACTAATCCATAGATTTTACATGAGTCCACTATGAGTGTAGGAATACATGTTGGAATCCATAGTCAATGCTTTTATGATAAAATATCAAAGAGTTTTACAAACTCTAAAAAGTACAATGTCTAAAATAGATGATGTCTCAGCTTGGTCTAGAATTGTCAAAATGATCAAAAGGTTTATGCAAAGTTTTGTGAGAAAAAAAGATAACGTGAAGTATCTAACATCTCACTGTTTACACAAAGATAAGCAATTAAATGGTCTTAAAAATAAAAATTCTAAACTCTAAGGTCGAATTGTTTTAAATCAGTTTAATCTAGGAATTTAAAAGTTGCTAGGTCTTTTGGCCAAACACAACGTCAAAATCTAGGCTCAAACAAGGTATGTGCTAGGACTCTTGGCCAAATAACATCAAAAGCTAGACTTTAAAATAGATGAAAGTTTTAATCTAACATATTTGAAACACTTATAACAAACACTAGGCATTTGATTCTTGGACATGAACTTGATCAACTAGGTATAAGGTATGAAACAAAAAGGCACTTTAGAAATAGTTTATTTTCTCACAAAATATGGTATAAAACTAGGTTCTTTTTGACAAACAAGTTAGATAAAAGCAAACAATATAACCATTTTAGACAAAAAATCATAAGAGTACACTTAGATTGGTCTAGAAATGCAGGAATAGATTTGAACTGCATGCAAGAGGATCTAGGATACAATATTTGAAATGTTTTGGGTAATGTAACGATGTTATAATACTCAAAAGGTATGACAAAAAGGTTTGTCTCAAAAAATATCCAAGGCAAAGATGTTTTCCTACAATTTTGACAACATAACACTATTTTTTTGACTCAAAAATGTTGGGGTGCATAGACTCAAAGTGCAAGTGTCTAGCATAAAATGGCTTAAGTCTATCAAGTGATGATAATAATTATGAGTCTTTAAGCGACCTTCAACCTAAATTGGAAATTAAACCTAAGTTCCCTCAAGTTTAGTGTAAATGGCAAACCCACTTAACACATCAACCCTATGAAACTATAAAGGTGTAATTCTAAATTCAGATTATAAGTGAAGGACTTAAACAACTTTGGTAAAGGTCTAGACTCAATTGGGTAGCATAACTACACCGAAGTGGATGATATGAATCTCAAGCTTTTGATGAAATTTTGAATAAGGAAAATTGATGATCTCACATGGATAACATAATGTCTCTTTATTTAAAAGAAAATTTGGACTATGTGTTTGGTTTGGATTGTTTATTTACAACAATTTTTGATTCCAAACAAGACTTTAAACTAGGATAATACCAACTAATTAATCATTTTTAGATCCTAAACTGATAAGGTTGCTTGGTATTTTTAGAATCCATCAATATATGTCATTTGAGAGGATTTTAAGTGTTCATCCAATAGTAAATGTGCATTATATAGTAGGTTTTTTACACTCCCCCTTCTCTCAAATGATAGTACTGTGACATGGACCTTGAGTCACACCTTTCACCAACAATATTTTCACAAGTGGGGATTTATCTAAGATCTAACAAATTTTTGAATGATCTAGGGGAATCAATTACACAATGACTTTCACGCCAAATAATGCAAAATAAATGCACAAATTTCAGTTCTATATCACTTGGCTTGTTGTAAAAAGGTCTAGTCTTTTTTACAACCGCTACATCCAGCTATTTGTTTAGTGTAGTGTAATGTCCAAAGTACCACTACATCTTGTGTGCAACTTCAAAGGAGCCAACTGAAATCAATGCTGAGAGATGAAACCCCGAGTTAAATATTCCTTAAAGAACTTGTGGGAGGTGATGAAGTCCCCCTTGCAATCCAAGATGCATAAAATAAAAGAAAGTATGAAATAGAAAGACTTTAGGGTCATTTTCAAGGTCACCCAAACTTTGATGAGTTTTTGGGGAGTGCTTTAGACAATTTTATTTCTAAGCCTTAGACTATGCTATTTACAATAGAAATGATGCTTTTGATTCCAAAGGTTCCCTATAAGGGATAAATGGAAGAGCATACACATAACATTCCTCTTTTTACCAAACAAAAATCTGATTTAAAAACTATTGAAAATAAGAATTGACAAGTGTGTTTAATTTTAAAATCAAAATGAAAGATTTGGTGGTGTTCATTTGACCCCTTGGTCTTAGTTGCAAACTTTGAAAACATTCACCAAAACATCTAAATCCTTTGTTAAACACCAAAACAAGGTTTTTAATTGATTTTTAAGCATGAAAAGGTGATTCAAACATGTTTTGAAATAATATCAAGCTTGGTTCTATAGCAAAATTATCAACATGTCTTTTAGCTTTGAATCTCTTTTTAGCTTAAAATAATGAATTTTGAAAAAGTTTCTCTCGGGTCTATGTTTTTAGAAAAACACAGTGATCGACATTGGTTATTACCACTGACATCAGTTACTTTAGATAATTGAGATCTAACTGATGTCGGTTAAGCAGGTAACTGATGTCAATATTAGTTACTGATGTTAGTTACTTTGTAAAACCTTAGCAAATAAAAATGGCAAAATAAAGTTAGAAAATCAATTTACAAGGGTTTTAAAGGCTCAAATAAATATTTTAAAGTTACAAAATGATCTCCTTCATGTGTGAGATGCGTATTGTTCCATCACACATGCCATTATATGATCTAGGAATTTGACTCAAGAGAAGATGGTTAGTATGGTGTTAGTTCCAAAATGAAAACAAAACAAAATAAACACACTAATAACATCTCTAGGCATATACACTAGGGAGAGATTAATTAACAAAAGCAAATGATAAACATAACTAAAAAGTAAGGAATTAAATACAATAATTATTTTACCTTCTTTGGATGCTCTAAATGCCTTTGTAGTAGTGGCTTGCTCGACTTGTGCTCATGAAGTCTTCATCAAAGGATGATTGGCTATCTCTTCTTCTTGGCACCTTTGGCTTGTGGTTTGGCTTGGCTTGGAATCAATTTGACATTATAACTTTGCATAATCAAGTCCTTGAAGATATTTGAGCATAATAAATTTGCACCAAAATAGCTTAGAAATAATGTTGTTAGGCCTCCTATTTATAGATTTTTGGATTTGATCAAAATCAACCTCAGCCATCCATCTCAAGATTGAGATGTGTGGTTGAGGATTAATTCAATTTTTGGAATTAATTTTGTAGTTATCCTCATCATGATATATGAAAAAGGGGCAATAAAGAGGCATGGAGGGCATCATGGAAGGCATTGATGAGGTATGGAGGGCATGAATCCTGATATTTGTGGCATTTATGGCCTAGGGATGTCTTCCCAAGAAATGAGGTCACTTGATGATGTAGATATTCAATATTTATTTTCAAAAATAAGTATTCAACAAGTTTCCATAGAATTTTTTATTAGGTATTGATTTGGGTTAATTAGCTCTTAAGCATGATTAAGCACTTTGTGCACAAATTACTTAATTGATCAGAATGCCTTGTTATTAGTCCTAAATTTGATTGGATTGGAATTGGAAGTCCACATCAGATGAATTGGATCCATATTCAAATTTAGGATGTTAATAAAAAAAATAACAAAGGCACATGTCTTGTGTATAATATTTGATAGGAAAGAGCAATCCAAAGTACCTAGGTGGAAATTTAGCATTTTGACTTGAAATGATCTGATCAAAGTTAACTGGCCCATAAATTGTATTACCCCATTTAGAGACACCTAGCCAAAATTGGCACTTAAATATGTCAGTTTCACATCATTTATCATTTTTTAGTGTTTTTAGGTCAAATTATGCATTTTGGGTGGAAATTGGCCAAAAGCTTGATTGGAGGTTATTGGTGGCTAGATTTAGGCGTGTACACATACATATTCCAAAAATCCCTAAAAAATAAAATATTCAAAAAAACTTAAATATCATAAAACTTGAAAAAGCCAAAAATTATCCATAATGTCTTATCTTATCATCCTGAATATCCTATTCACATCCATCTCCATGACATTTGTATTTTCTTATCTCCCATCTTTGGATACCACATTCTACCTTGGAACCAAATTGGAGTGGTCACCCATCTCTCCATCTCTTTCTCATCCTTGGCCTAGGTCTTATTGGTGCACAACACTTTGTCAAGAATTTAATCTGGCACACATTATTTCCCCATCAATTCCTCTTCACACCTAGAACCCATCACATCACCTCTCTGCTAGTGTGTAAGGTAATTGATTCCAACACTTTTACTTATCATTGCCTCATCATATATAGTACCCATCCAATCTCTCTTTGCTAGTATGAAAGGTATTTGATCCCATAATATCCTAGTCTCCTTGATAGATTGGATTTTTTCAAGGTCTTATCTATTGATAATCCTTGGTCATCACTTTTCTAAACCACATTCCTTCACCACTTTTTGATTTAATTTCAACACCAAATCCTCATTCAAAGACCTTATCACATCACTCATCCTCCCATTATAAACTAGGGTCAAAAAACCTCATCCTAATCCTAATCATGATCATCTTATCTAAATCCAAGTCTAAAATCACATCATGATCATCCTAGTCCAGCCCATCATCTAATCACTCATCCCATCATTAAATAAGACATTATGGCACTATATGTAGATATTTGTGTGTGTTACTTTTTTGTTTGTCTTGTTTGACTATCACGTATATATCTTGTTTGTCTTATGTTTTGTTTGCATCGTGTCTCTTTTTGTCTATTGGATAATGAAGGAAGATGTTATGAGGACACCAAAAGTGCCCTTGAGGATGCAGAGTTCACTACTTACCTATGCACTTTGTTACACTACCCTCTTGGCCATATCTATATCATGGGGCCTACTCTAAAGTGATATATTTAATGGATTACTTAGACTATGATGAACCTTATGACAGTTGTGATGGCTTGATCACTCATACCCTCATCATTTGTCTAATCATCCTTATCCCCATAGCTAATCTAATCCTCTCAACCCTTTTTACTAACATCCAATCTCATAATAATCATTTGAGTTACATACTTCAATCACTAAAATCATCCTCTAATCATTAATCCTCATCTTCATCATCATATTTTAGTTAGAACTACATCATCCTAAGGTATTTTTAGACCATGTAGGAAACACTTGGCCACTTTTCAGTGCTCAAGGATAGCTCAACCACTATCTCCTCTCTTGTTCCTTTTCATGTGTATTTGATAGGGAGATAATAACTACTCATTGGTCTCTTGATCATATCAATTATTATCTATCATCATTATTAATCGAATTAGCTTTAAGCTACACCCATAATTTATTTTATCAAGTCATCATCTTATCTTGGCCTATAGCTCTCCCTTGCATGTATCCTTGCTTGGGATACATCTAAAGCTTGTGGCCCTTTAATCCTATCATCATCATCATCATGTTATGGTTGATTTCCTCTTGGGATGTGTTGATAATCATGACACACATCACCTCTATTCTCTATGTATGTGTCCTTTCCAGGGGCATCATCAATCTGTAGCTCATTTCTCAAGTCAAATCCTTCATATTCTTCATCATGTATCTCATATCTCTCATTCTATCCCCTCATCTATCCATTTCATCCCAACCATTATTTCTTATTTTGAGTGGCCATCCATATCATTGTTCCCTACATGTCCCCTCCAGGGGGCATCATATCCCTTAACATCATCTACTAATATTCATCGATAACATGGTTTTTTTTGAAAGACTATTACTCCCTCTACTTTGTTCACTTGAAATACCCTTTGAAAGAGGGAAAAAATATATGCACATAAAATTGTTTGCTTCATTAATGTCACTAATATTCCTATTAGTCAACAATAATTCCATTTAACCTATTTTATTCCACTAATATATTCCCATTACCTAGCCATTTATCTAATATCCACTTACATTATCCTAAATTCACTAACCTTATTCATCCTATTTCTTTATTAATTCTATCCTAATCCCTCTTATCCTAAATCTAATCCTAATTATCCATTATATGGGAATTTAAAATTCCTATAACCCCACCTACCCACCTACTAACCTATACCTTAACCTTTCCCACATCCCTAGTCTGTAATCACCTACTTAATCCCTATCTAACTTCCAACTAATTCTCTATTATCCATAAGCTAATCAAGAAGCCTCTAGAATTGGAGAAGCTTCTCTAAGACTTTAGAAGTCTCTAAACTAGAGACTTCTAAAGAATTTAATATTTTTTGAATAATTCATAGCCATTAGATATCCTCATACAATTTGGAATATCAACCCTTGATCTTCCGTCCCAAATATATAGATAAGCATGGATCCTTTGCCATGGAAGCTAACTAGAATTTTCATACCCAATCCATGTCCAAGCATCCATGTCAATCTGAGTCTAAGGTAAATTCATCTCAATCCTCTTATCTTTTCTATTTTGTTTAATCATGATGTGAATCACTTAGGATTTAGGATTAAATGTTGCATTCATATAATGGAATTTATATTATAATGAATTCATCATCTTATCTAGTGGTTGATATTTTAGTTTAGAGTTTGCATCGTTAAATCCATATGGAGCTCAAATTACATCTACACATTCAAATCTTGCATGTTTTATGTAAGGATATCACTTCTAACAGGTCTCATAAAGTGTATGTGTTTGTTGAGTTTATATTGAAGTGTGAGAGGGACTAGTAGTTTCTATTATAAGACCTCTTCACCCACCTCTAGATGTGCATAACAATATGCTTATATTTGAAATACTTATCCTAGAAGGATAATGAATTAAGATCAGTTTTGGTAGTATTAATTCTTAGTGTATATGTAAGTGTGTTTGTGGACTAATATTTGGTATATCACGTCCATTAGTATAGGTTAAATTATGTTTCCTCATTCCCTTTTCACCACCACGTGACTAGTCTAGTGTAGTGTGTGATATTAAGAGACAAATCAAGGGAGCTAGACCTTTAACATAGAGGTTTTTAAACTTTGATTCTATTGATTAAGACTTGACATTAATATTGTCATTAATTTCAAAGGTTATTCATGAGGTGACTTGAGAAGGCTTATACATAGGATGACCAATCTTGTGTATAGAGGAGCATTGTGACCTAGTAAGATGGGTACATAGATGATTAAGAATATGTTTGAGGATAATTGAGCATGTTTATGAAGTATTGGAACACTAAATAAATATTCAAGGTAAGTATATAGGGGTAGAACCTACAAGAATAACATGTATCTAGACCAATTTTAGACTCTGCCTGACCTAATGAGGGGTCGTGAGATCTTGTCAAGACCTATGGAGAATGTAAATTAGTGTTTGATTATGGTATGAGGTTTTTTGGCATGATAATGAGTTTTAGAGTGCAAAAATAGTGGTAGGAAGGTCAGTTTCAAGACTTAGAGTGACTTTTTGGTCAAGGCCTAATGAATAAAGAAAGTGAGAGTGGACTTATGAGGAGTCATGTTTTGTTAGAGGTGTGAGAAGTTGTCTCAAGCATGTACATGAAATTTTAGGTCAAAGTTTGAAATAAAAAGCATGAAAAAGTGGATTTAAGGTCTTTTGAGTGATATAATGAGGTGTTATAGACTTGATAAGGAAATTCTTGTGTTTTTTGGCATGTGTACTATTTTAATGAGATCCTAATAAGTTCTTGGAAGTTGATGAAGGATCCTAGCTCAAATTTCCAAGCATTGGTTTTTGGATTAAGGGCCCAATATTTATGAATGATCATTAAGACTATACGGTGGTCTTAACCCTCTCTAAAACCCTAAATATGACTCAATATATTATATCTTGTTGTAAATGTCTTAGAATGGATTGAATGACCTAGTTTTATTATTAGAGCATGTAGTAAACCCTCCCAGGTACCTCTAAGTGCCATATTTCTTAGAAATTTTCTATTATAGATAGAATTAACTAAGTCAAAGTTGATAAATGGATGGATGTTAAATTTTAATACTTATTTATTATTACCATGGTGGTTTCTAAATATGTTTCAGACATTAAATATGCTAAATTAGTCATGGAAGTTGACCTATCACTAAAAAGGCCTAGTGAAGAAGTCAATGAGAAAAATAGGTATAAGGGGAATAAGATTAGGGATATGTTTCCATGGATTAGGGATGGATCCAATTTACAATTCAAGAGATGTAAAAAATATATATTGGATATAATATTTATATATTCTTATATATAAGTAGAAAGGTACTCTCAAACTGACCTGTCTAACATAGTGAGGCTTGTACATAGTTAAGACATGAGATTGGTATGTAAGACCAATATTGCCATTTGAGACTATAATATATTTATTTTAAGTTGATATGAGAATTTTTAAGGATAATATAAACCCATTTAAAGTTTATGATAGTGATTCTATAGGTGTTCTAAGTCAATTTTTCATGATTGGGTTTTTGAAGCATTTAGACAGTTCTGAGTGGTCATGTTACATAAGTGAGTTTGAGGCTTCAAGATATATGTTTGAGTGTATAATGAAATTGGTGATGACCTTGAGGTAATTAAGGTTATAAATATATGTATTTTTTCCATGGTTATTTGGAAAATTTGTGTTTGAGCTTCAATTTTTGTTGTTAGACTTTCTGGGTGTGAGAAGGTCTAATTGATAGTAGTGATAATGATGTGTGCAAGTAGTGAATTAGAATAAAAGGTGGTATGGACCTAAATGTATTTTATAAGTTTTATATTTGAGGTTAATTTGAAGTGTTTAATCTATGTGTGGAGGCTCAATAAATTTTAAAAGGGCTAAGTGTAATGTGTTACTTGAGAAGGCCAAATTACATTAGGTCTCCTTTATGCCTAATAGTGGTTTTAGTCGTTATGAGTGGTGATTTTCCTATGTAGTGGATATTTCATGTATGAAATGTGATATTTGACCCATTTTAAGGGTGATACATATATGGATAGGTTTGTGTCTGACTAAGGTATGTATAATCAAGAGTCAAGTATAAGAATAAGGTCTAATAGGTTTAATTGTCTAGGTTGAAAATACAGGTATCTAAAGAAAATGAGATAGAGTTTTGACAAGATAAAGGAGGTCTTGAAAATCATTATGAGGATATATAAAAACCATCATGAATATCAGATATGGTTACTAGAGATGATTATCAAGGTCATTTGACCTAATCAAGCCATAAAAGGGTTAATTGAGTGAAGAAGGGTAAATAATAGTTTTGCTTATGTGAGAAGCAGTTTTGAGTGTGATAGAGAAAAATAAGACCATCATAAATTATGAGAGGGAAACAAAAGTAAGGTGGATAGGTTCCAAGTTTTTATTGAGTGGATTATTGATTAGTAAGGGGGCTATATCCTCCTAGCAAGTTGGTGCTTACTAAAGTCAAGTTGGCTCTTGATAAATTTAGGGGTTGGTGCTCAACTAAATTTTATTCATTGTCTTATAAGACAAGTTGTCCAAGTTGTGTTTTAGTGGGTTTTATTTTCCATGAGGTTTTTCACATAACTCTTGTGTTTATATGTTATGTTCTTGCTTCATGCTCATATGAATGGTTTTGAATGCATTATTTAATCATTATATTAGTTTGAATGGTTAATGGATATATAAGTGGTTGTGAATAAATTTTTTGATCGTTGATTAAACCCAACAATGGTTATGATTCTAATAATTGGTATCATATCTTGGTCTTTTAAGACAAGTTTAACCACTTGAAAGGTGATCCAAAATATCACAAAATGTCTTGTGATCAACAAAAAGAAGATAACATGTATGATGGAGAAATTTACTATGATAGTGAAGAAAGAGAAGTTGAAGTAGACCTTGAAGATGAGCTCATGAATACATTTAGTTACTTAAAACACTAAAAGGAAATAGTCAATGATCTCAAGATTTAGTTAGAAGAGGTCAACACAAGGTGTAAGTCAAAAGAAGTCAAATATGACCATTTGAAGATAGAGATAGATTAATTGAAGGATGAGCATGAAAAAATTAAAGACAAGTTGAGAATATTTAAGAAAGAACATGAGAAGTCAAGATATGTCAAGAGTACCAACCTAAAAATCTCAATTAGGCAACCTAATTCTATAAAAGATAATTCATCATAGAATCAAGGTAAGTACAAAAATGTTACTTGCTACATCTGTCACAATATAGGACACATTACTAGATTTTGGTCTAATAGAGTTAGAAGGTACAAAAGATTCAACAAGACATATTAAGATCCTAAAATGCATAATAAGTATATTACATTGGTATGGAAGCCAAATAAATCTAGGATAGATCAGATTAAGCTCAAGAATCAAGATAGACTCTTGACCAATGAGGACTTTATGCTAGATTAAACTACCTTTCACATTCAATATGAAGGAATGAAATGGTATATTGATAGTGGGTTCTGAAGCCATATGACAAAAGATAGAAACAATTTCATCTCTTTAAATAAAAATGCTGTAAGAACAATGAGGTTTGGAGACAACACAACTACCAATATAGTTAGAGAGGGTGTCTTGATTTTGGACAATGGGAAGACCAAAACACAAAATGTGTTGTATGTGGAAGGTATGAAACATAATATACTTAGTGTGATTCAAATTTGAAATCAAGGACACACACTAACCTTTCATGACAAAGGGTGTGAGATAAAGAAAACCAAATCAGGAAGGCTAATTTCCAATGCCAACAGGAATGAGAATAATCTATATGTTTTGAATGAGATAAATAAGGAAATATGTTTCATAAGTAATATAGATGAAATTTGGCTATGGCACAAAAGACTAGGTCACCTAAAATTTGATAACCTAGTCATGATTAGCAATAAGAAGTCATGTAAATAACATGCCTAAGATCATCAAACCTACAAACATACTTTTTAAGGCATGTCGACATGGTAAATAGACTAGAAGAAGATTCAAGTCCAAGGAGTAATCTACTACAAGACCCTTATAACTAATCCACACTGATCTTTATGGGCCTATAATAATTCAAAGCATTCAAGCAGATAGCTACTTCATGTTACTCATTGATAATTACATAAAAATGACTTTAGTTTCAGTATTGAAAGAGAAATCAGAAGCTCTTGACAAGTTTTATTGATGCGGGTTTTATGCACACCACAGATAATGAGGTAGCCTCTAACATTTTAGGATCTCAATTTAGATGAATTCCACTCTAGGGCATGAGTTTTAGGTATACAATTTTAACAACCAAACTATGGAATAACATGTCAAGCATATATGTTGTTAACAAGGTTTTGTGGATGGAAGAGTGGTTTCTAAAAGGAAGTAAAATTTATATGAGTTGGATGGGTGGTTACTAATCTAAAGTGAGTAGGTCTCAAAATAAATTCAAAAAGGGATTGAAGGGTAAGGTAGAAAAGAAAGGCTCTATGGTTTTTGAGAATCACAGAAAAGTGCTTTCAAAAACTATACCTACTGCTAACAACTATTGCTCACACATATTCGAACATGATTGAGAAGTCTAAGGGAATACTGACATAAGAAACTCATAGGCATCATTCAAAGGTTTCTCTTTTTAAGAAAGCTATTGCACACTCTTAATCAAGAGATTATGGCTTAGGCTAGTGAGGTATCTGAAACAACTATTTCATACACACATAAGACTATATCCAAATAAAGCACTTCTACACACTCAAAATTATGAATCAATCAAATCTACTGTCAGTGATCAATATATTTTACCAATCATCAATAGTTGTTTCATATCTAAAATTAGTATATTAATTAATACAATCAAGAACCCATTCAGAATTTTTGTACACTAAGGATTATTGAATAATACAACCAAATAAATAAAACTAATTACATAAATAGTGGAAAGAAAATAAGCAAACACATGATTAGACAACCAAAATTGCTTTGCTCATGTATGTTAAAAATTCTCTGAAATATCCAAATTGTGGAATAGAATTGTTTAAATAAACTTAGGGAAGGGGTTGCCTCATCCTCCAAGTTCATGCAAAATTCATTACATGTGATAGTTAGAACTTAAGTTCTAACTATGGTCAAAACCATATAGAGTTTACTTATAATTGTTAATAATTAAGTCAATTTTTACAAAAACTATACAACATGTGCATGTGTATGAAGATAATAGGTAGCTTTACAATTTGGCTTGAAGAAAACTAAAAGTGTGTGTGTGTGTATATATATATATATATGTATGTATATATATATATATATATATATATATATATATATATATATATATATATATATATATATATATATATATATATATATATATATATATATATATATATATATATATATATGCACTGTTACAAAATGTCCATGTACAAAATCCTAGCCTTTTTAAGGTTGCATTGTTTGAATAACTGCATAGACCTTAATTGATGTAGTGTTAGAGGTAGTTGTCATGGAAACTGATGTTTTTGATGTGGCACTAGAGGTAGCAACTTGAGCTTAATTCTTATTTATTTCAATCTCTTGCCAACACTTATGAGAAATGTCATGCTACTACCAAATTATATCTAAGTTCAAAAGAGGTAGTCTGTGCACCCTGTTGACTTGGCCTAGGAGCTTTGCATGTCTTGTTTTGGTCACTTAAAAGTTTATCTTGAAGATATCCACTTTAATGACCTTATTCCTAGCAAAGCTTAGCTTAGCCTCTATGTCTTTTAATGGCATCCCATGTAGACTTTGCTTGAAATTATCCATGGCTTCTTATATGATTTGATCAAAATTGATCTTACTGATAAATTTTACTATAGTGTCCTTGACCTTGGATAATTTAAAATCATTCAAAATTTAAATAAATTGGGTTTCATGCTCTTGATACTTGGGGATTAAAATTCTAATTGCTGTCAACCATTCTCAAGCTTATTCTATTCTTATGACTACTAGGTTAAGGGTACTATATGCCTCTAGTGGTGTCATAAGGTCTAAGTGGCTATAAGCCTTGTTACATATGTAGACAATCTACATCATCAATTTATTTCCATCACTCTTCAAAGAAGTAAATAATTCATTAGTTTTATTTATATGTGGGGATAACTCAACCTACATGAATTTTAATGCTTTCAATGAATTATAACATTTGGAGGCTACATCTTGAACCTCAACCTCAATGAAAACTAGTATATGGATAATCTTCACTTATTATTTCAACTATTTCAACTTAGCCTCTAACTCTTACCTGGCCATCTCTATGCCCTCATGGATTTCCACCATGGCATCCTTCTATGCTTTGGTAAGATATCTAAAGTCTTTAACATAAGGGGATTTCCACAACTTCTTATTCTATCTCTTAGTGAGGGAGAAGACCTCTTTTCTCTACTAAAAAATTAGTTCTCTACCTACATCATCTTTTAGCTTCCTCTTTCTCACCATCTGAATGCTTCCAAATGGATTATCAAATAAGGTGGTAATAAAAGGAAGCTCAGTTATTTTAAATCTAGGTAATTTAGAGGTCTTTTCCCTTAAATCTATGGCCTAGGGAAGAAGTGTCAACTGATTCACATCTATCTCTTCTGAGGTTATGAATATAACCTCTTCTTTAGCCACCTCAACTAATTATTATTTCTTTGTTGCTTTAATAATAGTGTCAGGAAAGGAGGGCTAGATGATTTTAGACCAATCCAATCCTCTAAACTAGGGGAGCATATGGGAAATAATTATTTTGGCTTTTCCCTTTTGCCCTTACCTGAACTTGTCACAATGGTCTTTTGAGATGGAGTGGGGAGGGTGATTTTAGTGGACTAGACATGGAGCTATGGGGTGGTCATGAATGTTTCCACCTTCCTATATACCCTATTCTTTTTCATTGATCTAATAGTGGAAGTGTGAAAAGGAATATTGGAAATAGCCATGATGAAAGTGGATGACATGAAGGTAGAAAGTGATCAATGGTGGTGAATGATGCAATAGTATTAGAATAATCCTTCCCAACCTTTGGGGTGAGTAAGGGGAATTATATAAAATAAGTGGTAGTGAAGGGATAAATAGAGGTAGAAGTGGGAACTTCTACCTTAGGGGTTCTCAACATAGAAGAAATAGACACAGTACTAAAAACTGGAACAAAAGCAAAAGATAAAGAAATAGTCTAAAAAACTTGGGTACTTGGGGTATCTTCCATATCTATTTATTTACCCCTTTTAGGTTCAAGGCTTAAGGCTCAAGGCCTTAGTTTTCTACAAATTAGTTTCCTCATCAGAATCCTCTTCTTCCTCTAAGTTAACTATTTCCTCCTCTACCACCTCTACTTATTGGGGCACAATAGGCAAGCCTTAAGATTTTTCAATTGTAGGACTACCTATGGGAGTACTGGGCTTCCTTGTGTAGAAAATGGTGGTATTTGGTTGTGAGGAGGAGCCTTGATAGCCTAGAGTAGCTGATTTATTTGTTTCTACCCCTATATATGTATAATCTTGTACTTGAAGAATATCTATAGACATCTAAATTATGATAGCAGATGGATATTCTTGTACTTGTCCTACCTCATCAAAATATAAATTGATGGGGTCTCCCACTTGAGCTCCCTTGGGGTTAGGTTCACTCACCCCAGGATCTTTATTAAAAACCTTTAGTTTGAAAGGGAGTCCTTTTTATGGATTTCCCTACTCCTTTGATGGCTTTATGGAATAGCCCTTCCAAAAGTCTAAATATGTCCACCTTGCATAAAGTGACTTTCTACTATCTAATTACTTAATAGAGATTACAAGCTCCTATTAGATCATATTCAAATGATCTTCCTTCAATCCAATTTTTTTTTCTCTCTCCAAAACTTCCTTATCATTTTATGAATTTATAAGAAAAAGTCATAAGGATAATGGATGTGATTGTAAGGGATATTAAATCCCTATATGTGATTTTGGATGGCTCCATGGGGGTGCCAATCCCTATGTGGAAGTGTGGGGAAATGATAGATCCTTCTCTTGCCACTAACATCTCTAAAATATTTTCTCATGGTATATACCATTCTCCCAATAACTATGTGGTTGACAAAGAATGAAAATTTATTTGTCTTGGATAGGTCCTCCTCTTTGCTCCATCATAATTAGAAAGCAATTTCTTACTCAGCCAAATTATCAGGTACATTCTTTAGGAGATATAGGGGATGGACATTATTTCTCTAGATCATAATAATAGTGAAATATGGATAAAATAAATAATTAACTTTGATATAAAGTGTCTTCATAATGTTGGATCCAATCCTAAACATTAGTGAACCATGGATAGCCTACCAAACTTGAGGATAAACATCCTCAAAAACATTCACCATGTTCTTCATGTAAACATAAATGTGCATGAATTGAAAATGATCATAGATTATATTTTTAATACAATCATTAGATGGGATCCATAGCTCACTAAGAACTTTTTAAACTATTCCCATAACAACATCCAAAAAATATGACATCATATAAAAATGGCCTATAGGAGTGGGCCAATTATCTTTATGAATAAACTATTCTCTCAAATAAAAATTGACTATCTCTCTCAATACAAATGTGGCATCACTAGTTAGCATCATGTGTAATAATAACACCTAGTCTAAATGGATAAAATGGATGTTGGGCATGCCTTAAAGTCTATAAAGAAGTATCATGCCTATACACACTCCCATCTTGAACTTATTAATGGGAGTAGGACCCTTCAGATTATTTCCTTTGGATGTGATTGTTTCATTAGGGAGAAGCCATGAAGATAGAACCTCTCCATTGTATTCTCTTGATTCTATTGTACTAATCTATACTTGTCTAAATAAGCGTATGGTATAGGCAATGATAAATATCTTTAGAAATTAGCTCTTGTGATGCATGCTATAACTATCAGATTTACAATATAATTCAAGAAAGTATCTCATGTGACCTTGCCTATAAATAATAAATCATGAAAGAGGTTTATGCATGGCATCACTTGAAGCTTGACAGTATAAAAATGCAATCCTTATCTTTTTAGGTCCAAAAAATTCTTGATGAATAGTCACTCAGAGGGAGAGACATTTCCATAATGAAAATACATCAACAGAATCAATCGTGTCCTATAATTATAAATAGTTTACATACCTATTATCAAATATGGTAATGTCAAAGACTACATCCACAAACTCCATTGAATCCTTAATTGAATATGGAGATGGTGGAATTGCTCCCTTAAATGGCCTGGATGAAGATGACATTATTCCTTACGTGTAATTAGATGTGTTTACTATCTTCTTCTATGTTTTATGCATGCTCTATGAATAATTCATGATCACACTCAGTCCTTAGTTTTTACATGGTACTCTCATAGGTAGATGAGGGCTTTTGTCACACAAGATAGTAGTAGATTTTGAGTGCACATTTATTCATAAGTAATGAAGGATTCAATGGCTGCACATATATATCTTATAACATTGAATACTAGTTCATGTGATATAAATGTCCAACATTCACCTATTTTTAATTTTCTACATAGTTCAAATTTCATTAGCTCTATTTGGTGGGTGACTTTAGAAAATTAATTGGAAGTATTTTGGGTTTATTTAGTTAAGTATAACAAGTCTTTTGGCATTCAAGAATATGGTATTCAGGATTTGTATTCGGACCAATATTTATAGAAGACCTAAACAAAAACCTTGAATACTTAATTCTCATTAGACAAAATGTCTAAACAAAAAGTCCAAATCATATATATAAATCCTTATGGTCTATTAGACAAAATGTCCATAATAGAAAGCCCAAAGAACTGGAAGTCCATCAAACAAAATGTTTAAATACCTAAAATTTTTGATAAAGAAGTCCTCTTTGGGATAATTATTTCAGATAAAATTTTGATGCAAAAACCCTTAAGACCTAATTTTTTTTTGAAGACCCAAAAAGTCTCACTATTTAAACTCCTGAATGAATAAGTGTTGATGATTAAATGCTGATAAACAATTGCTAAAGAAGTTACTAAACAAAATAATCAAAACGTAAAACCCCAAAAACCATACCTATCAAAAAAAATGTCTGAACACAATACCCAAACAAAAGGCCCAATGAATAAATATCCAAATGAATTTCTCCAAATAAACTAAGTTTGAAAACTTGCATGATTCAACAAACTCCCAAAAGGAATTCATAGAGTTAGTTCATAAAATATACAATACCATGCTATATTACCAAATTATTCTAGGTATGAAGACTAAGAATCAATTTTCTCAAGAATTGGTATAAACATATATAATAAAGGCTCAACAAAAAGGCCAAAATCTGAGAAAAGTGAGTCCCCATATTCTAAAAGAATAAAAAAAGAGGGTGTTGGGTACAACAAATGGTGACTTATGGGGGGAATACTACTAAGTATTTGAGAACCCAAAAATTTAGTTAGTAAACTTAAATAAAACATGAACCATGCCATAAAAATAATACTAAAATAAAAAATATGAAAGAGACTCCTAAGTATACTTACAAAACATACTTGCTTTCTTTCCCTTAGATCTATGTGTGCTAAATTTGAAGTTCATTTAACCCTTGTTGTGATCAATTTTTCAAAGGCTGGATGGAGCTGTAGGTTTTGTTCTAGTTTTTGTTAAAGTTTATTAAAACAAGGGAAGCTTAGGCATTGCTTTTCTACTATCCAGATATCCATACCCTCGATAGAGATAACTTGGGTTCCCTCTCTTCCTTTTCCTTTAGTTTCTTGATCATGATGTATGGTACATTGACCTTATTTCATCATATGAGACTTTTTATTTTTTTAGATATTCTTTTGGATTTATTTATCTTTTGTTTTCTTATTTTATTTTTATTTTATGGAAAGAGGAGAGATGGAACCCCAGTGAGTTGGTATAATTATAATTCAAATCATTATTAGAACGCCCTTGATAGTTATATTTGTACCAAGAATTATCACTTCCAATAAGTATTTAATATAATAAGTGTGCTTGATTCAATGGAGTAAGAAAACTTTCTAAATTCATGTAAATTAATTTGAGAGAAACTTCCACATACCTGGTAAAAATATTCAATTGTGACAATATCCAGAATGGTTCATGATTACCTACCTTCATCATAAAGACTCAAAACACAAAAACATACCTAATTTATGAACAGGTCCCAAGTTGCAACTATTTTTCAATTTTCCCCTTTTTTATAAGTCTATTTAAGTATAAGATTAGTTGGTTTGGATTTTATATTGCTTACATCAAAGCAAATATAATTCAAATTATCACATGAATTAACAAAATAACTTATGTGGAAAGCATTAAAACTATCGTAAGGAAAAATAAAACTAATATAGGAAAGTGAGAAATCTACTCTAAGAAAGCAATAAATCTTCTCTATGAAAGTAATAAACCTAATCTAATCCTACCTCTACCATGTCCTTTCATTAGTTGGTGGTACCTTTAGATGATATAACCATGAATTAATGCTTCAAAAACTATTCATTGACTAGATATGTGAGTTCATTGCCTTGTAAGTCTTTTAGATGGAATGAATTATTGCCTAGGATCTCTAAAATTGTATATGGTCCAATATATAGTGGGGAAAATTTTTCATGCTATCATTTATTTTCATGGGATTTATCCCAAAGAAGCACCAAATCTGAGATCCTAAAATTTTTTAACTTTACTCTCTTATCAAACCATCTCTTGACTACGTCTTGGTGCTTGCTAAGTCTAAAGGCTTCAATCCTTGAATGTTCCATTTCTATTATGTCTAAAAATTGAGACTCTATTTTATCATTTGGTTCCATGTATTTCTACATGAAATGATAAGTTGGTAGCTTCATCATGATTAGGAATATTGGCCTGCGTCCATACACTAATAGTATGGTGAAGCTTTAAGGGATTACTTGTATCTAGTTCAATCTACCCAAAGGGAATACTTTAATAGATTATGCAAATATATAGGCTTATCCCCAATTAATTTTTTAATTACATCTATTAGGTTCTTATTCATCAATTTTGCTAATCTATTTCCTTGAGGGTAATGGTTAGAGGATGCTCTAATAGTGATTTGATTTTCATTTACCCACTCAGTAAATTCTATTGATATGAATGCTGGTCCATTCTTACAAGCTAGATAAATGGGGGTGTCAAATATAATGATGATGTGTTCATCTAAGAAGTGAATCAAATCTTGTGATCTATAATTCTTTGTGGATATGATTTCAATTTATCTAGCATAATAATCTATAGTAGTGAGTATAAACTTATATCCTACTGAGAAATTTGGGTTAATGACACCAATGAAGTCAAAACCCCATTGGGAAAATAGCCTCCCTTTAAAAATAGGTTGTTAGGGCATTATTGCATATAATTATATCTTAGCTAGAGCTTGGTATTCATGGCATGTTCTCACATGAGCATGAGCATCCTTGAAAACTATTGACAAGTAGTAGCCCATTATTAAGATCTTGTGGGCTGTGGTATTTTTAGAAGGATGACCACTACCTATTTTTTGATGTAAATTCTCCATAATATCTTTAGCTTCCTTTGTAGATACACACCTAAGATAGATACCTTTATAGTTTATTATACATATAACTCCTTTCTTGATCATGTAATGAGCATATTTGAGCCTCAAATCTCTCCTTCTTTCCCTACTGAGTTCTAGGGAACAAGTACCTATAAGCAAGTATTGTATTATGTCAGTTTACCATTCTTTTTTAGATACTTGAGCTTAACATACCTCTTCAATAGTACTATGTGGGTTAGGTTCAATCATGAGTTAAATGATGCCTTAACCCTAAATGATCTTTTTAGGTCTAATTTTTGTTTTGAATTACTTCATCTTTGCCATCCACTTGCTTCTGAGTTCTCCTAGTTCATTCTGTGATAGGGTGAACTTGACAACATGATCGATCACGATGGAAATATTTTTATTCCTCAAGATGTAGTATCAAAATTTCTTCACTAATTTAACAAAATAAAAATTTATTTATCAATCATAGAGTACCTACATTTTGCATCTTTCAGATTTATGATCATAAATGCAATTGGATACTCGGTCTCATCTTTCTTCTATGTTATAACAATAGTGATTTTATATTCTAAAGCAAATGAGTAAAATTAGAAATCCTTCATGAAATCTAGACTAATTATTACTAGAGCTTGAGATATTGCATCTTTAATGTTTTGAAAAGACTTTCTAGCCTTAAATATCCATTCTATTTTAGCATCTTGTTTGAACATTGCATTTAGAGGCCTGACAATCCCTACAAATTTTGAGATAAAATTATTTACAAAGTAAATCTTACCAAAAAATGATTTTATCTCCTTCTCATTGTTTGGTGGTGCAATCTTCAAAATTTCTTGAATTCTATTTGGATTAATGATGATTCCTTCCTTGGTGATGATATGTCTCAAGATATTTCCTTCAGTCACTCCAAATATACTATTTTTTTAGGTTTAGTGAGATACCAAACTTTTTGTATCTTTCAAAAATTGACTGGAGGTGGCCTATTTGGTCATTCCTATTCTTTGAAAACATAGTAAGATCATCCATATAGATGATTATGAATTTACCTGTTAATACCTTTAATGCATGATCTATAGATCTATGAAAGGTGGCTATTACATTTATTAATCCAGATGGCATCTTTTTATATGCATACATGCCCCACTTCATAATAAATGTAGTATTCATCCTATCTTCTGATTGTAGTAGTCCTTGATTATATCTTGAAAATCCATCCAAGAAGGACATGATTTCAAAACTAATTACTATCTATATCACTTCATCCAAAGAAGGCAAGGGATAGTTATACTTTTCTAAAGTCTTGTTCAAGTTCTTGAAATCAATACACAATCTGATCTCAACATTTTTCTTTTTGATTAAAACCAAATTAGCCACCTAGGTAGAATGTCTAATTGAGAAGATGATTTTTGCACTTAATAACTTGTCTACTTCTCTTTGAATGAGTAGCTCTAGGATAATATTATCTAGTTGCTGCCTATGTTTGAATGGCTTATAGTTTAGTTTTAGAGGAATTATATGAGTGATGACCTAGGGGTTGTAAACTTTCAATTCTTCATAAGTATAAGTAATAACATCTCTGTATCAGATGATTAAATATTTCATTCATTGTCTTTATTCTAGGGTACAACTGAGGCCAATGTTAACATAACATGGGCTATGTTCATCTCCTATATTTTTCCTTTTGAATTTAGATTCATTGACCTTAGGATATCTAAACAATTGAGCTTAAGGATTTATGTCAAATGGTCTTTCTAAGGAGACCAACCCAATTGGAATATGGTTCTCTTTGAGCTGGAGAATGCCTTCCTTATCTAACTCTTCTTGATAGAGATGATTAACTTTCTTATCATCAATGATTTGGGACTCAAATTCCTATAAATTAGTTAGAAACTAAATGATCTACTAATCATCATCAAATATTTGGAAATTTTATACATTATTAGGAATAAAGGACAAGTCACTAATTCAATGGAGAATCTCTTTACCTTAGATTCTTAGAGAGGCTCTAAATTAGAAATAGTAGTAGTTAGTGAATTTGTAGCTTGATTTTACTCTCAAAGAATTGATTTTATGTTGAAAGCTTCAAAGCTCTCAATCAAGTCCCATGATCTATGTTTGTACTTTATCAGATAATATAACTTGCACTGATATTTGTTTTTGACCTAGTTGACTAACAACTCTAAATCACCAAATACTAACACTTGTTTCATATTATTATTTAGTGAAAATTGCAATCTTAGGATTAAAGATTTATTTTCTTTTGGATCAATAAATTTAACTCCTATGCTTGATTCTTGTTTGGAGCTGGCACCATAAAAATGTAAAATCCATAATTGATTGGAACCTTTAGACTCTAGCTCTTGTTCTTTATTTTGCATAGTGAAAGTGTAAATACCAAGGTTGGGAGATTCATATTTTACCTCTTAATTCTTGATGATATACTCTATGATAGGATATTTCATCCTTGGTTCCCTATAGATCAAAATTTGGTTAGAAATGCCCCTCTATGGTAACAAGATGTGAGAGAAGTCTATAGAAAGGTATCCATTGAGAATTTTGGACTAGTCCCTACTCAACAATAATCTGTAACCTTTAGGTATGTCTACTATGAGGATATAAATGGTCATCTAGATTTATGGTTCAGATTCTACTTGAATATATACATCCTTCAATTCTCTAACCACTACTACCACTATTTTATCTAGTTGTGAAACTATTCTTTTTGAAGGGTTTGGATTCAAACCAAGATTTTGACATATAAAAGTAAGCATAATAGTTTCTAAAGCCCTATAATCAACTAAACAATTATGAATATTCTTACCAAATGCTCTGATTGTTAATAAAAAGTGTGGAACTTATGGTTTTCTTTTATAAATGACGTTGGTGTCAACAAATTTTACTTTATCCGTAGGCACTTTGGTTCTTTACACAAGGGTCTTTCCCATAATAGACTTTCATAATAGCTCCTTCTGTTCAGTGATTTGAGCTAACTCATGAAGAGTAATGTTTACTTTGATTTTCTTCATGTCTTCAATGATGTTGTATCTCCCTTTGCTTAGTTCCTCCTTGTTATAAGGTTGATTATTCCTTCTTAGAGGAGGTGGATTGTTGTCAACTTTAGGATCAGGAGGAATTTCTATGTTGTTTGGAAGAATAGATGTTGTGAGAGTCTACCTATTCCTTAGATTGTAACCACCTCTTTGAAACTATTGAAAAGTGTGGAATTTATCTATGTTGTCCTCTGGTATGTTGTCATCTTCACTTAGAAAGGAAAACTCATGAGTCTCAAAGAACATGGTAGTGCTTGAAGGGCCAGGATCCTAATGGGATTCTGGTGGATTATGCATATGGCCCTGTCTTACCATCTCCTTTTGAAATATTTCAAATGTTATACAAAATTCAATGTAGTTGAGCTCATCATACTAAGAAGTATTATTATTTATGTACCAATTTGGTAGATCTATCTCTACCATGTTGATCTCTAGAAGTTTGCCAGGCTACTCTATATTATTCATAGGCCTGTTGAATGGTCTGTTGTACCTTTGAAATGTAGAATTATGATTACCATTTGGGGTATTAACATTACCCATATTTATTTTCATGCCTAGTAAGTCATTACTCATCTTTTGAATAGCCTCCATCTCTACCTTTATATATTTAGTGGTTTTTAGAATAGTAGTAGAGGATATAGCTAATTATTGATTCTATTGGTAACCATTGCCTTGTGTAAGGTGGTTCAACAAAATGTAATTTGGTTGTGTCACTTGTGTTAGAGGATGCAATATGTACAATTGGTTTTGATTGAACATTGGGATATTTTGCTTCACATGTGAGACCAAATTCAACATTGGGAAGTCATTGTGGATATTAGGTACACCAGGTACTTGAGGATTGAACTACCTATCAATATTCATGGCATCTTCATATGCTAATGCCAATGTGTTGGTAGTAACTACCCTTTTCAAAAACACCACAATAATTGGATCTGGTGCATTCTTGTATATCTCTAATGCTAATGCTTCTTCTAGCTTATACCATGGGCTTAACTAGTTATACATATTTTGAAATATTTCATTAAAAACATGGATAGGCTCATTAAGATCTCTCTTAATGTTGGTGAAATGATGGTATATTACATTAGGGCTGGTGACCTATCCAAATTATGCAAGAAAAGCTAATTGACATGCATCTCAAGAAGTGATGTAATTTTTTGTTAGATTCAGATACCAATCATAAGCAACATCCATTAGTGTAAAAGGGAATAATATACATGAAACATCTTCATTGATAAGATTAATTAATCTCAAAGCAAATTTAAAAAACTTAATATGTTTTTTTGTTATCCTCTCTATTGAAGGAGAGAAAGATGGTGGCTATTTTTTAGGTTTCCTAGATAAATCATGCACATCTCATGAGATAGTAATAACATATCTAATTAACTAGGGTGGCTGAGCCATTGGATGATGAATAAGAAAAGGGTTTTATTATCACCAAAATTTTCACCTTAGAAGGGGGTATTCAACCCTCTTCCAAATTTGGGTAATATGAGAACATTTATAGGTATGTGGGTATACTTATTGTAAAAATGAGCCTCTAGATTTAAAGGGCTAGCTCCATGAATATATCTTTGCAAATATTATCACCTAAAATAGTATTTACTTATAGAAGAAAGAGTTAGAAACAACCTGAATTGATCCTAGTCTATAGAGGTGATGCACCAAGATTATCTCCACATGATCATCATATTCCAAGCACTATGGAACAAGGTGTACAAACTAGTATCAAATTCATAAAAGGTTCTAACATGAGTATTTCAATATAGATGTGAGTTACGTGAAATAACACAAGGCAAATGAACCAAAAGGTATGTTGCACATTCCAAGGAAAATTATAAACTTGAAATAATTTGACACATTCAACTGCACTTTATATGATCTATTAGACTAAGAAATCTTGCTCAAATATGAAAGGATAAAGAAAATAAGGATAGAATATTATCACTTATTATCACTATATATCACTTACACACTTAGACAATTGTTTGAAAACTTAGAAACAAACTTGCATTAATATTCAAATGTAGAATATGAAATCATTCTATTAGGGATTTGCTGTACATAGATGTGGTATATCTTAAAAATCTAAAATGGTAACTATTTATAAAAATTATGAGAGAAAATAAAAGAAATAAGCTCAAGGGTCATTGGAACACATGTCCAAGAATGAGAACCAATTACGTTGTAAGTGAAACTAAGTGTGAAATAGATAATGAATGCCTTCCAATCCAAATATCCATGTAAATCATAAAAATTTCCTTCAAAAATAATGTAATGACTCTTTTACCAACCTTTGTGAAACTATTTCCATCATAGACCATCCTTTGAGCATTTGAAACTAAACTAGGAGAGTTGACACAAACACTATTTGAGGGGGTTGAAACATGCTATGCTAGTTATAATATGCTCTCCTAACTACTAACTATCTTCTAAACACTTATGTTTATCATCTATAATCATTTGTTGATTTCTTAGACTTTTTCTTTACATTTAGTAGTTATTATTCATCTTGAACCTTGACTGGGCTTTTATGGTGGTATATGAGTTTGAAGAGCTTAATTTTATAAAGGATCCTTAGTCTTACATATTTGATCATGTGGAATTCCCTTATCGTGTTGTTCATTCCTTTCTAAATATGTCAATGATATTCACTTACTCTGGTAAAAAATGACTCTTTGGTTTGACATTTGTCTGTTGAAGTTGACTCAGACCAATGATATTTGTTCTTATTGGTTTCATAGATCTTCACTATCAAGTCTTAAATTTTTAACCTCCTTCATGATATTAGATCTCTAGAGATGTAAATTATTTACCTTAACTTGGTTTTTAACCTTCAACACTTTGACCTAATCTCATTGCTTCCTACATCTTTGGATGACTTTTGCTCTATCAATCTTCTTAGACTTGCTTAATTTTTAACTCACCATATTATTGATCAAACTTGATCACTTTATATATTTTGAGTTCATTCACTCCATTAGATATCCCTTACATGATTAAGTATGAGCCATTATATATTATGATAATTTCAATCATTAACTCTGACTAGTTTACGCTCATTAGGTATCTATTTGACAATCTTTTTGAATGTGATACTTGTCACTTGTGCGCTCACTCGGAGCTCCTTTTGACAATTTGACTTCATCGTGCTCTATTGGATCATCTATATATGATGAAGCATGGGAAATTGATATTGATCAACTTTAAACTCTTTAAGGGATTTTTAAATATAAATGACTACTTTACGAAGTTTGAAATTGATGCTTGTATGAATGTTCCCCTCTGCAGGTTCAACTTTGAATCTTCATAACTTGAGCTAAAGAGCTCGCATAGGCATGAAATTTGTAGATAATGTTTATGGGATAAAGAGATATAATTGAATGTGATCTATTGACTCATGGGGTCTTCTTGAGTGAAGATGAATATTACACAAGTGAGATAGTCCATTCATTTCTGGATGACATCCTAATGATGGTCTACTTCCATTGAGCTCATGCAAGGAACTATATGCTTGATCTTTGAAGATTGAATGAATTATTGAGGCATATGAAAATATATTCATTGATCCTTAAATGATTTGGATACCATGAAGAATTACCACTTCCATACATGACCCTAAAATGACCTCTAAGATATGAAATAACACAAATACTAAACTAGGTAATGACCAAAACTAGAATGGCATATGAAATGACATAAAATGAATTAAAACACACCCTAAGACATTATATCAGACCCCTATATAAGTTTTTGACTATATGGGGGTTGACCCATTTTGATTGTAGTAAAAATGGTTAACATTTTTGGTAAATTTTTAAGGGTAGAATGCCTTCTATGCCATAACCAGTTGCCTAATCTTATCCATTGGGATATAGAGTCACATGTAAAATATATTGACACACAAATTCCTTTGAAAACACAAAAAAAAAAAAACAAACAAAGACAAAACATAAATCAAAATCAAATATATGTTCAACTAGAACACTTAGGGAAAACTACACACATAACTGAAATAAAACACACACCTAATCTACTATTTATAGGATAAAAATTTACCACTCAATATCAAGGTTTCAAATGTATCCCATTCATAGGGATGGGCATCTATTTTCCATTCATCCTTGTTATCTATAAATATTTGCTTTGATTACACTTGATGATGACATATGGTCCACTCTATAGCGTATCAAATTTTGTATGTCTTTCTTGTTTTGATCTATCTTCATCCCACTTCAACACTATGCCACATTATTGAAATGATTTTGGAGTTTCCCTCTTTTCAAAAGACTTCTTCATCAGTACTTGGTGATGTTCCAAATCTTGATGAGCCTTATCTCTGGTCTCTTGAAACTCCATTGATTTTGTTAATATCATTTCCATTGGAGTATTCTCAAGTAACTCTAATTGGTGTGCTAAATCTAAGGTAGATAACTCTTGAGAGATAGACAACCTAGCTTCTCTCCCATAGACAATCACAAAAAGAGAATTCCCTATTGAACTCTTGGGAGTTATCCTGTCAGACCATAAGGTTATCTTCAATTTGGTGTGCCAAGCCCTTTGGTTCTACTCCAAGGTTCTCTTAATGATTTCGATTAGGTTATTGTTAGTAGATTTAACCAACCCATTACCTTAGGGGTAATAGTTGGATGAAGTGCTTAGAAATATTTCATTACTACTTTCCCACTCAATTTTCTTAACACCCATAAAATTAAGATCATTATCTAAAATAATAGTAGGAGTGAAAAACCTTGTTAAGATGATCTCATAGAACTCCAAGATAGAATTCTCATTAACTTCCTTTAATGATACTACCTCAACCCATCTTTTAAAATAATTAGTTGCTGTGAGTATCCATTTATGACCATCAATTGATGGGGGGTTTATCATACTAATAAAATCAAGACCCCATTGCATGAAAGGTTGATCAACTTGGATAGGCTTCAAAAGGAGAGCTACAAGATTCTACTTTCTCATAAAGAAAGCACACTGTACACACCTTCACACCTAATCATGGCAGTCCTTGAAGAGGATAGGCCAATAATAGCTTGCTCTCATGATCTTAGTAGATGTAGTTCTTGGGGAGAAATGACCTCCTACTATCCTATCATGAAACTTCTTTAGCAACACCCCAGACTGATCATTATCAATGTATATCAATAACACACCATTAATGTCTCTTATAAAAAGGAAACCATCCAAAAGACAAAAGGGAATAGATTACAATATAAAATATTTCCTTTGTGATATATTTATATTATTAGGATACTCACCATTTTGAAGGAATGTGATCACATCTTGTGTCTAGTTCTGTATATGTAAGGAACTTGTTGGTTGGGAGAAATCATGATTGACTAGAACCTCTTCTTTTTAATCATGAAAATTTGAAACTAAGTGTTAAAAAAGACCTTTCCCTCTTACCAACTTTTTTACCTTGATATAAACATCATATTCTATTACCTTAGTGATCCATCCTACTCTCTTCTACTAAGGTCTTTGCTCAAAAGGAACTATTTGCTACTAGGATGAGAAATAATAAGATGGAAATTATTATTTGAAACCATATGCCTAAAATTTTAAATTACTCTTACAATAATGATGACTTGTTTTTATACAAAGGTATAATTTACTTCATAATCTTATAAACCTTGACTAAAGAATGCAATAGGCTGCTCCACACCCTTATCATTCTTTTGCATTAACATGGATGATATAGTGTCAAGCTTAGCAAATGAATACAACATGAAGTATTTGTAAAAATAAATATTCACAAGAGTAGGAGCTTGCTCAATTGCCTTTTTTTATGGCTTCAAAATTGTTCTTACCCTCTTTAGTCCAAGAAAAGACTTGGTTCTTTCTGAGCGTGGTTGTGATGGGTTTCACCAAAAGATATAAATGCATGTATGAATCTCCTTAAAAAATTTATCCCATCTAAGAAAATTTGAAGACATTTATTATGCAAGGGAAATGATAGGCCAAGAATATCCTTTATCCTTTTAGGATCAATAACCAAACCATGTTTGGAAATAATGTGTCATAGGAGCTTACCTTCATGTACAACAAAGATGCATTTATTTGGATTAAGAGATACTCCATATTACTTGCATATTTCAAACACTTGTTTAAAGTGTTGCATATATTCATTATCATCCTTGGAAAATACTATTATATCATCTAGATAAACCAACAACATGTCATTAATCAAATCTTTGAAGGCCATGTCTATGGCTCTTTGAAAGATAACACCAACATTTGACAAACCAAATGGAATATTTATATAAGGAAAATCCCCCCATTTAGTGGTAAATGCTATCTTATACTGATCATCATCATTCAAAAGGATTTGATTATAACCTGAATATCCATCAAGAAGAGAGAAACATTGAGAACCTGAAACTACTTGTAAAATCTGCTCCATTGAGTGCAGGGGATAATGATCTTTGAGTGATAATCTAATAAGATATTTAAAGTCTACAGAAATTATTATCTCCCCACTCTTATTTATAATAGGCACAAGATTAGCTATCCATGTTGAATGTTTGATAGGAAATATTATTTCAGATTCAGAGAGTTTAGTGAGCTCTAACCTCAAGAGTTGTTCAACCTTGGGATTGATGGGCCTCTATTTTTGTCTAACTAGTTTAACTCCATATTATAAATCAATAGTATGTCTTGATTAGATAAATTCAAATCCTTTTAGGTATTTATATTCCAAAGCAAAGATGTCATGAAACTCCCTACACAAATCAATGAATGCTTGCTTTTCTAATATAGAACATACCTTGCCTAGTTTGAGGAGTCTATCTTTGAAGATCAAGACTATTTCATAATTATCCTCTTTTGTAGACATACTCACCTTTTACTTCTTCTTCTAATCATTATCATTAAATATAATTTATAAGGTCATTAGACCCTTAGGTATATTATTTATCTTTAGTTGCATAACCTATCACCAAACTGCTCTTGGAATCTCTTTTGATTCCTTAGGAGAACTGAAATTCATTCTGAAAGAAACATGTAATGTGATTATCACTACCAAACACTTGCCAAGACACCTCATTATCAGGTACATAAGGTTTGATAATGATCTTAATGTTAGATTGTTTCTCCTCTTCTTTTATGGCAGTCAAAGTATCAAATTGAGCTCATATGGTAGCTAGTCTATCAACATGATTATTTTGTTCCCTTGGGATAGACTGTATATTGAATGCATTAAAATATTTAAGAAAATCCCATACACTATGCTTGTAAGCCTTAAACAAAGGGTTATTAGTAGTAACCACATTCCTAACCTGATGAACAACCAATTCACTATCTCCATACACTTGTAAGTTCTTGATTCCTTTTCTCCTTTCCCATTGAAGGGCATGAATTAAAACTACATACTTAGCTATATTACAAATACAACTAAAATTAAATATATATGAAGCATAGTATTTTTGTTTAGATGGGGATATTAATATGACACTATATCTTGCACTAATTTTACTTTTCAAACTATCAAAAAACATTTTCCACACCTCATCTTCTTCACCTTCTTCCTTGGAAAGTAGATGTGTTGGTATTCCTCCTTCATATATGCAATATACTCCTAGATCAGTGTCCTCTATGAGAACATAAGGATCATGATCATAAGTTTTAGTACCATATTCATCAAGGAATAAATTTACAATGCCTTTACATTTGGAAGAAGTGTCTTTATCTTCAATAAAATCTTTCTCTTCATAAACTACATAGTTCAAATTTGAACTTGTCTCAATGTAAGGTTCTATATAAATCCTTGCAAGAGGTTGTGTCCTAATTTTCACCTTAGTCCCATACCTTATTATTAAGGCCAATAAAAACCAATCATATAAATGGTATCCACCAATATTAGTAGTGAAGTCCCTCGAGAGGCAGATTGCAAAGTGGGTTAGGAGATCAACAACAACTATATATTGCAAGATAGGAAAACTAGGGCAATCATGAAAGAATAATTTTAAGTGTATTATCAGTCCTATCATCTTGGTAGATATACCATCTAATTGGATAACTCTTATACTATGGGGTTCATACTTCAGACCAAATTTATCAGCTACCACCTTGGGCATGATCAAAGTTAAAGCTCCACTATCAACTATGCAATTATGGACCATCTTGTCACCCACTATGAGGGTGAGGTAGTATGGTGGAGGTTTCTCAACTATATTGGATGGTTAAACAATGGTATCTTGGACACTTTAAAGGATAACATGAATTTGACCTTGATTTTAAGGAGGACACTTGTAGGGATAGTAGGCAATTTATTTTTAAGGAGCTCTTTTTGACCAAGCATATATAAAACATCCCAAAGGGAAATGGAAGTTTTAGTAATTTTAAATAAATCCACAATTTTTAAATAATCCATAACTAATTTATATTGCATTCTTGGAGGAAAGGAAGTGCTTAGAGCTTGAGGAGTTGGAGTAATTTTAATATTCCTTCCATCATTTTAATTTGATGGAAGTGTAGGAGACTTTGGAACTATTCCACTTATATCTATGCTTGATTACCTTATAGGGGATTGGATGAGCCAATATGCACCTGGATATCACCACCCAAATCCTTTATTTTAGATCTAGTGTTATCTATAATTGAGGTTCCTTGATTAATCACAAAATCATCCTCAACCAGGAAGTTGGTGAAGACCTCTTCCTGAGGGTGTCCACTTTCACTTGTCTACATCATAACCTTGTCCTCAGTAGATAGGATAGGAGTAACTTCTCTTTGAGAAACAAGAGCCTACTCTCCACCTTCACTAACATCCATAAACTAGCCTTGCTGCTAATTCTCACCTTGCACCAAATTACTATGAATGGGTACCATATTTCTTACATTTGTGGTAGAATTAGGATTGTATGCATTAGTGGGATTATTGGGATTAGGCTACCATTGGCCTCTTCCTCTTCTATACTATGGTTAATAAGGATAGGAATTATGATAGGCAATTTGTTGCATATTAGCTTTCCTATTTTAAGCTTCCAAGGCTAAGAAATTTGCTTTCCAATCAATATTATTTTTTGCCTATCTAGGGGTAGCTTTAGACCTTGTACTAGTACTAGGACTTTTAGCCATAGTTATATCATCAACAAATGTATGAGATAATAGAGGCATAAACACTTTAGGTGGAAACATTTCAGCTTGAATGAGATTATTTTCAGCTCTAATAGTAATTTCATATGCTTTAGGGAGGGTGGAACCATCCATGGACTAAATCATAATAATAATTTCAATGCTTATAACTCTCAAATAGATTAGGAACATAAAGCTAGGAGGTGGCCTCATAGGATGAGGAAGTCTATTTTAAGTCTTTTGGAATCTCTCATTAAAATAATGTATTATTTTTTGGGTCCTCTCTTGATTACATTAAGCTGGTGTATAATAGAGGCATGGTCATTCTCATTTCCAAATCTTGTAGTTAGTAGCACTCCAAATTCATCCCATGACATGATGCACCCACCTTCTAGAGTCCTATACTAATCAAAAACTTTCCTTCTAAGGGACATGGAAAGAAGTCTAATAGCAATGTTCTCTTGAGTGATATTATGGAAGATACATAAGTTGGAGACATCTCTAATATGATCATTAGGCATAACATGACTTTCACCATTGAATTAAGGCACACATTTTGTGTGATTAATAGGAATAACATCATATAATTGAAGGTAAATAGGATTGTATATATTGAATGCAGGAAAAACATGAGGTCTAGCCATTTCTTATTCAAAATCTTTAATTTCGTTAACTTTTTCACTCTCTTAACTTCCCTCACTAACAAAATATTTAACTTCTTCCTCTCTAACAAAATATACTGGTTCTCTAAAGTGCATATTAGGAGGAAGATATTGGACTCTGAGGGGGAGTTTGATTGAAAGGGTGGGTCAATGGGATTGATAACTCTTATAGAGGTTGACCTAGTGAGAACCTTTAATTATGGGAGCAAATTTATAACAAAACAATGGTCTTGAAATAGATTTATCCTGGTGGAGTCACCAAATGTTAGGAAGCACACCAATCTATAGTTAATGTTGTCAAGACTAACATTTATCTTGAAGACAAAGTCCCACCAGGTGTGCCAGAACTATTGTCACCAACTTTTATACCTTAGAAGAGGGTGTTCAAGCCTCTTCAAAATTTGGGTAACATGGGAACATTTTTAGGTATTTGGGTATATCTATTGTGGAAATGAGCCTCTAGATTTAAAGGGATATCTCCCTAAATATATCTTTGTAAAGCTTATCACATAAACTAGTATTTAATTATAGAGGAAAGAGTTAGAAACAACTTAAATTGAACTTAGTCTATAGAAGTGATGCACCAAGATTATCTCCACATGATCATCATATTCCAAGTACTATGGAACAAGGCATACAAACTAGTCTCAAAGTCCTAAAATGTTCTAACATGAGTATTTAAATATAGATGTGAGATATGTGAAACAACATAAGGCAAATGAACCAGAAGGTAGGTTGCACATTCTAAGGACAATTATAAATTTGAAAGAGTTTGACACATTTGAATGCACTCTATATGACCTATTACACTAAGAAATCTTACTCAGATATGAAAGGATAAAGGAAAGAAGGATAAAATATTATCACTTATTATCACTATAGATCACTTACACACTTAGACAATTATTCAAGAATTCAAAAAAAATTTTGCATTAATATTCAAAGGTAAAATATGACATAAATCCAATAGGGATTCATTATATATGGATGTGGTATATCTTAGAAAACTAAAATGGTAGATACTTGTAGAAATTTTGAGATAAAATAAAATAAATAAGCTCAAGGGTCATTAGAACACATGTCTAGGCATGAGAACTAGCTATGTTGTAGGCGAAACTAAGTGTGAAATATATAATGAATACCTTCTAAGCCAAATGTCCATGTAAAACATGAAAAATTCCTTATAAAATAGTGAAATGACTCTTCCACTAACCTTTGTGAAACTATTTCCATCATGGACCATCCTTTGAGCATTTGAAACTAAATCAGGAGAGTCGACACATAAGCATTATTTGAGGGGGTAAAAACATGCTATGATAGTTATAATATGCTCTTCTAAATGCTAACTATCTTTTAAAAAATTATGTTTACCATCTGTAATCATTTGTTGATTTCCTAAAATTTGATCTTTACATTTGGTAATCACTATTCATCTCGAACCTCAACTGGGCTTTCATGGTGGCATATGAGTTCGAAGATATTGCTTCACTACAACATCCTTAGTCTTACATATTTTCTCATGTGGCATTCCTTTGCCATACTATTCATTCCTTTCTAAAATATGTCTATGATATTCACTTGCTCTGGTTAAAATGACTCTTTGGTTTGACATTTATCCATCGAAGCTGACTCAGACTAATCACATTTGTTCTTATTAGTTTTGTAGATCCTCATTGTTAGGTCTTTACTTTTTGACCTTCTTCACACTATTAGATTTCTAGATCCTAGCTCTCATATGCCATTGCATCTCTAGCAATGCACATTCTTTACCTTGACTTGGTTATTAAACTATAACACTTTTACCTAATCTCATTTCTTCTTACATCTTTGGATTGCTTTCACTCCATTTATCTTCTCAGACTTGCTTAGTTTTTAACTCACCACTATGTCGATAGACCTCAATCACTTTATAGCATTTGAGTCCATTCACTCCATTATATCTCCCTTACATGATTGAGCATGAGCTATTATATCTTTTGACAAGATTGATCATTAACTCTGACTAGCTTACACTTATTGGGTCTCTGTTTGACAAGATCCATGAATGTGACACTTGTCACTTATGCTCTCACACAGATCTCCTTTTGATAATTTGAATTCATCGTGATCTATTGGATCATCTGCATATAATGAAGCACACACCATTAATATTCATTAACTTTAAAATCTTTAAGGTATTTTTAAATATAAATGGCTATTTTATGGAGCTTAAAATTGATGCTTGTATAAACATTCCACTCTACAGGTCCAACTTTAAATCTTCATAACTTGAGCTAGAGAGCTCGCATGGGCATGAAATTTACACAACATGTTTATGGGACAAAGAGATATAATTTCACATGATCTGTTTACTTGTGAGGTATTCTTGAGTGAAGATGAAAATTACACAAGTGAGTTAGTACATTTATTTATAGATGATGTCTTGATGATAGTCTAATTCCATTGAGCTTATGGAAGGAACTATATGTTTGATCTTTGAAGCTTGAATGAACTCTTAAGGCCTATGCAAACTTATTCATTGATATTTGACACCATGAAGACCTTCCACTTCCATACATGACCCTAAAATGACCTCTAATATATGAAATAACACAAATACTAAACTAGGCGATGCCCAAAACTAGAATGACATATGAAATGAAATTAGATGAATTAAAACACATCCTATGACATTATATCAGAACCCTATATAATTTTTTGACTATAGGGGAGTTAACCCATTTTGACTATAGTAAAAATGGTCAATAGGTTCTTTACTGGAGAAGGGGTCCTAAGTCTGTTAGGGACATTCAGTATAATTCTAGGTCTCTTATGACTTGATGAGGGTATGGGAATTAGAACTGGTCACTCTCCCAAGTGACTCCAATGTAACTCTATGTAGAAACTAACCTATTTTATTATAGGTTTAGACACTCCTTATAGTGCCAATGATCTATTGATATAGTTTTTATGCACTCCATAGAAAATGAGGTAGCCTCTAATATTTTAGGATCTTAATGGAGATGAAATCCATTCTAGGACATGAGTTACAGGTATACAATCTTAACAACTAGGTGATAGAATAACAAGAAAAACATGTAAGTTGTTAATAAGGTTTTATGGATGGAAGAGTGGTTTCTAAAAGGAATTAAAATAAATATGAGTTGGATGGGTGGTTACTAATCTAAAGTGGGTAGGTCTAAAAACAAAATCAAAAAGGGAGGGAAGGGTAAAGAAAAAAAAGGCTCTATGGTCTTTAAGAATCACTTCTCTAGTTATTTTATAATTGGTTAAGTTATTTCAAAACCTATGCCTATTGTTAGCATATATTGCTCACACACAGTCAAACATAGATAAGAAGTATAAGGGGTTATTGATATATGAAACTCATAGGCCTCAATAAAAGGTTTCTCATTTTATGGAAAATGTTGCACACTCTTAATCAAGAGATTGTGGATCAGGGTAGTGAGGTATCTAAGATAGCTATTGCATACACAAAAAATACTATATCCAAAGAAAGCACTTCTACACACTCAAAATTATGAATCAATCAACTCTATTTTCAGTAATCAATATATTTTACCAATAATTCAATAGCTGTTACAAATCTAAAATTAATATATCAGTCAGGATAATCAAGAACCCATCTACAAATTTTACACATTAAGGATCATTAAATCATACAACCAAAAAAATAAAACTGATCACACAAATAATGGAAAGAAAATACATAAATATATGATTAGATAACCAAAATTTCTTTGCTCCTATGTATTGAATTTTTTTAACAAATCCAAACTATGGATTATAATTATTTAAATAGACTTGGGGAAGGGGTCACCTCATCCTCCAAGTTCATGCAAAATTCATTACATGTGATAGTTAGAACTACGATCAAAACCATATAGAGTTTACTTATAGTTGTTAATAATTAATTTAGACTTTATAAAAACCATGTATCATGTGCATGTGTATGAAGATGAATATGCAACTTTACAATTTGGCTCAAAGAAAACTATAGGTATATAAAATATATATATACACCATTACAAAATATCCATGCATAAAATCCTAGCCTTTTCAAGGTTATGTTTTCTAAATAACTACATTAACCTTAATCAGTGTAGTGGTGGAGGTAGTTGACTAGAAACTATTATTGTTGATGCGAAACTAGAGGTAGAAACTCAATCTTGATTCTTCTTTACTTCAATATCTTAACAACACTTATGAGAAAATCATGCTGCTACTGAATTATGTCTAATTTAAATAGAGGCAGTCTATGTACCCTATTGACTTGACCCAAGTGCTTTGCATGTTCTATTTTGGATCCCTATAATTTTATCTTGAATATCTCCACTCCAGTGACCTTATTCCTAGTGAATCTTAGCTCAACTTCTATGTCCTCTAATGGTAACTCCTATAGACTTCTCTTCAAATTATCTATGGCTTCTTGTATGAGTTGATCAAAATTGATCTTATTGATCAATTTTATTGTAGTGTCTTTAACCTTGGATAATTATAGATCATCAAAATTTGAGGAAACTGGTCTCATGCTCTTGATACATGGGGAGTAAAACCCCAATTGATATCAAATTCTTTATATTCTTCTATCCTTATGACTACTACGTTGAGGGCATTGGATGCCTCTTATGGTGTCATGAGTTCTAAGTGGCTATAAACCTTATTACCTATGTAGATAATCAACATATTCAATTTATTTCCATCACTCTTCAAAGAATTAAATAATTCATTAGTTTTATTGATGTGTGGGGATAACTCAACTTTCATGAATTTCAATGCTTCCAATGAATTATAACATTTGGAGGCTACATATTGAACCTCAACCATAATGCTAGCTGGTATGTGGACAATCTTTGCTTTTTCTTTCAACTATTCCAACTTGGCCTCTAACTCTTTCCTAGCCATCTTTGTGCCCTCATAAACTACCACCATGGAATCCTTCTATGCTTTAGTAAGATATCTAAAATCTTCAATATAAGGTGATTACCTCAGCTACCTATTCTTTATCTTACTGAGGGAGAAGACCTCTTATATCTCCTAAAAAATTAGTTCTCTACCTACATCATCTTATAGCTTCTTCTTTCTCACCCTTTTAATTCTTTTAGATGGCTTATCAAATAAGGTGGTGTTAGAGAGAAGCTCAATTATTTTAAAGCTAGGCAATTAAGAGGTCTTCACCCTTAAATCGA
Source organism: Torreya grandis (assembly GCA_037957365.1). Classification (NCBI taxonomy): domain Eukaryota; kingdom Viridiplantae; phylum Streptophyta; class Pinopsida; order Cupressales; family Taxaceae; genus Torreya; species Torreya grandis. The sequence goes on along the minus strand of JARHVA010000988.1, from coordinate 622,434 downwards.
TGGCCAAGGGAGGAAGTGTCAACTAATTCACATCTATCTCTTATGAGGTTATGAATATAACCTCTTCTTTAGCCTCCTCAACTACTTGTTTTTTCTTGGATACTTTAACAATAGTGTCAAGGAAGGAGGGCCAAATTATTTTAGACAAATATAATCCTCTAAAATGGGGGAGTATATGGATGGAAACTATCTGTGGCTTTTCCCTTTTGCCCTTGCCTGAACTTGTCATAATAGTCTCTTAAGATGGAGTGGTTGATGGCATGGGAAGGGTGATTTGAGTGGATTGGACATGGAGTTTTGGGGTGGCCATGGTTGTTTCCACCTTCTTGGATGTCCTCTTCATTTTAATTAATATAATAGTGGCAGTGCTAGAAGGAATATTAGAAATATCCATGATGGAAGTGGATAAAATGAAGGTGGAAAGTGGATCGATGGTGGTGGATGAATCAATAATAGTAGAAGCATCCTTCTCAACCTTTGGGGTGAGTAAGGGGAACTATATGAAATAAGTGGTGGCAAAGGGATCAATAGATGTGGAAGTGGTAACTTAAATCTTAGGGGTTCTCAACACAAAATAAATAGACACAATACCAAAATTAAGAACAAAAGTAGAAGATAAAGAAATAATCTCAAGAATATGGGTACTTAGGGTATCTTCTACATCTGGTTATTTACCTTGTCACCTTCAAGGCTCAAGGCCTTAACTTTATCCAACTTGGTTTCCTCATTAGAACCCTCTTCTTCTTCCTCTAAGTTAACTATTTCCTCCTCTACCACCTCTACTTATTGGGGCACTATAGGCAAGCATTGAGATTGTTCAATTATAGGACTGTATGTGGGAGTCATGGGCTTCCTTATGTATAAATTGGTGGTATTTGGCTATTATAAGGATCCTTTCTATCCTAGAGTAGCAAATTCATCTATTTCTACCCCTATAAATGTAGAATATTATGCTTGGGGAATAGATATAGGCATCTAAATTATGCTAGTAGCTAGTTGTTCCTATACTTGTTCTTCCTCATCAGAATCCAAATTAATGAAGTCTCCCATTTGATATCCCTTGGGGTTAGGTTAATCATCTTAGGATCTTTATGAAAAACATTCAATTTGAAAGGATGTCCCTATGATGGAGTTCTTTGCTCCTTTGATGGATCTATGGACTGGCCCTTCCAAAAGTTTGAATGTGTCTACCCAAAATAGAGTGACTTTTTGCTATCCAATTCCCTCACTTACATTGTAGTCTCCTATTGGATCATCCTAAAATGATCATCCTCCAATCTATAAATTCTTGCTCTCTCTAAAACTTCCTAATCATTTTATGCATTCCTAAAAAGGAAGTCATAGGGATAACGAATGTGACTGTAAGGGATATCAAAACACTGTATGTGATTTTATACGGCTCTATGGGGGTTCCAATCCCTATGTGGAAGTGTGGGAAAATTATATCTCCTTCTCTTGCAATCGACATCTCTAAAGTGTTTTCTCATGGTATACACAATTCTGCCAATAACTATGTGGTTGCCAAAGAATGAACTTTTATTTATCCTAGATAGGTCATCCTCTATGATATACCATAATTGGAAAGTAATTTATTACTCACCTAATTTATCAGGTACATAATTTGGGAGGAATAGGATATGAACCTTATTTCTATAGATCATAATAACAATGAGATTCAGATATAGGAAACAGTCACCTCTAGTAGAAAGTGTCTTCACAATGCTAGGTTTGACCTTAGGCATCGACGAACCATGTATAGCCTACTAACTTGAGGATAAACATCCTTATAAATATTAAGCATGCCATTTATGTAAGTATAAATGTTTATGAATTAAAAATGATCATAGATTCTATTTTTAAAACAATTGGTGGTTGGGATCCATAGCTCACTGAAAACTTTGTAAATTATTCCCATAATAACATCCAACAAATACAACATCATATAAAAATGGACTATAGGATTGGGACACTTATATTTGTGAATAACCTATTATCTCAAATAAAAATTGACTATCTCTCCCAACATGAATGCGGCGTTACTAGTTAGCATCATGTATAATAATGACACCTAGTCCAAATGGAGAAAATGGACATTAGGCATGCTGCAAAGTCTATTAAGAAGCACCATGCCTATAATTAACCCCATCCTTGTTGGATATTTTTCAATAATGTCATGGTGATGTCATATAGGTTTCCTTGTGAGTGGATGAATTCCTTTGATAGCATAAGTAACAATGACAAAGTGTGCAATGTACTTATCCCAATGTGCTTGAAGTATGCTTAGTTGATCTTTAATTTTGGCATGGTTAGAGATGTTTAGGGATTAGTATGATGATTTAATCATGTGAAATATGTCCTTAAGATTTTATATATACTTTTAGTGGTTTTGTGCATGATTATAATTTAGCTGGTTGATCATAATTTTCATTTAGACACTTTGGGTCTAGTGGCAGAAAATCTAAGTAGGTAGTTTGATGATATCACCATTACCACTTGGTAATGAGTTAAGGGGAGTTGGTCATATGGTCATGATCAAATTATTCCCTAGTTATTATTTACTATATCTCAAGTCATGCATCGAATTTGGATCAAATATATGAGCATGAAAATTTGGCTTCTCAATTAGAATTCATTATTTTCCCATAACCAAATTTGCAATATGTCCAAAAAGAGTTGAGTAAGTACTTTGATGATGGAATATATAAAATGTGTGGATGTTTCAAGATAATATTATCATATGGGTTTATTTATTTTTGGACCTATTTTATTTGTGCTAATTTTTAGATCATGCGATGAAGTACATCAAAATATATGCTTATGCAAAGTTAGGCTCCAAGCAGTTTGAATGTGGTTTTTCATACTTGGCCAATTTTGAAATGTGGAAAGAAGATATAAGTGAGCATTTTGATGGTGTTATATATTCCATGTGTTTGTTTTTCATACTAATCATATGGGTTTGTTTATTTTTTATCATAGACAATTTATACTAAATTTAAGATTATGTGCTGAAGCATGACAAAAGTTGTGTGGAAGCAAAGTTGGTCTCCTAGATAAATTCTAGGCATAGTTGGCTCTATGAAAATTTTTTTTGTGAAGGAATTTTAATGGAATTATATCTATTGAGTGTGAATTTTTTAAGATTATTATGTCACATGGTTGGATTCTCTTATGTGAGGAGATCATCTGGTCCAAATTTGAGATCATGCATTGAAACACATAAGTTATTAAGGTTAAAAAATGGCTACTCAGGCATATAGAAAGGGTTCCCATAGTCATTTTTGAAAGAGTTAAAGCTCGATAAAGATCAATGGTGTATGTTGATCTAATAAATTGAGAAGCAATGAGATGAGGACATGTGAATGATGTTTAACGACTGAGTAAATGTAAGGATAAGAGATCAATGGTGAGCAGGTGTTTATATGATTGAGATCAACAAAGCATAATAAGTCAAAATGGTCAAAGTAAATAAAGTTTAATGGAGTTAAACTTCAGTGTAGTTTAAATAAATATTAATGGAGAATGATTGGATAAATTGAGCAAGGACATATGATGATATCAAAGTGGTATAGGTTTAATGTTTGAGCATTGGCACATATGTGTTAAAGATTAAAAAAAATCGATAGAGTGTATTTGATTTGAGCTGAGAGGACACTATATGCAATCAAAAATGCATCATGTCTATAAATTGATCTTAACTTGGAGAAGATAGAAAATACCTACACTTCTAATTGGGAATACATTTGTTAAGTAGGAACATGACCAATATGGGGATCTTCTAGACCCAATCAAAGGATTACTTGTCACAATACACCATGGTAAGAAGGGTTTCAAAGCCTACAGTCTAACACAATCACACAAAAATCCTAAAAGAGTCCTAGGTTTAATGTTTACTCTATTCTAATGAAAAAGAAAGTAAATCTAATATAGTACACACCAAATCTTATGTCACAAAGTGGGGGTTAGAAACAAAACAAAATTAACTAAAAATACATAGAAGACATATACTCACATCAATATATATGGAATCCTAATTCATGGTAGAGAAGCACAACTGCATTATCTATTTTCTCTTAAAAAAGAGAAAAAATTTAGGAATACTTACTTTGAAGATGAACCCATTGAGCCTCAATTTATCCTTTGGCCAAGGTGATTCATAAGATATTTTTGTGGTATGTAAGGATAACAAACACAAATCATCTCTAGGAAACACAACCTATATATGCATCCAAAAGACTTATCCATAAGACAAGATCTGTATCTTCAAAGAATGTATGAAAACCTAAGTTTTATTCCTCAAGTATAATGGTAAATAAGAAAATGTTCATTCACACTTATTATTCTTCAATTCTCTTCTTAAGTTTTATTCCTCAATTATACAGCTAACATATTCAGAAGTTTTTAAGGTAGATCTACCTATATATAACTTGAAGTATTCTAGATCTACCTTAAATACTTCTGAATATGTCAGCTGTATAGGGTCAACCCAGTCAACCCTATATGTTTTTAGGAGAAAAATCATTAGGTATTGATATAGGTTGGATAAAGGGATAACAAAAATCCTAATGAAAAATACCCCTAAATAGTACAAGGTTGACTTAGTCGACCCTATACAGTAATTAAAAGTTGTAAACTGTATAGGGTCAACCTAGTCGACCTAGTACAATCAACTGGTAAAATGGGGTCAAGGTAAGAGCAAGTAGGATGAAACATTGAAAATGAATTAAATGGGTAAGGATGAGAAGAATAATCTTAGGGTAAATTTCTTAGGAGATAAGTGTGTATATGGCAAGTGAAAAAAGGGACAAAAATATTTTGAAGCACCACTGGTTTGCCCACCCTTTTCCTAGTGCACCCCTTAAGGTGTGCACTCAGAGAGATTAAGACTCGACATGTTTTAGCAAGATATAAAGTGTCATTAATTTATAAAATTTTAAAAATATTATATTTATACATATGCACCACTATAATCTCATCACCTATCATGTAAATGCAACATGGGATGGTGCTTCAAGAAATAGAACATGATAACACACAATGTTGATGCTAAGTAAAGTGCAGTAAGCAACATATAAGATAAAGGAAAGGATATAATTGAAAAAAACATATCTTTACTTACCTTATTTCTATATATAAAGAAGTAAAATACAAGAGAAAGTGAAGGCATATAATGTGAAGAACACTATATAAACTTATAGAAGTTAGTGCAAAAAATAGCCAAAAATCATTTTTTTGGAAAATAGGCATTGATAGTGGAAAAGATTCTCTACGTCATCAAAAATCTACCATATTTTATGGTTTTAAAAAAAATGAGTAGAAACAAATATATATATATATATATATATATATATATATATATATATATATATATATATATATATTGCTACACCCCTAACCTATCACATGTATGAGGATAGTATTAGCTGACTTGTGGCTTACTTATCCCTCTTTGACATTATATTACATTTATCTATGCTTTCTTTAGATTAGTAGGTCGGCCTATGGAGTAACCATGGCCTAGTTAGACTATATATAAGAGGTACTGGGTAATCATTTATCATCATATTGTGAATTCTGCTCTTATTGAAGCTTGTGGAGGTTGCCCCCTCCAAGTGGCTTATATATTATCATATATTTGGATATATTTCAGTCATATTTGGATATAATTCTACTATTATACTTAATTCTTGAATTAATTTCATTACAAGTGGTATCAGAGCTGCAATTTGGGCAATCTTGTGGGCGAAACACTAAATTTTTAATTTTGTGATATATAAAAAATGGTTGCGAATTTATTTGAAATTTTTTACTGGAGGTGTGAAATCATCACATTAAGCTTCCATTAAAATTTCAGCTCATTTGGATCTGTTTTTCAAAAGTTATCGCTATTTTATGTTTTTTCATAAAATTGCTCTATCGTGCGCAATTCAAAGAATTTTTTTGAGTTGTTTACATTTTTGGAAAGCTTAGAAAAATTTGGCTATGGTTTGTTCTTAGTATATTTTTATTTGAGGCCAAAATAATTCCAAAATTTCTTTGTCAAAGTTGGGTCAAAAGTGTCAATAAGGGTTGACATCGTCAAACCCTTTTATGGCAGGTCCACAAACTCGGGGCCGAGGAAAGGGTGCTGAAACTCCAGGAAAAACTCCTAAAAAGGATGAGATGGAGTCAAAATGGGGGTGTAATAGACTCTTTGTACTAGGGTTTTCTGACATAGATCACAAAGTGAGCCAGCTTGACTATAGTGTGCAAGGCATTCAGAGTGAGGTGCAAGACATACAATCTAATATGCAATCCATACAAGATAGTTTGGGATATATCATGACAGATTTGAACATTAATCAATAAAATCATCAAGCTAACTCTATTTCACAAACCCACCAGGGTGGTTCTCCTAGCCAGTCTACTTCAAATCCAACTCCATGGCCACAGAAGAACCTATTACCAAAAGTGGATATGCACAAATTCGATGAAAAATATCCACTCAATTGGCTCAACCAAATGGAGAGTTTTTTTTGACCTACATCAAATTCCAAGTGGACAAAAGGTTACCATGGCATCCTTGTATCTTGAACCTAATTAATTCATTTGGTATCGATGGTTGTGTGCTCAAAAGAAAAAGATGAGTCTCAATGTCACCTAGTCAATTTTTACAGAGCAGCTACAATTACACTATGGCAATAGTGTGTCAAATAATTACTTCAGCCAACTGGCAAAATTGTGACAAACTAGCTCCATCAAGGATTATATTCATCATTTTCAAAACCTATCCTTACGTGTGGAGACAATTTCTGATGCAAACTTGAATGACCTATTTTTGGGTGGACTCAAGGACCACATTCAACATGAGGTATGCATGTCTAATCCACTTAATATTTATGAATCTATTATCCTAGCATGTAGAGTTGAGGAAAAATTCATAGCCAACAAGAATTAGCCATTCACTCACTTCAAAGATCGTAGCATATGATCATCAACATTTCTTCCACCTACTAGATTGACCCCTCAACAAATTGAAGAAAAGCGTGCAAAAGGATTATGTTTTGGTTGTGATAGCAAGTGGAGTAAAGGACATAGATGTGCTGAGAAGAATTTATTCTACATTGAGAGACCAAATGAAGATGAAGAAGTAAAATATGCCTCCAATGATGATGAGGAAGATATCTAGGAGGTACCTAAAGATTCCCAACATACAATCTCTTGTCATGCACTTGTAGGTATTAACACTCCATAAACTCTTAAGGTGGTGGGTTTCCTCAAGAAACAGAAGGTGACAATGTTGATTGATTTAGGGAGCACACATAACTTTATAAACCATAAGTTGGCCACTTAATTGAACTGTTTCATCTACCCAGCACTAGAATTTTAGGTCATGATTGCAGATGGTGGCATAATTAATTGTTTAGGCAAATGCCATAGTATTAAGCTTACTATGGGTGGGTACAATCTCGACTCTCCTATGTTTGCTATTCCCATGGGTAACACAAACATTATTTTGGGAGTCCAATGGCTCACAACCTTAGGTACCATTGAGATGAACTTCCAAGAACTATTCATGCGCTTTCATTCTAAAGGTAAGAAAAATGAACTACATGGATTACATGCAAAATCTCCACAATTGGTTAGTTCACATTAGATGACCAAGATGCTAAAAAAGTGGGCAGAGGGAATTATTGCATGATTATGCTCCATAGAAGTTTAACCCACAAAGGTATTTACACATCCTGATCTACAAATAATTCTTGAAGACCACTCATCTATTTTTGGGGCCATGCCAAAAGGACTACCACCAAAAAGAGAACATGATCAAGCCATTCAACTAATTCTAGGTAGTCAACCACCAAATATCAGACCATATAGATATCCATATGCACAAAAGAGTGAAATTGAAAAGATGGTCCATGAGATGTTGGAGGCAGGGATCATCAAGCATAGCCAAAGTGCATATTCATCACCAGTGGTATGGTGCGGAAGAAGGATGACACATGGAGGATGTGCCCAGATTATAGGGAACTCAACAAGTACACCATCAAAGATAAGTTTCCTATTCCAATAATTGATGATTTACTTGATGAGTTGCATGGTGCTAATTATTTCACAAAATTGGATCTTCGCTCGGGGTACCATCAAATTAGAATCAAGGATGAAGATGTTCATAAAACTGCGTTTAGAACACATGAGGGACATTATGAGTTTTTGGTAATGCCCTTTTGTCTTACAAATGCACCATCTACTTTTTAGAGCTTGATGAACACTATTTTTAGGCCTTTTTAAAGGAAGTTTGTGCTAGTTTTCTTTGATGGCATATTGATTTATAGTCATACATGGGAAGCACATCTGCAACATGTGAAACAGGTGTTGATAGTTTTGGAGAAGCACCAACTTTATGCGAATCCATCTAAATGTGCTTTTAGAGTATAGGAGGTAGAGTACCTTGGTCACATTTTTTACCATGAAGGGGTCAAAGCTGATCCTTAGAAGATCAAAGTGATAATGAAATGGCCCATGCCAAAAAATCTCAAAAACCTTCGAGGTTTTCTTGGACTAACATGTTACTATAGAAGATTTGTGAAAGGTTATGGCAGCATAGTAGATCCACTCACTGCATCACTAAATAAGGATGCTTTCCATTGGAATGATGATGCCACCAAAGAATTTGAGAAACTAAAAGTAGCTATGTGCACCACTCCAATTTTGGCTACTCTAGACTTCTCACAAACATTCACTATTGAATGTGATGTTTCTGGGTCTAGATTGGGGGCAGTACTAATGCAGGAAGGAAGACCCATTGCATTTGAAAGTCATCAATTCAAAGGTAAGAATCTACAAAAACCTATCTATGAGAAAGAAATGATGGCTATTCTTCATGCAGTTAAATAATGGAGGCTTTATCTGATGGGTAGACACTTTAACGTGAAAACGGATCATGATAGTCTCAAATACTTTTAGAGCAAAGATTATCATCTGAGGAACAACAAAAATGGGTAACCAAAATGTTGGGTTATGATTTTGAAATCATCTACAAGAAGGGTAAAGATAATGTAGTAGTAGATGCACTATCTAGACGGGATGCATCCTCAGAAGCATTACTTTGTGCAATGTCCATATTGCAAGCAGATTGGGTGGATGAAGCTAGGTTAGAATGGGAGCAAGACAAGGATACATAGGTTTTGATTCAGAATCTCCAGTAAGGTAATTTATCCTCTAACAAATTTGAATGGAAAGGTAATGTCCTATGGTATAAGGGTAGGTTATACTTGTGCAAAATTTCAGAGCTTAAGCATAAGATTCTTACAGAGTTACATGCATCTCCACTTGGGGGACACTCAAGGTTCTTGAAAACTTATCATAGAATTAAGAAAGAATTAGATGTACAAAATTTTGTGGAAGAATGCATGATATGCCAACAAAATAAAGGTGAAATAGTTAAGACCCCAAGTTTATTACAACCATTAGCAATTCCTAGTCAAAGGTGGGAGGAGGTTTCCATGGATTTCATCACTGGGTTGCCTTGTTCTGAAGGTAATAATGTTATTTTGGTCATTATGGATAGGCTTACAAAATATGCCCATTTTTTTGCTCTCTGACACCCATTTTCAGCAAGTACAGTCGTGGCTATTTTTATGGAAGCAGTTCTCAAATTACATGGAACCCCAAAAATAATTGTAAGTGATCATGATCCTATTTTCACTAGTAATTTTTGGACTAAACTATTTTCTTGTTTGCGTACTCAGCTAGCTCATATCTCATCTTACCACCCCTAATCTGATGGACAAACTGAAGTGGTCAACAAATGTTTAGAGGGGTATCTCCGTTGTTTTGTATCAGATAAATAAGAACATTGGGTTAAATGGCTACCACTTGCAGAATGGTGGTATAACACATCTTTCCATACCTCTTCTAAAATGTTTCCATTTCTAGCACTATATGGTTACCATCCACCTTCCATCACTTCTTCATTAAAGGTGCACACCAAGGTTTGAGATGTGGAAGAGCACATTCAACATCAACAAGAGGTTTTGGCTAGTTTGAGAGAGAATTTGGCCTTGGCACAAAATAGGATGAAGCAACAAGCAGATCAACACTAGAGTGAGTGAAATTTTGAGGTGGGTGACTGGGTATTTGTTCGTTTGCAACCTTATAAGCAGATGTCCTTGAAGTAATAGAAAATGGACAAAAAACTTGCTCCAAAGTATTATGGGCCTTATCAGGTTCTACAAAGAATTGGAAGTGTGGCTTACAAGCTCAATTTACCTCATTCATCTCACATACACCCAATATTTCATGTTTTTTGTTTGAAGAAGGTCATTGGACAGAAAGTTTCCACCCAGACAGAGCTCCCAAAACTAGATGAAGAAGGATGAGTCATTTTGGAACTAGAGAAGATCCTCCAAACACGTACTAAGAGGTTGAGAACCAGAGAGATTAAGGAATATTTGATCAAGTGGAAAAACCAAAGTAGTGAAGATGCAACTTGGGAAGGTGAAGAATTTCTGCAACAACATCCACAGTTGTTCAACATTGAGGACAACGTTGGTTTGAAGGGGAAGGGCATGCTATGTCCTTAACCTATCACATGTATGAGGATAGTATTAGCTGACTTGTGGCTTACTTATCCCTCTTTGACATTATATTACATTTATCTATGCTTTCTTTAGATTAGTAGGTTGGCCTATGGAGTAACCATGGCCTAGTTAGACTATATATAAGAGGTAGTGGGTAATCATTTATCATCATATTGTGAATTCTGCTCTTATTGAAGCTTGTGGAGGTTTCCCCCTCGAAGTGGCTTATCTATTATCATATATTAGGATATATTTTAGTCATATTTGGATATAATTTTGCTGTTATACTTAATTCTTGAAGTAATTTCATTATATATATATATATATATATATATATATATATATATATATATATATATATATATATATATATATATATATATATATATATATATATATAAAATAAGGAATCTGCCTAAAAATAATTAAAGAATTTGAAATTTTGGAAAGTGTTTTTAAAATAGGGGGAAAAAGAAGTCATTTGGTTATTTTGACTAGTGAAAGAGAGAAAAAAATCTCTAGAGACCAAAAGAGCTAGGATGGTGAGGAGACGATAGGCTAGATGAGGAGGGGATCCAAGAGTGATAGAGGGTGCACTCTAGGTATGCAACTATGAATCTTAAGCCAATTTTTTAGTATTTTGTTGAATAAAGTGTATTTTAAGAAAATTTTAATTTTTAACATTTATAGATGTCGAAATGAAGTAAAATTAGATGCTATAGGTAGGAAAAAACAATTAGGTAAATGAGTTTGAAGGAATTAGGAAGAAAACTAAAAAAGGCACTTTTTTAGGAAAATGCAAGGGTCGACAGTAAAAAATAATTGGGTCGACCTAGTCAACCCACTAGGCTAAAAATATCCAAAATCTATACTACCAACCTAGTAGGTATGTGCCGACCCTATATATTTTGCAGATTGTGGACCTAGTATAGTTTTTCCAAGTAAATGAAAAGTTTAGAATGATAACATAGTACTAGGGAGGGGAAAATAAGAGGATTGACTTAGATTTGTAAGTCAACTAGGCTAAAAATAGGGAATTTTTTGGTCAAACTACATTGACCAAATAACTAAAAGTGTATGAAAATGCATGCAAAAGGTTGAAAGAAAGCTAGAATGGTCCGAAATGACCAAGGGGAAAAAATACCAAGTAGGCTAAAAATAGGTAAAAATGAATAAATAAAAGTAGTTTAGGCTTGTTTTTGATTAAAATTGTAAAAAGAATGTTTTTAACTATATAAGACATGGAGGATCTAATACATATTTTGTTGTTTTTTGATTGAAAGGATGACCTAGGTTCTAGAGATTGGTAGACGTATCTTGGTTGTCATATCTATTAGAGCATCTAACCATATGTAATAGAGCTAGGCTAGTAGTTGTAGGCCTAGGAGGGATATATAACATGTGTAAGATTCCCCTAAGCATGGATCTATTAATCATATTCCTTGTATGTTGGGAATAATTGACTAACACTTCATATAGGAGGTGGATGGGGATGCGGTAGAGGTAGCTATCACTGTGGAGGATGTGCATGCCATCCTAGGGCTACCAGTAGTAGGAGAACCAGCTACTATAATCATACTAAAAAACCTAAAGGAGAGGAGAGCCTTATCCATGTGGGTTATATGCTCATATATGATATTAGCAGGTAGGTGAGTTAGTATGTTTGATGTATATACATCATAGATTCTAGATATTTGAAAAGCTATGATAGGACTTGTGACATAATAAGTGCTATGTCAAAAGTAGAATGGCAAGTTACCACTATTTGTGGTAGGCTTAAGAAGGATGATCTTAGAGAAGGGCATACTATATGATCTCAGCTCTTTCATCTAAGTCCATATCATACATGATCTATATGAGGTGCTGGTTAGAGGGAAAAGTTGATAGGACTGATCATATTATTGATGACTTGGATCTATGAGAGGTTTTCCATGTATCAACTAATTGGGTTTCCCCATATGGTCGATGATAGGTCACCTCAAGTGTATAGATGGAAAGAGGACCAGGTAGAATGGGATATGACCCACATGTCAGTACTATAAATGGTGATACACATAAAGATAATGTGGCATCCATATGGGCACATAAAGACTACATGGTCAAAATGGTATACTATTACACCAATTACAATGAGGATAGAGGTGATTAGACACTATACTTGGTGGTGAGAGACACATCTAGTGGAATGAGTGATAGGATAGATGGTATTTTATCATCTGGTGGTACCAATATTGATACCTAATCAATGGGATTGACATGTGAGAGAGCCATAAGGAGGAGGAGATTAGGGTCATTAGTGATGAGGCTAGTGCTCTGACCACATTGTGAGTGACCATGGATTGGGTGAGCATGATAGAGAGTAGAGAAGGATGAGAGGGGTATAAAGGTAGTGGAAATAGAGATACCACCACCAGATTCATATCAAGATGAGCTATGACCACCAAGGATATGACATCGATGGAGTCATGAGGATTGGGAGAGAGTGAAGACTATCACCATCCTTAATGACCTAGAAGGTGAGCCAAATGAGAATTGGATCATAGAGAGGCCACTTAGGTGTAGGATGAGGTGGACATGATCTATGACAACCATATTTGAGCTAAGGAGGCAACCTACGTATGAGGTTCTAGGAGTCTATGCAAATGGAGAGACTATCTTAGGTAGTCACATAGATGGCAAGACCATATTGGCTGAGACACCAACATGTAATAAAGATGATTAAATTATTGCTTAAGTTTTCATTTTGAAATAGAGACTAAAGGTAGATAGATATTTTGAGATATGATAGTGATCTAATATCTATCCAAGTGTGATTTTGTAGGTGTAGATAAGGATGAGGAGGAGAGATGGGGGCCACTTATAAGGGAACACTCCATGATATCCTAGATGAGACTCTATAACCATATAACCCTATTGCATTAGAGGATCCTAATGTTCCATCTACCCCAATTCAAGTGAGCTAGTTTAGATTAATAGGGGAGGTAGTAAGGTAGATACAAGCATAAAAAGAGGGAGGATGCAACCACTAGTAGAGATGGGTGTAGGTGAGATACGAGCATGGTAGGCCCTGGTAGAGGAAAGAGATATGCATTTAGATATAATGATGTAGATGACATAGGCACATATAATGACCCAGACCTAATTGGCATAGGCATAGGTATAAGTAGCACACCTATAGGGATAGGTAAAGGGACTGAGATCTCAAATGACCTCCTTAAAATGTCCTATTTGAAGGATTCAGATTGAGGCCTCAACAAGGAGTGTGTTTAGGCCATGAGATAGATAAGATGGAGCCCAATCATAGAGTTGGAGCATTGTATATATGGTTGTACTAATTGTATCAAAACTCATTATATATATATATATATATATATATATATATATATATATATCATTTTGGCATAGTGATGTTGATTGTGTATGTTTTCATCATTATGATTATGGTTATAGATGGTTTGGATATATTTATTTATAACACATGTATTTATCTTTTGTTGTATATGTTATAGGAAATATATGAGATGTGGTTTCTTGTCTAGCATTATGTAGAACACATGTATGGTTAAAAAAAAGTAGGCAAAAAGACCTAGAAAAATATAATCTATCAAAAATATGCTACACACTAATTCAAGTTAGGAAATGTGTAATAATAAGAAAATGATTAAGTATAAATAGCCAAGGGATGGTAAAAAAAGATGATAAAAAGGAATTTGTTCTTAAACCAAATTGAAATATTTTTGCACCAAATTAAAATAAATAAAATCATACTAATTCATGTTAGGAAGTATGAAAACAATGTAATAAAATGGAAGGTATGTAAAAGGGAAAAAATGGTATAAAAAAATTAATTAAGTCAATCAATTATACTAAATCATGTTGGGAAGTATAAGAGAAAAGCAAAATTGGCAAAAGATTGGTCTTAACATTTTCACACTAATTCAAGCTAAGAAGTATGAAAAATTCAAGAAATAGTTGTATTCTTACATGCACTCAGAAAATGAGAAGATAAAATAAAAAGAGAAATGAATTAAGCATAAAATACACTAAATATATCTTGGAATCATGTAATGATGTGTAACATCATAATCAATCACATCTTTTTTCATATTTGACACATGTAATTTTTGTTTGTGACTTGTATTATTAGAGAATTTTATGAGGAATGCCAAGTCCTATCTATGGTCATACACTACAAATCATAAAGATAACACCACTAGGTTATAAAATTTGGGAAAATTAGGTAACAAAGGATGTGGGTAATAGGAAGGAAAAAGGTGGTAATTTATGAGGAATGCAGGTCCTCTCTTCAGTCTTATAATATAACTCACAAATGAAATCCCAAGGGGAGTGATTAGTAAACAAGACAATATTTATCAAGAGTAAATATGAGGGATATAAGTAATGAAAAAAGAGTTTAAAAATCAAGACTTAAGAATCATATGAGAAGACATTAGGAGGCAATAGTAATATTAAGGACATGAGAAGACAATAAGTGACTAGTGACCGTCAATGTATAAAGGAAACCTGTTCGATATAGACACAAAAATTTGTAGGTAGATAAGTGTGATACTAAGATTAATTCATGAAGGTAGATTGGTAAAAATAAAATTAAAATGGACCTACCTTCTCATGATGTGTTCCCCATTCTTCAGGACCCCTTATAGAGCCATCAGTCTACTACAAAGATTGGGTACTTGCATGAGAAAGTAGGTAGCACTAAAAGATTTTTTTATTGTCCTTTTATAATCTACTAGCTTACCATACCCCAAAAGACCTTGGATATATTGTGAGACCAACTATGGAGTTTGATATTTGACTAAAAGGAGATGTGCTTTGAATCATGTCTTTTAGTGTGATTTGACTTTTAAGATTATTTTTGCCTTTTGTATCATTACCTTTTGAAAGATGATTTGGATTTTAATTTTTTATGGATTTTTAAGATTCCTCCTCCATATGGATTTGGAATGACCAATCATGAGATATGTAGTGATATACATGAATGAGATTTAGGCTAAGGCTAAGGCTAAAGGAAGATAAGTAACCAAAGATAAAGATTGACTAGGATACTTAGGCTTAATAATGAACTAGCAAGTGATCTCAAGTCTCAACTGTGTATATTCATAGTTTATGAAAAAGGATGAAGGTAAAAAGGAGATCCAAAGGTGGATTGGTGAAAGGATATTATAATGAGGTACATTTTTTGCTAACTAATCACATGATAAAAGGAGATAAATACCAAAGGGAATAGATTTTGTATAACCAAGTCATAATGACAATTATTTGTGAAAAATAGAGATAAAAAAGAAAACAATCATGAAGACATAAGAGGAGAGTTTTGAGAAAAAACAAGAAATAAAAATGAATCATTGATAAAGAAAGACAATCATATACAAATAGAAATGATAATATAAGTAAGATATAGTACCAAAAGTAAGATCACTATATAAGAAAAATATGAATTTGACACAGTGCCGAATGATATAATAGATAGATAAGAATGAAATTAGAGCATACATCTAATAAAAATGTAAATGTAAAGGCATCATGCATGTGATCATAAATAATGATAAATATTCCCACACATAATATTAAAAACATCAAATAAATCTCTATGAAGTTGGATACGAACTACTGCTAATGTCTCATCAATTAGACTTCTCTTCTAATCTCTTCAACTAAAAAATTAGGAATGCTTGATGGATCATGCTAAGGAAAATTAGGAAAGGGATGCTTGAGATAATGCATGGGAGTGGTCTCTATGGGAGATTCAGGAATCGCAAGTAGAGAAGGATCCATGGGTGATGAACTCATGGGTGGAGAGGGATCAAAAGGTGAGTAAAGGTCCACATGTGCAGGAATCATGGGTAGAGGAATATAAGGTGTCACAAGGATCATATGAGTGTATGGAACCATTGGATGTGGAGATATAAGAGAATAAGGAGGAGCCTTGTTGTGGGAATGACCTATGGGAGGAATGAAAGAAGGTCTAGGGATAACTATAAAGTGATCCTTAAGGTATTATTGAAGGATATGGCAATGATCAGTGTGATGGGTGACACAAATAATAAACCTCACCATAATTAGGTATATATTTAGGTATAACCTTTAGGGGAGGCATGGATTTGTCTAAGGTAGGAGAAGAAGGATGAAAAGTATTAATATATTATCATAACTTGTGATAATGGGTAGAATAATGGTTATCTGTCCCATGGAAGCAACATATACGCTTGTGAGTGGTTTTAGAGAAGCACTCATAGAAGGAGGTATAATAGGAGTGGAAGAAGATAGAGAAGACTCATCAGCCCATTTTATGGGTAATGGAGCCATATTAGGCAAGAGAAGCAAAACATCATCGAGAGAAGGTGATGATGGAGGAGGAATGGAACTAGGCTCAATGGAAGGAGCAATGAGATGTGAAGCAAGGATAGTAACAAAAAGAATTAGAATAGGCTCAACTATAGGAGGAGTAAGAATGGGCTCAAATATAGTGGGAGTGAGAATGGGTTCTGATAAGGGATCTATTAAGGGAGGGCCAAGATCTACAAAAGGTCTAAGGAGGGTTACACTAATCACAGGAGTAAACCAACTACGATGATCAGGGTACCTAGAAAAATGATAAGGCCTAATCATAACATGATCCATGAGTAGATTATTATGAGGATCCTCAAAAATTTGAGGTTTTGGTGCCAACTCTACCCTAAGATAAAGTGGAAAAATAATAAAATTAGGAATAATAAATGAAGGAAGATGGAAAGATACACAAAAGCACTTAAGTAAAGAAGAATGAAAATGAACAATATTGGCATCATGGGCCTGTATAAGACCACATAAGAGTGGATCATCTAGGGAATAACCATCATCATAATCTAGGGTATGAATATAAATGACACAAGTAGGGATAACCTTGTCATCCAAAGAACTATGGTGAATAGAATGCCAAGTCTTGGTCAAGACTATAGGAATATCATCTCAAGGAGGTTTATGAGAATGAGGTTACAAGGAAGTAGGAAGCTATGAGATGAGGTGAGGTGAGAGATAAACATTTTTAATCTTTAGGTTAATCTCATTAAACTCATCATCATTGAAATCTAAGAGGTTAGTATGAATGTTCCCAATGAGTTTGGGATGCCCATTGTAACATTGGTTTGAATTAACAAGAAAATTAAGATGCTGTAACTCATAGAATGGAACATTAGGTAAAGGTTCAATATTAGTAATCTTAAAGACACCATAGTATTGGATTTGTTAAAAATTATAATGGTTAGTGTCACCTTGAATCTTATAAATGGCTCCATTATGAGGGAATTTAATGCATTGGTAGGTGGAAGAAGCAATAACTCTCATATGGTGAGTCCATGGCCTACCAAGAAAGATTTTATAAGAAAAGGGAAAGTTAAAGATCATCATCTTCACACAAATGGTGATAAGTGGGACAATAATAGGAAGCCACACACAACCTAGAAGAGGCATTTTCATTTTATCATATCCTTGGTAGGTGTTGCATATAGACTTGAGATTACATTCTGAATACTCAAGGGTCTTAATGAAATTGAGAAAGGCAATGTAGGTGCTAGAACCCTCATCAATAAATTCATGCTTAACTTAGATATCACCTATTTGAACACTAATGAATAAGGGAGGATCATTTTCATGAAGTATAATTTCATCGAGAATCATAGATGCTAAAATAAATTTTAAGGAAAGAGAAGTGTCTATAGTTTCATCAACATTGATAGACATCTCTTCACATTGTTGTAATATACTATCCTTAGATCTAGATAAGGCTATCTCCTATCTTACTAGAGGAGGAAAAGGGACATTAATTTCAAATAATAGTTGCATATGATGTGAATAAGTCCTCATAATCTCAAGGAAAGGAATTTGGGATGGGAGATTAGTGAGTTCTATGATGGGATCCCACTCATCATAACCCATAAAAAGTTTGTTAGATATAGGTACATAATGATTAAGGAGGTCCTCATAAGGAGGAGTTAAAGTATATTGGAATTTATGTTGGTAAGAAGAAAAAGGTTTAGAAGAAGGTTGTAAATCATGTTGTGATGATGAAGTAGTTAGTTCAAGTTGATTTGGAGAATTGGTATAAGAAGTGCTAGTATAAATTTGAGTATCATTATTGTTAGAAGATGATGGAAGAGTGATAGAAATAGAAAAGGAATTATTATCCAAGGGAGAATCAAAAATTTAATCATCAAAAGTAATAAGGTCATCTTTCCCCAACTGATTTAAATGAGTTGGAGAAGAATCTTTGAGAACACTATATGTTCTAGATGAAGGAGGAGTGTATATAGGTTGTAAATCGATAAAAGAAACCACCCTTTGCATATTGGTCATGTTAACCACATTATATTTAGAAGTGGGTTCAAAAAGACTATATACATTATTGGTGGAAGTGGTGGCTTTGTTTTGATTGTCTTGAATAGGTTGATGATTAGGAAGAGGGTCTTTGTAGATAGCCAAATGAGTATTGGCTTGGTTCAAGGCTTGAGTTTTATCATTTGATGTATAATAATTGAAAGTGATTTCATAAGATTTTTGAAACTTTCAAATGATATAATCATGATCAAAATTAGGACCAAGAATAAATTCCATAGCTAAATTATGAAATTGTCTACAGGTCTCATGAGAATGACCCCAACTAGCATAAAACCAACATAACTTGTTAGGATCATAATAGGATTTCATAAGATTGGTAGGTTCAAGATCTCATGGAAGAGGCCTAAGTAAATGCTTAAGAAATTTATCTAAGGATAGAGGTTTATAAAAATTAATGTTGTTTGGTGATGATAAGTGAGGATTGGTATATTTTTAAGAAGGAGGAGTTGGCTCTAATGAATGGGTATGAATGACAACTTGAACATTATGAATGGTATCATAAGAATCTATAACACCATCATTGGTAACATTGTAATTTTTGTTATTAAGTAAGAGATGATGACCCACAAAAGGTTGGGGTGGCTTGAATTGATGCATAAGAAAATCTTGTCATTTAGCTTGGTTAATAACGTACTCTATTGTACGTGGAGATAGAGTGTGGACCTGATATTGAAGTCTAGGAAAAAGGGAATTGGTAAAGATATGGAAAATATTTTCATCAGCCATATTATGTTCACATTTAATAGACAAAGTTTTCCACCTTTTAACAAAGGCTTGAGAAGTTTTTTTTTCGAGTTG
This sequence comes from Torreya grandis, assembly GCA_037957365.1. Taxonomy (NCBI): domain Eukaryota; kingdom Viridiplantae; phylum Streptophyta; class Pinopsida; order Cupressales; family Taxaceae; genus Torreya; species Torreya grandis. Next base: position 602,680 of record JARHVA010000988.1, on the reverse strand, counting down.
TTTGCAATTTATGAAGTGGGCCAAAGTGTTTTCAGGAAGATCACTAGTTTGGAATTCTTTAATTAAAGCATTCACTAAATCCTCAAAACTAGTAATGGAATGAGTTCTAAGTTGGTTGTACCAATCCAATGCATCACCTGTGAGAATTTTGGCTAAGAGTTTGATAGTGGCAAAGATGTTCAGTTTGACCCAATCCTTATAAATATTTCCAAATGTTTTAAGATGAATGGTAGGATCAGTTGATCCATTATAAGAAATTGTAGGTGTGATACCTTCTATATCAATGTTGGAAATTTGAGTAGTAAGAGGTTAATTTTGGAGATGATTAATGGTTTTATTGACCAAATGAGGTTGAGGAATGAGATTGCCTTGAGAATATTGAAGATGAGGAGGAGGAATATTTTGGTTATGTGTGCCCCAAGCCATTGGTTGAGGATGAGATTGAAGATGAATAAGGTGGTTTTGCATTCTCATCATTTGATTGAGTGTTTGTAATAATAGTTGATGTGTTTGATTATCATTATTAAAATCATTAGAGGTGGTATTAGTGGCTTGTGTACCACTATTGGTGTTGATAGGAGATTGAGAGGAATTATGAGAATGTGAGGCACTAGTGGAAAATTTTTCTTGTGTAGAAAAAGATGGACTAGTGAAGAGTTGAGTTGAAGAAGCACTAGTAGCATGATTACCTTGGGTATAAAATGATGCACTAGTGGAAGGATTAAGGATAGTGAATCTTTTAAGAGGCCTACTAAATGTAGAACCTACCATGTTAGTGGATATACTAGGCATGGAGGTGGAAGAATTTAGAGAAGAAGAGGTCATGGTATGAGAATGGGTCATAATCGAAGGAAGGGGCTCATAATAAAAGAAAGTGGTACCCCCAAATTTAGTTGATAATGTAGGAGTAGGTGAATGAGACTCTTTAGATTGATCACTAATCATAAGATTATAAATAGTAATAGGATATTTTCCTGAATGTTGAGGAAATTCAAAGATAAAGAAGACCATTTTGGGGGTATACTATAATTTGGGTTGGTCTTATAATGAGAAGAGAGGATTAAATTTTTAAGAGGTATTAAGAGTGGTCTCATTGTTCATTGTGCGAGTGGAAATATGAACATCACTAGCATTTTAAAAGAGGATCCCTACTCTATCTATGGGATACCCTATAAGAATTGGTAAATTCATCATGTCTATTGAATTCAACTTAGTATTGTCATCAAGTAGAAATTCCATGATGAAGGGAAAGAAAGAGAGATGAGAAAGAAAGGAAATAGGAAATGATAGAAATAGTACAAGGTCGACTAGGTTAACCTAGCACAAAAATAGGGTCTACAGATAGTATAGGGTTGACTGGGTTAATCTAGTATAGTGAATAGAGACTAGAAAAAGGGAAAACATGGTTTGAAAATAGTATATGGTCGACTGGGTCAATCCATTACAATGAACAGAGGATAGAAAAAATTATATGGTCAATTGGGTTGATCTAATATAATAGATAGGGAAAATTAAGAAGCCTATAACAGATTTGTGAATTGAAATAAGATAAATTTTGTAATTAAGTTAAAAATAAATAGCAAAAAAGAAACACATAATTAATTGGATCAATGCTAACTAATCCAATTGAATCACAAAGCACAAAACCTTGCATGAATGTTGGCTAATGTAAGTTTTTGAAATATAAAAAATAATTGAGCAAAGTGCAAGAAATCAACTTGGAAAGTAAATAGCTAACTAATTGGTCAACTTGAATGTTTATTAGATTATAAGATATGTTTTTAAATGTGATGGGAATTTGGATATAAGAAAGGAATTAGAATGGAAATCTAAGGATGGTTTCAAGTAGTTTGGGCTAAAAGGGACTATAGTGGCAATGATATAAGCTTGGTAAAATAAAAAAAATAATTGAGCAAAGAGCAAGAAATCAAATTGAAAAGTAAATAGCTAACTAATTAGTCAACTTGAATGTTTATTAGATTATAAGATATGTTTTTAAATGTGATGGGAAGTTGGCTATAAGAAAGGAATTAGAATGGAAATCTAAGGATAGTTTCAACTCTAAAATGGACTTTAGTGGTAATGATATAAGCATAGTATTGGGGCCTACCACCTCACTTCACATATCACAATGATAAGGGTGTCAGGTGCTTAGCTAGAATATACCATTAACCATGCTTTATATTTGACCAAAGTAGCAAGTTAGCTTCCCCCTTGGTGATGAAATACGAGTAGGTTGGCCTTGGGTAGACAAATGTTAAAATGCTTGTTTATATTTTGTGATTTGGCTGTGTGTGCATAAAATAGAAAATAATGAAACTAAATGATTAATTGAAAACTGCCTAATTAAGCTATGTGATCTATTCTAAGCATGCAAACAATAAGAAAATAAAATGTGAATTAATTACTAGCATATAAGGTTAATTTCAACTTTAAAACAAGGTACAATGCTGATATGGTCAACAATGTATTGCAAAAAATATAGAATAGGGTTGATAGAGTCAAACTTGTACTGTGAAAGCAAAGTCTAAAAATGAATAGGGTCAATAGAGTCAACCTAGTTATTCAGAAAACACACAAAACATAGAACTAGGTTGGTAGGGTTGATATAGTTGACTTGATGGATTAGAGATGCAGAGAATAAATATTATTTTTTAATAACCTTGATATATGCTTGAAAATTTTGCTAATTGGGTCGATCAAGCTTTATAGAAACTTGCTGCTAAGTGCCTAAAATGTATAGGGTCGACTGGGTTGACCTAATATGCTGAGCTTAATGTCTAAAAAAAGTATAGGGTCAAATGGATTGTCTTAATATTCTAAAATAAATGTCTAAAAATATGAAAACCTATACTAGGTCGATAGGGTCAATCCAATAGCTTGTACTTAAAATCTTGTGCATAAAAGTTAGATATGAGGTCAACAGAGTCAATACCTTATGACAAATATATGATAAAAATAATGATGAAATAATGAAAGAAATGAAATAAGGTAAAAAAATAATGTAAGGATTAGTTCACATTGGGATCATTAGAGTGTATGGAATCAGAAATGCATCATGTCTTTAAATCAATCCTAGCTCAGAGAAGATAGAGCATACCTACACTTATGATTGGGAATACATTTGTTAAGAAGGAGCATGACCAATATGGGGATCTACTAGACCTGATTAGGGGATAAATTTTCACAATATACCATGCTAAGAAGGGTTATAAAGACTACAGTCTAACACAATTATACAACAACCCTAAAAGAGTCCTAGGTTTAATGTTCACTATGTTCTAATAAACAAGAAAGTAAATCTAATCTATTGCACACCAAAACTTGTGACACAAAGTGGAGGTTAGAAATAAAATAAACTAAACTAAAATTTCATAGAATAAATACACTCACATCAATGTATATGAAATCCTAATACATGGGAGAGAAGCACAAATGCATTATCTATCTACTCTTATAAAGGAGAAATAAAGTTAGGAATACTAACCTTGAAGATGAACCTACTGAGCCTAAATTTCTCCCTTGGATAAGGTGATTCACAAGATATTGTTGTGGTATGTAAGGATAATAAAGACAAATAAGCTCTGGGCTACACAACTTATCTATGCATCCAAAACACTTCTCCATAAGACAACATCTGTATCTCCAAAGAAAGTATGAAACCTTAAGCTTTATTCCTCAAGTATAATGGTCAATAGGAAGATGTTCATTCACACTTATTATTATTCACTTATCTAATTAAAAATGGTTGGAAATTAACTTGTATATATAAGCATATTTTCCCCTAAATCCTTTTGAATATGTCGACTATACAGAGTTGACCCAATCGACCTTGCATGTTTTTAGGAGATAAATCACTAGGTCCTAAGCTAGGTTGATTGAAGGGATAAAAAAATTCTAATGAAAAATACCTCTAAATAGTATAGGGTTGACCCAATTGACCTTGTATAGTAATTAGAAGCTAAAAATTATATAGAGTCAACCCAGATGACCTAGTATAATCAACTAGTGAAAGGGGGTCAAGGCAAAAACAATGAGGATAAAACATGATAAATGATTGGAATAGGTAAGGATAAGAAGAATAAGCTTAGGGTAATGGTTTTAGGAGATAAGTGTGTATATGGAAAGTGGAAAAAGGAACAATAATCTTATGAATCACCAATGGTCTACCCACCCCTTTCTTAGTGCACCCGTTAAGGCATGAACTTAGAGAGATTGAGACTCAATGGGTTATTGAAAGATATGAAGTGTCATTAATTAATAAAATTTTAAAAATATTATTTGTATATAGACATGATATGTGATCATTGTTTTTGAGGTTTAACTATGACTATTGTCATTTGAATATTTGAATTTGCTAAGGGAAAAAGTAGTGCTCAGTAAATTGTCCATATCTTTTGATAAAAGACAAATTTGCTCATGTAGTAAAAATAAAATATGTATAAAAATCCAAGGTACATCTAGAAATATGGGTTTGAAGATATGGAAGTGTGTACAAACAAAGATATTGAGCCTAAAATTTGACTATGTATTCATATTTATTATACAAGTGACCCAAGAAGGATACTTGTGCTCATTTTAATGTTGTTTCAATGTCTCATGATGAATTTACTATTTGGGAGTAATGTAGACTCCATGAAGATGCTCTATGATTATTTTAGAGGTGTGATAAATCTATCTTGAGTATGGAAAATTCTTAAGAAGTTGATTTTATGTTTGGTAATGATGATCCTGTGTATAAGGTCTCTATTTGAGTTGATTGAGCATACACAGAGGTGAGAAAAGGTATCTATGATCATTTGAGGATATCCTAGGGGAAATAAGGAGTGGACCTATGTATTTTAAAGTGGTCTTATGTTTTTATTTTCTCAAAGAAGTGTCAAAGACTTGAATGGGTTTCCATAGGACCTAAAAGTGACTTAGGCCTATTTTGAAAGGGGATTGTGCTTAAGTATGACCCATGTGAGATGCCTTAAGGATGAAGGAATATATTATGGCCTATAAGGATTAATGTGTACTTGATAATTAATTATATATCTATATATAGTGAAATAAAAGATGATGATTTCTAGATTTTTGGTGTGGAAGATTTTATGAGTGAGAGACTTATATGTGAGAGAGTTAGAGAGTAAAGGAAAGGAGATGAGAGTGACTAGATATTGGATTGATGAATAAAGAATATTAAGGACTATGTGTATGATATTTAAATAATTTTTTTGATGATAATATAGTGTTATTTTAATTTCAAGTTATGTAAAGAGATCTGTGTGTGTATATGAAGACTATTTGAGTGAAGAAGGAGAGAGGTTATGACATGCCTATGTGAGAGGCCTATATGAGTTAGAGAGAGAGTTTGTGAATTTTTAAAATTATATAAATCTCCATCATCATTTTTTGAAGATATAAATTTTAAGGTGGAAGTTTTCTTCTCAAGGAGGGTCTAAAATATTTGATCTTCCTTAGGGGAAATTTCTCTTTGTAAATCAGGGTTTCACTAAAGACCTTTGATCAGAAGGACTTGATCAAGGTTGTAGGTTAGAAGGACTTCATCAAAGGTTATTGATCAGAAAGAATTGATCAGTGTATTGTTTTTGATCATCTTATAGGATAGTATTCCATGTGTTTATAGGCTTGAGAGTGGGTTTTATTCCCCAAGAGGGTTTCCCATGTAGATCTTGTGTTGTGTATATGATCTTGCATTATGTTCATTATTCACTGCTATGAATGATTTGTATGCTTCATGAATGATTTTATTGAATGCTTAAGTATTTTCAAGGGTTTATAAATTGAATTAGATTATTTGACATAACTGATTCACCCCCTCTAAGTGTATTGTCTCTCTAAAAATTGGTATCAGAGTGAGGTCCTTTGGTAAAATCTTGACAACTTGAAGGTGATCCAAGGTACAATAGCTAGTCAAAATTTGTAAGGTGGTTTATCTAATAAGAAATCACTAATGTTAAATGGTTCTAATTATTATTTTTGGAGTGCTAGGATGAAGACATACATTATGTACCTAGGGTTTGATGTATGACAATCTATTTTGGATGGTTCTGTTGCTCTACTATTCCTCCATCTAGTGTTACACACAAGAAGCTATTTGAGAACAAATCTAAGGGAATGAATGCCATAACTTGTGGTCTTATATAAATTGAGTTCATGAAATATTTCATTGCAAATCTACCAAGGAAATATGGGATAAATTGAATACTAGTTTTGAAGGAGATTCAAAGATTAATTTGGCAAAGTTGCAAACTCATAGTAGATAATTTGAAAGTCTTAAGATGAATGAAGAAGATATTGTGGCATCATTTTTGTAGAGAATTGATGAGATTATGAACATCATTAGAGGTCTTAGAGAAAACCTTAAAGAGGATACTATTTTTCAAAAGGTATTAAAGTCTCTATCCCCCAATTTTGATCCAAAAGTATCTATTATAGAAGAGAGTCATGACCTTACTCAGTTGAATATGGATCAATTGCATGGCACCCTTACTGCCTATGAGATGAGGAAGAATGATGATATACCACCAAATAAAGAATCAAATTTCAAGACTAAAATTAAGACAAAGAATAAGTTCCAAGGTAATAATTTTAAGGAGGATGACATTCCTGATATAGATGAGGATGAACTAATTTTTTTTATTTCAAAAAAATTGAGAATAGGTTCAGGAAAGTATAAAGGTAAGCTACTTCTAAAATGCTTTAATTGTGGTGAGATAGGAAATTTTGATAATAAGTACCCTCATAAGTATAAAAGATGATGATGATAAAGAGAATTATTAAGGTCATGATGATGGCAAGATATATTTCAGGTCTAATAAAATCAAAGAGGGATTCAAAAGGTTTGATAACAAGAAGTACTTTAAGGACAAGAAGAATCTCTACACCAAAGAATATTACATCTCATTAGATGAGAGTGAAGACATTTACTTAAAAGATGATCATGAAGATGAATCTCTATTCATGGCTGAGGAAATAATTTACTCACAGTAAAAGGATTCTACTTGGAGTAATTCAGATGATGATGAAGATGAGGTGGACTATGCGACTACATTAACTAATGCTCATGAAGAACTAAAGATTGAAAAAGATCAATAAGAAGATGAAATATAAAATCAAGGTATTTTAGGAGTAATTCAATACATTTGAGGCAAGAATGGATGAAGATAACAAGGAGCATGAAGATATGGTCAAGCATCTCAGTTGTCAATTAGAAACCCTGTCTACAAGCCTAAAAGCTAAAGAAGATGAATGTGCAAGGTATGTAATTGAAAATGAATCATTAAAATATAATTTAGAGAAGGTATATAGTAAGGAAATGCCATTTATGAGATTTGAAAAAAGCTCAAGTGATCTAGACAACATTCTAAATGTTCAAAAGCATGCAAGTGATAAGACTAGTCTTGGATACAAAGAAGAACCAAAGACTACAACTTAAGATAAGATGAAGACTAATGTGAACAAGGTAGATCAAAATTTGAATACAAATCATCTAAAAAGGATTGAAGGTGCTAGTAGAATAAAGACAAATCAGATCAAACAACCAAATTCCATGAGGTATGTAAATTTTAGTGGTTACCACTATACTTATAATTAGTTTTGACATAGAGCTAGAGAATGTAGAAGACCTGTTAAGAATGAATTTGTATGGAAATTTGATGGGGGTCATCATTAAAAATGTGTAATAAAGGTTGAGTGTTTTAACTATCATGATATAGGACACTATGTAAAATATTATCCATTTAAGTCAAGGTAAGATGAGTTTCCTTCAAGAGATATTGAATACTACAATTGTTATGAAGTAGGACGGATTATAAGATTTTGACCAAATATGGAAAGGTAGAAAGAAATTTTTGAAAAAAATTATGATGTGTTTAAATTTTGATAAAAGAGGTCACATTGATAGGTTTTACAAGCAAAGGCCTACAAGTCAGAATAGGTTCAAATAGGCTCCCATAGTAAATGTAAGAAGACAAGTTAACTCATGGAGACCAAAGTTGGTAAGTAGGAGTTATGATGAATTTATAGGTCCAAGTAATATGTTTGATTTGGTAGAGAATTATTTTTAAGTTGAAGAGTCCAAAGAGGTCTCATTATCTGCTCATGTTGAGAATGAAGAGACTAAGCTTAAGGAAAAGACTAAGGTATTGGTTGAGGCTAGTTCTAAGATAAATATGGATCCAAGTGAACATTCTGCTATTGTTGAGCAAGCTTCATGTAAAGAACATCAATTGTATATACCTAGTGATGAGGTTCTAAGATGAAAGGAATATTATTTAGAAAAAGAGGTATGCCATGAATCTATGTTATCTCCACGTATTGATAATCCAATCATAGAAAAAAAGGAGAATGTTGTTGTATTTGAGGAAGTTATTTCTCTAAATCCAAAGAAGAAAAAGAAGAAGAACTATAAGTATCAATTGAGAAAGGAGGAGGAATATGAATATTTTTTTTATTTTAGAGTATTTAGGTATAAAGGGTGTCTCTATCTATGCTTCTTAAGAGACTTCTTTCAAGTGGAGAAGTAAGTGTTGCTGTGGTGTTTTTTAGTTGAAATAGTCTACAGGGTTAGATTGAAGGTTCCTAGATGGAAAAGGAGGATTTGTGTTTTGTCAAGGTAATATTTTTGAATAAAAAGGTCTGTTGAACTTATTCATGAATGCTCTAAGTGGTTTTGTTATTTGAAGGAATGTTAAAGTCAAATTGAATATTTTTGTTTTCTCATGGGTTTCCTAGTTTGTGCTTATGAGTATGCAAGTCTTGAAATGGGTTATAGGAAGTCAAGGTTACCAATGGTGTGAAATATCAAATCTTGGTCCATAAGTGTGTAATGGTTGTTTCTAGGTGTATAATAAGTTTTATAGGTGTACATTGATTGGAAGGTGCTATGTTGACTTTGTTTATTTTGAGATTCTAGGGTTTTTGGCTCTGCTAGAAAAGTGATCTACCTTATGAGTTAAGGTTCGAGGCTTCTAAATAGGTTGAATGGGAAAAATGGGTTGTTAAATAAAGCTTCATAGAGATTTGAAGGTTTGTTTTTCTCAAGTTATTCTTGTGTATGTCAATATGGAGGGCTAATTGGCTAGTAGGTTGTGAAATAAGTATTTTGTAGAGGATGAGCCTGGTGATGAAAATTGGTGTGATTGAAGGGGAATATGAGAGTGCCCTAGATATGATGTTTTAGGTCTTGAAGTTATATATATATAGAAAGTTATGGGATATACAAGTTTTAGGTAGGGCTATAAGAGGACTATACAAGCCTAGTGAGAAGAAGAGTGTTTTTGTTTAGTTTATATAAAAGATAAAAGCATGAATGTTTTCAGGTGAGTTCTTAATTTTTTTTATAAAATTTTTCCTTATTGATGAATGGTATGATGCTCTATTGGTGGTCATGGAAGTATCTTGAGAAAAAAGGTTGGTAAGCCTATATGGTGGTTCCTATTGGTGTGTGGATATCTGAAGATGCTCAAGTGATGAAATTTATCAAATTTCTTAGGGGCAGTCCCTATAAAATGTTTCTTGGTAAGTTCCATCAATTTTCATTATTTTGTGTGCTAGTTCTTTATTGGTTGTAGTGCTTGATTGAAGAGAGTGTTGGCATGGAGCAAGAGGATGCTATCAAGGGAAGACGAGGTAGGCTCAAGGTAAGGTAGAGTTTGTATCATCTTTATAATATGGTAATTTCCTATTTGATAGTATTTTTAAGTCTTTAGGATTAGTTTATTCCCAATTTGTCATTATGTCAAAGAGGGAGATAGTTCCTAATGTGGGAGTGCTTGAAGAGAGATAAGGTGAGCTACATATTGCTATATATGATGTTTGCTGACATCAATGACAAAAGGGGAGATTGTTAGAGAGTTTTTAGTGATGTCATGGTGATGTCATGGAGGTATCCTTGTTAGTGTATGAAGTTATTTTATAGCCTAATTAACAATGACATAGTGTGTATTGTGCTTGTCCTAGTGTGCTTAAAGTATGCTTGGTTGATCTTCAGTTTTGGCATGATTATAGATGTTTAAGAATGAGTATGATGATTGGATCATGTGTAAGATGTACCTAAGATGTTATATATGTTTTGAGTGCTTATATTAATGAGTATAATTCATCTGGTTGATCATAGTTTTTATCTAGACACTTTGGATCTAGTGGTAGAAAATCTAAGTAGGCAGTTTGATAATTTCACCATTACCACATGGAAATGAGTCAAGGGGAGTTGGTCATATGGTTGTGATAAAATTAGTCCCTAGTTATTATGAAATATATCTCAATTCATACATCAAAGTGTAGTCAAAGATATGAGGGTGCAAAGTTAGCTTCTCAGTCAAAAGTCATTATTTTCTCATACTTAGCCGAATTTGCAATATGGCCAGAAAGAATCCAGTAAGGAGTTTGATGATGGAATATCTCACATGTGTGGATGTTTCAAGAGAGTGTGATCATATGGGTTTTTTAAATTTTAGATCATGCAATGAAGTATGTCAAAATATATACTTATGCAAAGTTAGGCTCCCAAGTAGTTTGATTATGTTTTTCCATAGCCAATTTTGCATTGTGGCAAGAAGAGCCAAGTGATAATTTTGATGGTGTTATATCTTGCACATGTGAAGTGTCAAGAGAAAATTATCATATGGGTTTATTCAATTTTGAGGATAGATAATTTTTTCTAAATTTGAGATCATGAGCTGAAGCATGATAAAAGCTATGCAAGAGTAAAGTTAGTCTCCCAGACAAATTCTAAGCATAGCTCCATGACAATAGTTTTTGTGAAGGAATTTTAATGACATTATATATTTCATGTGAAAGGTTTCAGGAGTAGTATGTTACATGGTTAGATTTCAATATGTGAGGAGATCATTTAGTCCAAATTTGAGATCATGCATCAAAGCATATAAGAAGTTATTATGGTTAAAAAATGGCTACTCAAGCATATTGAAAGGGTCCCCATAGTCATTTTTGAAAGAGTTAAAGCTCAAGCAAGATCGATGGTGCACATTTATCCAAGAAGTTAGGAAGGAATGAGATTAGGATAGGTGTATGATATTTAATGATTGAGTAAAGGTAAAGATAATAGATCAATGGTGAGCGGATGTTTATATAATTGAGATCAATGGAGTATAGTAAGTCAAAATGGTCAAAGTAACTAAAGTTTAGTGGACTTAAAGTATGATGTACTTTCAAGAAATATTTATGGAGCATGATTGGCCAAGCTGACTAAGGACATGAGATGATAGCAAAGTCATCAAGGTTTAACATTTGAGCATTAGTGCCTATGTATTAAATATTAAACAAAACCAATGGAGAGTATTTGATATGAGCTGAGAAGATGAGATTCAAGCATTGTGTTTGAGGTTTAAATATGACCATTGCCATTTAAATATTTGAATTTTATAAGGGAAAAAATAGTGCTAAAAAAATTACCATATCTTTATATAGAAGACATATTTGCTCATGTAGTAAAAAAAATATGTAGAGGACTCTAAGATGCATATAAAAATATGGGTTTGAAGATCTAGAAGTGTGTACAGAAAAAGATATTGATCCTAAAGTTGACTATGTGTTCATGCTTATTCTACAAGTGACTCAAGAAAGATATTTGTGATTGTTTTGATGTTGTTTCAATGTCTCATGTTGACTTTACTATTTTGGATAAATGTAGACTCCATGAGGATGATTTGTGAGTATTTTTGAGGTTTGATCAATCTATATTGAGTATGTAAAATGATTAATAAGTTGTTTATATGTTCAGTAATGGTGTTCTTGTGTATAAGGTCTCTGTTTGAGTTGATTGAGCATATGTAGAGGTGAGAAAAGGTGACTATGATCATTTTAAGATGTCCTATGTGACATAAGGAGTGGACATACGTGTTTTTAAGTGTTCCTATGTTCTTATTATGCTCAGAGAAGTTGCAAAGAGCTGAATGGGTCTCTATAGGACCTAAAAGTGACTTAGGCCTATTTTGAAAGGGGATTGTGCTTAAGTGTGACCAATGTGAGATGCCTTAAGGGTGAAGGCATGTATTATGGTTCACAAGGATTAATGTGGACTTGATAATTCATTATATTTCTATATATAGTGAAATCAAGGATGATGATTTCTAGATTCTTGGTGTGGAAGATTTTATGAGCGAGAGGCTTGTATGTGATAGAGTTAGAGAGTGAATGAAAGGAGAGGAGAGTGAGAGTGCACAAATATTAGATTGATGAGTAGATAAGATTAAGGATGATGTGTATGATCTACAGATGATGTTTCTAATGACAATATAGTGTTCTTGTAGTTTTAAGTTGTGAAAATATATCTATGTGTGTATATGAGGACTATTTGAGTGAAGGAGAGAGATTGTGGCATGCCTATGTGAGAGCCTAAATGAGTTAGAGAGAGAGAGAGAGTTTGTGTAGTTGTCATATAATCTAAATGTCCATCATCAGGTATTAAAGACATCAATTATAAGGTGGAAGTGTTCTTCTCAAGGAGGGTCTAAAGGATTTGATCTTCCTTAGGGGTAGTTTCTCCTTGTGAAATAGGGTTTCACTAAAGACCTTTGATTAGAAGGAATTGATCAAGGTTGCAGGTTAAAAAAACTTAACTGAAGGTTCATAATCAAAAGGACTTGATCAATCTCTTATTTTTGATCATCTTATAAGATAGTAGTCCATGTGTTTGTAGACTTGAGAGTGGGGTTTATTCCCCAAGAGGGTTTCCCACGTAGATTTTGTGTTGTGTATGTGATCTTGTATTATGTTCATTATTAACTACTATGAATGAATTGTATGCTTCATGAATAATTGTATTGAATTCTTAAATATTTACAAGGGTTTAGAAATTAAATTGGATTGTTTTTCACCACTGAGTCAGCCCACCTCAATGGATTTTACCTCTAATAATCCTAAACTTATTAATGGGAGTAGGACCCTTCAGACTCTTTCCTTTGAATGTGATTGTTTCATTAGGCAGAAGACATGAAGACAAAACCTTTTCCATTATATTCTCTTGATTCCATTTTACTAACCTATGATTGTCAAAATAAGCAGCTAATGTAGGTAATGATAAATATATTTCAAAATCAGCTCCTGTAATACATGCTAAAACTATCAAATTTCCAATATTATGTAGGAAAGCATCTTGCATGACCTTTCTTGTGAAGAACAAATCATGAAGGAGGTCGATGCAGGGCATCACCTCAAGCTTGGTAGAGGCAAAATGCAATCCTTATATTTTTAGGGCTAATAAATCCTTGATGAATAGTCACTTAGAGGGATAGATGTTTCCATACAATAAAAATACATCAACAAAATCAATCACATCCCATAATTATAAATAATTAATATACCTTTTATCAAATATGGTAACATCAAAGACTATATCCATAAACTCTTTTAAATCCTTAATTAAATATAGTGATTGTGGAACTACTCCCTTGAATGGCTTAGATGAAGACACCATTATTTCTTATGTGTAATTAGATGTGTTTACTATATTTTTCTACATGTTCTCCATGCTATATGAGTAATTCACACTCACTCAATCATTGGTTTTTACATAATACTCTCATAGGTAGATTAGGGATTTTATCATGTAGGATAGTAGTATACTTTGAGTACAAGTTTGTTTGGAAGAAATGAAGGCTTCAATGGCTACACATCATGTATATAGATTTTAACATTGAATGCCAGTTTGTGAGATTAAATGTCCAACATTCACCTATTTTGTATTTTTTGCATAGTTCAAATTTCATTAGTTTTATTTGGTGGGTGAATTTATCAAACTAATAGGAAGTATTTTGGCTTTATTTGGCTAAGTATAACAAGTATTTTGGCATTTAGGAATAGGGTATTCAAACTTTGTGTTGGGATTGGTCTTTATAAAAGACCCAAATAAAAACCCTAAAGACTTGATTTTCATCGAACAAAATGTCCAAACAAATTTTTTGAATCACATACATATAAAGCTTTATGATCTATCAGACAAAATATTTATAGCAAAAATCCCGAAGATCCAAAATTATGGCAAAAAAAATGTTTGAACAAAAAGTCCAAAGACTTAAAACTTTTGATAAAGATAAATCTTTTTTGAGATAATTGTTTCAAATAAAATATCTGACACAAAAACCTTGAAGACCTACAAAAGTTTTGAAGACCTAAAAAGTCCTGCTATTTAAAATCATGAATGAAAAAGTGCCAATGAAAAAATACCGAAGAAGTTACTGAACAAAATACCTAAAATGAAAACCTTGAAAACCACACCTGTTAGGTAAAATGTCCAACCATAATACTTGAACAAAAGGTTTAATGAATAAATATTTGAATTAATTTCTCCAAATAAACTAGGACCAAAACCCTACATGATTCAACAAACTCCTGAAAGGCATTAATAGAGTAAGTTCATAAAATATGCAATACCATGCTATATTGATAAGTTCTTCTAAGTATGAAGACTAAGAATCAATTTGCTCAAGAATTAGGACAAACATATGGAAAAAAGGCTCAATAACAAGGCAAGAATCTGAGAAAAGTGGGTTCCCATATTCTTAAAGAATAAAAAGGGGGCATTGGGTACAACAAGTTCAAATATTTCAAAGATCTTTTTAAGAATGGAAAGAAAGGAAAGGTCAAATGCCAAAGGTCTGATAGAGGAGGATAATTTTGGTCTAATGAGTTTGATGACTTCTATGAGGTCTATAGAATAAGAAGATAATTCTTAGTATCAAGGACACCTCAGTATAATGGGGTAGTGGAAAGGAAGAATAGGACAATCTAAGAGATAGATATAATAATGTTGAATGAGTCCATACTATTTGATGGATATTGGAGAGAGTTAGTTGTGATATACATTTTGAATAAGGGACATATAATAACCAATGGTAATAAGACTCCTTATGAACTGTGGAAGGGTAGACCTATGAATGTAGAATAATTTAGAGTGTTTGGGAGAAAATGTTTCATAAAAATAGATGATGAATACTTGGGTAAGTTTTATTCCATATATAATGAAGGAATATTTGTAGGATAATCATCAATGAACTTATCCTATATATGTTACAACAAGAGACTGCAAAAGATAGTGGAAAGTACCAATGTGAGGATTGATGAGATAAGGAAATCTCACTCACAGTCAAAGAACACTTTAGAGAATATGGATTTAAATAATGAAGAAAAAACTATATATGTTGATGATGAAGAAGAATTTGAAGAGAGAGAGGACTTAAAAGGACCCTCAATATAAATTCAAAGAGACCACCTTGAATCTCAAATCATTGGTAATAAGAATGTAAGTATGAAAACTAGGAGAAGACTGGTAAGTAATCCAAATCAAGAGAATGATTTATTATCCAATATTGAACCTAAAAATCTTATAGAAACTAGAAAAGGTAAATGTTGGATAAGTTATATGAATGAGGAGATAGAATAAATAGAGAAAAATGAGACTTGGGAATTAGTTCATAGGCATAAAGACAAGAATGTCATTGACACAAAATAGGTGTTCAGAAAAAAGTTGAATGAAGATAGATAAGTCACTAGGAACAAGGCTAGATTGGTATGTAAGGTATATGCACAAGTTAAAGGGGTAGACTTTGAATAAAACTTTACACTAGTATAAATATTGGAGGCCATCAAGTTGTTTCTAGCTTATGCAAAATACAAAGGATTCAAGGTATACTAGATAGATATCAAATCCACCTTTCTAAATGGGAATTTGGAAGAATAAGTGTACATTGAGCAACATGAAGGGTTCTCACTTTTAGATGACAAAGAATATGTTTGAAGATTGAAGAAATCCCTATATGGTCTAATGTAATCTCTTAAAGTTTGGTATGCTAGGTTGGATAAGTATCTATTGGATCAATATTTCAAAAGAGGAGTTGAAAATAGTAATCTATACATCAAGATATAAAATGACCATCAACTAATTATTTTTGTCTATGTGGATGACATCATATTTGGTGGAAATAATGAGAACATGACAAAGGCATTTGTAGAGGTAATGAAGAAGGAGTGTGAGATGTCCATGCTAGGAGAACTACCATTCTTTCTTGAGTTGTAAGTCACTCAATCTGATTAAGGTATATTCATCTCAAAATCCAAGTACATAAGAGACATGTTGAATAAGTTTGAGATGGAGGATTTCAAGATATTTAAGACACCCATGATCATAGGGTGTAAGTTGAGCAAGGAAGATGAGCCTTAAAAATTCAATCAAACATCATACATGTCAATTATTAGAAGTTTATTGTATACCACTGCCTCTAGACCTGACATCATGCAAGTAGTAGATCTTATGGGAAGGTTTCAATAAGATCCAAAGGATAATCATCTATAAGTAGTCAAAAGAATACTCAGGTACCTCAAGGGGACTATGGAATATGGAATATAGTATCCAAGAATCAAGGAGTTTGATTTGATAGCCTACACAAATTTAAATTGGGTAGGAAGTATAGATGATATAAAGAGTACCAATGGAGGAGCCTTCTTCCTAGGTGGGTGCCTAGTGTCATGGAAAAGAAAAAAGAAACCATCAGTAGATTTTCTCACTCGTGAGTTTGAGTACATAGTAGTATCCTCATGTTACACTTAGGTTATATAGATGAGATAGACTCTAAAAGACTACAAAGTGGAGTATGAATGTCTTAGCCATATATATTGTGATAATACAAGTTCTATAAGCATCTCAAAGAACCCTATCATGCACTTGGCCCAAACACATTACCATCACTTATCATTTTTTAAGAGAGATAGTAAGTGATTAAAGTATAAAACTTGAGTATGTGTCGACATAGGATAAAATTTGAAACATTTTGACCAAACCACTTCCAAAGGCAACTTTTGAACACTTAAGACAAGAATTGGGTGTAATTCTTGCCTATGGAAATCATTGAAGAAGTCAAGTATTAGTCATGTTCATTAACTCCAAGAATAGGTGGGTTATTCCAAGAAGGTATGTATGGAGATAGGGGAACATGTTTATCTTTTGTCTCACAAGTTCATTGTTCTCTATGTTGAATATATTATTTGTAAGGAGTGTGATCCAAGGAATTGAAAACATCACTTTGTCATTTATATCAAAAGAGGAAAAAGATAAGAGAGGGAGATAAGGATGATCAAAGTTTAGTATGGTTTGAAATTAATGAAAAAGGGGGAGATTATTGAGATTTTCTTTTATTAATTAAGACTTGACATTAATATTGTCATTAATGTCAAAGGTTGTTCATAAGGTGACTTGAGAAGGCTTGTACATAGGATGAAATGTCTTGTGCAAAGAGGAGCATGGTGACCTAGTAATAAGGGTACATATATGGTTAAGAGGATGTTTAAGGATAATTAATCATGTTTATGATGTATTGGAACACTCAAGAAAGGTTAAAGATAAGTCTACATGGGTAGAATTGACAAGATTGGCATATATCTAGACCGGTTCTAGACTCTGCTTGACCTAATGAGGGGTCATGAGATCTTGTCAAGACATGTGAAGAATGAAAGCTAGTGTTTGATCATGATATGCAGTTGTTTGGCATGAGAATGAGTTTTAGAGTGCATCTACAATGACACAAAGGTTAGTTTAAAGGCCTAGAGTGACTTGTAAGTCAAATCCTAATGAGTAGAGAGAGTGAGAGTGGCCTTATTAGGAGTCATGTTTAGTTTCTTAGGCAAGTATGATCATGTGAGCATTTTCAAAGGTATGAACAATTATCTCAAGCATGTGCATGAAATTTTAGGTCAAAGTTTGAAATAAAAAGCATCAAAAAGTGGATTTAAGGTCTCTTAAGTGAAACCTTTATATGAGATCCTAATAAGTTCATGGAAGTTGGAGAAGGATCCTGGCTCAAATTTCTAAGCATTCATTTCTAGATTAAGGGCCCAAGATTTATGAATGATCATTAAGACTATAAGGTGGTCTTAACCCTCTCTAAAATCCTAACTATGACCTGATATAGAAGATCTTATTGGAAATGGATAAAAATGGATTGGATGACCTAGTTGGATGATTGGATCATGTATTGGACTCTCCCAGGTCCCTCCAAGTGTCATTGATCTATTAGATGAGTAAGTGGACCCTCCAAGAAAAGCCATATTTCTCAAAAATTTTATATTGTAGGTAGATTTGATTGAGTCAAAGTTGATAAATGGATGGAGGTTTAAGTTTGAGACTTATATCTTATTCCCATGGTGGTTTTTTAGTAGATTACAAACTTCAAAGATGTTAAACCGGTCATGGAAGTTGAACTATCACTAAAAAGGCCTAGTGAAGAAGATAGGCAAAAGTGTGAATGAGATTAGGGATGTGTTATCATAGATTAGGGATGGATCCAATTAAATATGGTTGTTATTCAATACATGTAACACATATCCCTATTGATAGAATATTTGGATATGCTTATATATAAGTAAAAAGGAGTTCTCAAACTAACCTATCTAATATAGTGAGGTTTGTATAGATTTAAGACATGAGATTGGTCTGTAAGACCAATATTTCTATTTTAGCCTATAATCTATTTTTTTAAAGTTGATCTAAGAATGCTTAAGAATAATATAAACCCATTAGAAGTTCATGATAGTTATCCTACAGGTGTTCTTATTGACCACTTTCTATTCCTAGACCTAGAAAGGGGTCAACCTTATGGCTTAATTCATAAGTCATCATTGGCATAGTGTTGTTATTCATATCATGAGATGAGAGGTTTATTTATATAGTTCAATATTTTTTCATGCTTCATCTCTACTTTGTCAATCCTTATGTGTCCTCATGTCCCATTTCTAATCTAAGTCAAGTATGTCTATTGTCAATTTTTTCCTACATACAAAGTTTTTACCTATATGGATGAGTTGAGAAGAGTTTTAGATGGAATGAGTGGTCCAAACATCTCACATTGATCACATATATTTGGAAACACTTTAAGAAATATTAAAGTATAATTTTCTAATCTTTGATAAACAAGTCTTGAAACAAGTCTAGATTACAAGGGAATAAGATCCAATAGGTTTTCATGGTGTTTCAATCATTCAAGGGCATGAATCAAGTTTAAAAAATTCATATAAGTTCATTATAATCCTCCTAAAGAGATAATAATTTATTATGCAATCCTAGAGAAACCAAACCATCACAAGCACATCACATAGAGACAAATAGATGAGTCTAGTTTTTTTTTAAATATTCGCTTGGAAAGCCTCTCAGGACAAAATATTTCATGGACATGAATTTATTTACCATAAATCATCATCTAAAAATTTCATAACTTGATGAGTTGTCTATCTCAAGTTATAAATATTCAAAGTTAGATTCGTAGAGTGAAATGTGCACCTAAACATCAAGTTTGGACCTCATAAAATAGCCATTTTAATTCAAATGTTTCCAAGGTGAATGCATAAGTGAAAAGTGTCCAAATCTCAAGAGCTAAGACAAATATCTAATGGTGAGTAGTAAATATGATGATGTTAGTGGGTCCCAATATCTAACGGATCACATTCAATCATACTAAAGAGATAAATGGTGAGCATCAAGTCAAAAGGTCAACATGAATGCATTGATGACAAGTGTCCAAATCTCAGGTGCTTAGATAGAGATCCAATAGTGTGTGGTGATGGATAAGGTTAGTGGTCCAATATATCAATGGTGCATGCATAATCATACATAGAGATCTAATGGTGAGTGATGAGTCAATAAGTTAATGAATCTCAAATCCAAATGAGAACCTACTAAGTATCTCAACCACATTAGACTGGAAAAAGATAAATGACTCATGTTCATTCATACATAAGTAGATATATGATGTGCATGAAGTAAATAATTCAAAGGGATAACAACAAGATCCTATATAAAAAATTAAGAATTAACACTTGGCATAATATGAGAGGGCCCAGATCAAGATCGATAGTTGATATCAAAAGTTGAAAGCCAGGGACTTCAAATGGAGAAAATTTTTTACCTAGGTTGAAATAGAGTAAATGTTCTAAAGGGTATATGTCACCATTAAATCTTAGTCAATAATCCACTAAGCATGATATATGGTAATATTCAAGATGGTTATGATGAATTTTTATCACCATTAAAGCAAAATCTCGACCTTTGGTTCAAAGATTTATAACTTACAGAGCCCATCTTTTGGGGTTACAGATTTGTTTTACGATTGTGATCATTTCTATTTAAATAATATTTATGCATGCAAAGATTTCTTGATTTCCATAGATGATCAAACACAAATATAGGTATGTTAGGGCCTAATACTGAGATCAAAGATGGGCAACTAGTTATTGAGATAGGACTATATAGCCTATAGGTTTTCATCAATATTATAGCTATATGAAAACCAATTAATTAGATTGGTTTTTGATCTATAGTAAAGACCTATGATAAAATGTAGTAGTGATAGACATTAATGGTTATGAATAAGTGTCTCAATCTATAAACATGGATATATCCTCAATAAGTAGGTACTTATCACTGCTCAAAGTAGACATAGCATGGCTCTATCAGATTTAAGATATGAAGATTTTGTCTTCATAAGCAATTCAAGTGGGAGATGGCATAGAGAATCAAACAAAGAAATATGATAATTATAACACAATGGAAAATTTAATTTGTATTCAGATCTTAAGGATGTTTCTTCCTTGAAAGGATCATGAATCATCATCTACAAAATAAATTCTTGTCTTCTAGTGCATATTTCTTAGCCAATGAGAAAGATGGAAGACTTTTAGAGATAATGTAGGATAATTTATTGATGAAAGATGAGTCCTGATTGGGTAAAAATGTGGTGGAGAATTTATTAAAAAGGTAAGCTCATGGATTGTTCTTGGTTAACATATTCCCTCTCTTCTCTCTTCTCCTTTTCTATATATCACCCATTCTTTCCCATTTGTAAGGGTGCTCATTTCTAGGAGTATCAAGGGACTCTTTAAGATATTACAATATATGCTCATTTTGATAAGGCTAAACCTTATAAAAGATATTTAATAACTACCTCTTTAATCAATAAATACTTTCTTTACCTATATCTTGCCTTGGATCTGTGTTGAGTAAGCTGTGCTCAATGGCATTGTGTGAAGGAGAATCTTCCTCATCCATTGTCCTCATTTTTATCCTCTTTTAGGGTGTTTTCAAGTTGTTTATAGGTCTATATTAGTATTATTTATACCATTAATGTAAGCCCTCATTGATTCTTATAAATCCTCTTTATTTGCACATTCATTGTTTCCTAAACTTAGTCTATGAAATACTTATGCAAATAGATTGATTTTGAGGTTGTGTGAGCTAGCATTGTCTTGTGTTGATCTAGTGTGGGTTCAAATTTATGAGAGTTTCCAATTTTTATTTGGTGCATTACCTTTTAGCCTTCTTATGAGCCTTTTTTCCCTTTCTAACCCTTTTCCCTATGACAAAATTAGTTTAGGTGATTTACTAGAAGGAATCTAAGCTTCTCCAGAGGTTCAACCACATCATAGGTTACCCATAGCTGAGGGTTGTCCCAATATTATGGATTAGTTAGAGGGAGCCTAAAAAAATCTCATCAAGGGTGAAGATTAATTCCATAATACTTTCTAACATGATTAATGGGACCCTTTTATACATTGTTCACTGGTGAAGAGTTTTGATGTTCTCTTCATTTAATCAACCTTTAAAGGCAAGTGTTCAAACATTAATGACAACTCTAAGCATTCATAAATTAGTTTAAGTAGTCCAAGTACCTAGTCATCATCATTTGTTATGTATAATCAATATTTTGATCAATATGCTTATTCTCTACCTCAACATCCTTCATATTAGATTATAAATGTTTATGGATTTACCCCAAGTGGTTCTTTAGATTCAGTGCATTAGCCTTCTCAAGCTAAAAATGTCCCTAGTTACTCCTCAAATCGATCCATTTCAAGTTAGAGGTAGATGCTTTTAGGATATGAAATTTACATAATATACCTTAATACATAGAGGATATATGGTTAGGATATCCCTAATCACATTATTCATGGCATAAAAGATGCATTATAGTTGATAAAGGAAAAATGGGCACCTATTAAGGGATAAAATTGGAAGAACCTCTCAAGTGAGATGATGGATGTAAGTGGTTACATTCAAAGCATTGAGGATAAGATAAGAGGCCTTGAAAATAATAGGTCCAACTCCATTAACCTCATGTGTCTTCATACACACCACCTCAACCCTCATATATGCCACCCATTCTTCCCTAAGAGGCCATTCCAAGTGTTCCAAGTTCTTCATGTATTCCTTAGACCTTCCCTTCTTGGAATTCAATCCAAGAGAGCCTTAAAAGAAAGAAGGAGACTGTTATGGAACAACCCATTGTTGAGACACAAGATTCCACTTATCTTTCTCAAGAATCTTCTTCTAGCTCATACCAATCCTCTTATGCTCCTTAACTTCATGAAGCCCCTAACCACCTTCAGGAGAAGTTATTACAAGATAATATAGATAGGAAAATCAAAGAGTTAGAGATGAAAATGAGGAAAGAGGAAGAGATTCAAAATCAATAAGAGTTAGTTATTTCTTACACATTCCCATCATGGAAGTCATTTTAAAAAGGTTTTCAGAAGGAAGAGGTCCTAGTTAAAGTAGCCAAAGCACCAATTCAAGAGCCACTAAAGATACCATTAGAAGTCCCTAGTTGGAAGGATACTCTCATAATCTTCAATAAAGGTGAAATTCTTCACCCTCCCACCATCTCCCTCTTGGAGAAAGAACCATTTCTATAAAGGATAGAGGACAAGCTTAAATTCATAGGTGAACCTAAAGAAAATAATTCAAGTGTTTATGATGAGGAAATTATGATAGGTAGCCCAATTCATTCAGAAGGGGAAGAATCAGGTTTGGAATAGCCTTCTTGGCATGACTTTGACACCAATAAACTGGATCCTGATGAGGATAATCCTCAAATTGAAAATAAAGCAAACCTTGAATGGACTACTAAAGGTCCATTATACATAAATGATATAGAGGATCATGAATAAAACTTTGAGAAAGACATATGTGTCTTTTTGGAACTTTATTAGTAAAATTAACCCTCATTTATAGTGAAAAAACAAGATGAAATCTTGAGTGAGGTTGATGAAGAAGACATCTCAAGTGCTCAGGTAATGTAGTTTGATGAGCTATCACTTTGTGTAATGGAAGAGGACCTTGAGGGTGAAAAAATATTTCAATATGAGTATGTGCTTTAATAAGAAGATCCTAATCAACTCAAGATAAAATTACATACACCAACAAGTGAAAGGGAGTTGGAAGACTTATTTGAGATCTTGGGAGAAATTTATATTCCTCTCCAAGGAGACTATGATCTAATTACACCTGAGGAGCATAATAATGGAGAAATAAAGTACAGGAGTGAGGTAAAATATGATTGATCAATGTTTGTATTGACAAGAGGATGTCTTATTGGGTACCTACCTTGGTTGGAAGATGACAAAGAGGAACCATCCCTTGTTGTGCTTAATTTAGATCACAAACCAGATCAACTTGCCTATCCACTCCAAGATGCTTGTATGTGAAATCAATCAGATTGGGTAGGTGAGTTTGTTTTTGTTATTATTCTTGGAGAATTATATCACTAATATGTTAAAAATTCACTCCTTTTCAATATTTGGTTGGCTTCCCTCAATCATGTAAAACATATTAGATTAGTGAGAAAGGGCAGATATTTTGTACAACTAGTCAATGCTTTTGTATAGGTTCCACTCTGATTGGTTAGTTTAGGGTAGGTAGATTTTATGCTTTCCTCTAAGTGACTTATGCACATTTCCTTTATATTCTATGCCTTGGGCACTTTTTTTTTGGTCCTTTTTATTTAAAGAGGAGTTATACAGAAGCGTAGTCTTGCATCAATTCATATTAGTTGAGAGCAAAAATTTATGACTCCATACCTAATGGATCAGACAAGGTAACTAGTCTAAGTTCTCAAGCATAGAAGGCATGCTTCCCTAGGAGTCACCAAAGATGTTGTCCAATTTTAGACTACATACAAAATTTATACTTGTATGGATGAGATGAGCATAGTTTTGGATGGAATGAGTGGTTCAAAGATATCACATTGGTCACAAAGCTTTTAAAACACTTTAATCAAGCTTAAAGTGCAATTTGTTGATATTTGAGAAAAAAGTCTTGAAATAGGTCTAGATTATAAGGGAAGAAGATCCATTAGGTTTTCATGGTGTTTCAAACATTCTAGGGCATGAATTAGGATGTATAAAGTCTTAGAATTTCATTAAAAGCCTCTTAAAGAGATAACAGTTTCTTATGCAAGCTTAGAGAAACCAGACCATCACAAACACATCACGTAGAGATGAATAGACCAGTCTAGTAATATTTTTAATAGATTAAATTGGAAAGCCTCTTAATACAAAATATTTAATGTACATGAATTTATTCATGCCTAGATCATCCTATACAAATTTCATAACTTAATGAGTTGTCTATCTCAGGTTATAAAGCTTCAAATTTAGACTTTTAGAGTGAAACATGCATGTAGACATCAAGTTTAGGCATCTTAAAATAGCCATTTTAATTCAAATATATCTAGGGTAAATGTAAAAGTGACAAATGTCCAAATGTTGGGAGCTAAGACTAAGATCTAACGGTGAGCAAGCAATTTGATGATGTCAGTGGACCCAAGATCTAATGGAGCACATTAAACTATACCAAAGAGATCAATAGTGAGCATCAAGTTGAAAGGTTAGAATGAATTTTTTGATGATAAGTGTCAAGATCTCAGGTTCTTAGATAGAGATCCAATAGTTTATGGTGATTGAAAAGGTTAGTGGGCCTAAATAGATTAATGGTGTATGTGCAATCATATACAAAGATATAATAGTGAGTGATGAGTCAACAAGTCAATGGATCTTAAAGCCAAATGAGAAGATGACAAGTGTCTCATCCATGTTAGACTAGTAGAAGATCAATGTCTCATATTTATTTGTACAAAAATAGATCTACGATGCACATGAGGTCAAGAAGTGAAAGTGCTAATAGAAAGATCATATGGAACAAAGGAAAAACTGACACTTGGCATAATATGAGAGGACCAAAATCAAGATCAATAACCAATATTGATCTAGACAACAATTCAGGTGATGGGTCCACCCCAATTGATGACAAAACTTTTGGGAGCCATAACTTTTGCACCATAGCTCCAATTGACTCACAATAATCTGAGTAACAATTTAGGTGATCTCTACATTCAATTCTTGATAGTGGAAGTCAAAAGAATTTAATCTCTACTAATGTTGTGAAAAGCCTAAATTTGTCCATAAAGCCTAACCCAAAGCCATACAGTATTGGATGGTTGAGTCCATGGAGAAACCTCTGTGTCACCCACTAATGTCTTCTCTCATATGCAATAAAACCTTTCCAAGATGAGGTCTTATGTGATGTGGTCAATCTAGATGTTTGTGATGTACTCTTTGGTCAGCCATTCATGTATGATATAAATGTCATCTATGAATCAAGAACTTGAAGGATCACTCTCACTCTTGGAACACATCACTACAGGCTACCAAAGGTACCACCTTCTACATCTGTCTCTCTGATTAGTGCCAAGAAATTTGTTCTCATGGTGGTCAAGCCAAAAGAGTCCAAAAGTGCTGATGTTGCATCCCTAACTACAAAAACAACACAAAAATAGAAGCAAATAGATACCAAGCTGAAGAAGTTCATGGCCTTCCATCCACAAACTAATGGTCAGACAGAAATGGTCAATAATCGATCCCTGCACAGTTCCATAAATCACAGTCCATTCCAAGTATGCATTGGAAATAAAATCAAAGTACAACTGCCACACTTGATAACAAATATTGATGCAATGGGGAAAATTACTTCTCAAGGAGGGAGGAATGATCTAGGAAACAATTCAGGTGACAATTCAGGTGATGGATTCACACCAATTGATGATGGAACTTTTGAGAGCCATAACTTTTACACTGTAGCTCCAATTGACTCACCATTTGAATCATTGGAAAGATAAGAACAAGAAAAACATGATGAGATGGAATTAATGTTTTATAAATTAAGTTTGATCCTAGAAAACCCAATGTAAGTTCCCAAAATTTCAATTTTAGTAGTGCAATCTAAAAATAGTAAGTTTCTAAAAATAGTAATTCCTCAAATTCTATATTGTTGTAAATCATGGAATTCAAACCACTTAATATCCCTCAAGATTGGTCACCTTTCACATCCTCCTCATACCTTAAAAACATGTATAAATGAAGATGTAACCCAAAATGGAACTTATACATCTCTTCTCAGAGATAGACATATGTTTGGGTCTGCAAATTTGATCAATAAAACATCTCTTCTCAGAGATAGCATTATTTGAATTATGTTGTTATTTTTTCTTGAATTATATTTTAACCAAAGATTTTGAGTTTTGGATCAGTGATATCAGAGAAATTTTTCTTTAGAGTGTATGATCTCAAGGATGAGGTCAAATTATAGGAAGCTTGGGTGGAAAATAGAACCAATAGACTATCCACCTATTCAATCTAAATGACTTAAAATGGAGGACAACACTGAGACATCTGATCCTTTCAAGTAAATAGTGAATGAATCCATCCAATAGCAACAAACACAGATGCTACAAAAATTCACTCAAATTCTCCAACAAATCTAGATGGGAAATTATGGCTCCTCATCTGCACCCCCACATCCTTTCAGTGCCCTAACACCCTTCAAGGTTTAGGTGAATTTTGATATCCCTACATTTGAAGGAAAAATCAATGATGATGTAGTAGAAAATTGGTTGGATAAATTTTCATCTTTTTTTCTATAAATAAATTCACCAATAAAGAGAAGATTATGTTTGCTATTTTGAAAGCATCATTGCCTATCAAAAATTGGTGGGAAGTGTACAAAAACATATTCAATGAAGATGATATTGGCCTTGAGGTAGAACCTACCTAGGATGATTACATAAAAGCTATAAAGGAAGAATACTACCCCATTGGAGCATATGGTGATCTATATATAGAGTGGTAATAACTTTGCCAAGGTAAGGAATAGTCTATTAAGGATTACATTGACATTTTTCATTCTCTATTTGTGAGATTGGGCATCCAAGAAAGTGAAAAACACAAGGTTCTCAAATATCATGGTGGAATATAATGGTACATATGAGGAGAAATGGAACTCTTCAATTTGGAAACCATTGGTGAGGCGTACAAGTTCACAGTGAAGATTGAGTAGAATCATGGAAGAATGAATATGAAGATTCAGCCTTTAAAATGGAAAAGTGACAAAGAAGGTCAAACATGAAGCCAAAATTGGAAGTAAAAGGAATGAAATACTAATAACTGGTGTGATTATCACAAATCTATAACTCACTCCAAAGAAGAATGTCAAGCCATCAAGTCCCTACTTTTTGAATCACAATCCTCAACATCTACTACTTTACCTCATATAGACCCTATAGTTCAAGAGGTTGAAGAAGAAATTGTAGATGCTGATCCCAAAGTAATTATTGCTTCATCACATACCCACGAGGAGAGGATAGATGACAAGGAAAGGTTGTTTCACTCTAAGTTATGGGTGAAAAGTAAGCCTCTACATTTCATTCTTAATAGTGGAAGTCTAAAGAATTTAATCTCTGTTAATGTTGTGAAAAACCTAAATCTGTCCATGAAGCCTCACCCAAAGCCATATAGTATTGGATGGTTGAGTCCAGGGAGAAACCCCCATGTCACCCACCAATGTCTTCTCTCATATGCAATAAAACCTTTCCAAGATGAGGTCTTATGTGATGTGGTCAATCTAGATGTTTGTGATGTACTCTTTGGTCAGCCATTCATGTATGATAAAAATGGTATCTATGAATCAAAAACTTGAAGGATCACTCTCACTCTTGGAACACAGTGCTATAGGGTACCAGAGGTACCACATTCTACATCTGTCTCTCTGATTAGTGCCAATAAATTTGTTCTCATGGTGGTCAATCCATAAGAATCCAAAAGGGTTGATTTTATAGCCCTGGCTACACAAACAACACAATAACAAAAGAAAATAAATACCAAGATCAAGAAGTTCATGGCCTTCCATCTATAGACTAATGGTCATAAAAAATGGTGAATAATCGAGCCCTACATAGTTCCATAAATCATAGTCCATTCTAAGTATACATCAAGAATAAAATTGAAGTATAACTACCACACTTGATGACAAATCTTGATGTAATGGGGACCATTTCTTCTCAAGGAGGGAGGAATGATCTGGGAAACAATTTAGGTGATAATTCATGTGATAGGTCCACCCTAATTGATGACAAAATGTCTGGGAGCCATAACTTTTGCACTATAGCTCCAATTGACTCGCCATTTGAACCATTAGAAAGCTAAGAATGAGGAGAACATGGTGAGATGGAATTGATATTTTATAAATAAAGTTTAACCCCCAAAAACCAAATGGAAATTCCCCAAATTTCAATTTTAATAGTGCAGTCTAAAAATAATAAGTTTCTAAAAATAGTAATTCCTCAAATTTTGTATTGTTGTAAATATTGGAAGTCAAACCACTTAATCTCCCTTGAGATTGGTGACCTTACACATCCTCCTCATACCTTTAAAACATGTATAAATGAAGATGTAACCCAAAATGGAAATCAAACATCTCTTTTTAGAGATAGGCATATGTTTGGGTCTACAAATTTGATCAATAAAACATCTCTTCTTAGAGATAGAATTATTTTAATCATGTTGTTCTTGTTTCTTGAATTATATTTTAACCAAAGATTTTGAGTTTTAAATTAGTGGTATTAGAGTGTTTTGTCTTTAGAGTGTATGATCCCAAGGATGAGGTTAGATTATAAGAAGCTTGGATGGAAAATAGAACCATCAAACTATTCACCTATTCGCTTCAAATAGCTTCAAATGGCAGACAACACCGAGACATCCTATCCTTTCAAGGAAACGGTGAATGAAGCCCTCCAATAGAAGAAAACATAGATGCTACAAAAATTCACTAAAATTCTTTAAAAAATATTGATATAAAATTTTGGCTCCTTATCTGCACCCCCACATCCTTTTAGCACCCCAACACCCTTCAAGATTTAGGTGAATTTTGATATCTCTACATTTTAAGGCAAAATCAATGCTGATGCAGTAGAAAATTGGTTGGATCAATTTTCATCTTATTTTTCTATATATAAATTCATTGATAAAGAGAAGATCACCTTTGCTCTTGGAGAAGATTCAGTGTAGATGATATTGGCTTTGAGGTGGAACCTACCTAAGATGATTTCATAGAAGATATAAAGGAAGAATACTACCCCATTGGAGTATATGAGGATCTGCATATAGAGTGGCAATAACTTCACCAAGGTAAGGACCACTCTTTTCAAGATTACACTAACATTTTTCATTCTCTATCTATGAGATTGGGCATCTAAAAAAGTGAGAAATATAAGGTTCTCAAATATCATGGTAGACTACAATGGTACATACCGGGAGAAATGAAACTCTTCAATTTGGAAACCATCAGTGAGGCATATAATTTTGTAGTGAAGATTGAGTAGAAGCATGGAAGAACGAATATGAAGAGTTAGCCTTCAAAAATGGAAAAGTGACAAAGAAGGTCAAACATGAGGCCAAAATTGGAAGCAAAAGGAAGGAAAAACTAGGAAGTGGTGTGATTATCACAAATCTGGAACTCACTCCAAAGAAGAATGTCAAGCCATCAAGTCCTTACTTTCTAAATCAAAATCCTCAATATCTATTGATCTACCTCACACATACCCTATATTTAAAGAGGTTGAATAAGAAATTATAGATGCAGAGCTCAAAGCCATTATTGCTTCATCACAGACCCATGAGGAGAGGCTAGATGACAAGGAAAGGTTGTTTCACTCTAAGTTATGGGTGAAAGATAAGCCTATGCATTTCATTCTTGATAGTGGAAGTCAAAAGAATTTAATCTCTACTAATATTGTGAAAAGCCTAAATCTGTCCATGAAGCCTCACCCAAAGCCATACAATATTGGATGGTTGAGTCCAGGGAGAAACCTCCGTGTCACCCACCAATGTCTTCTCTCATATGTAATAAAACCTTTCCAGGATGAGGTCTTATGTGATGTGGTCAATCTAGATGTTTGTGATGTAATCTTTGGTAAGATATTCATGTATGATCAACATGGAATCTATGAATCAATAAATTGAAGGATCATTCTCACTCTTGGAACATGGTGTTATAGGGTACCAGAGGTACCACCTTCTACATCTATCTCTCTAATTAGTGCCAAGAAATTTGTTCTTATGGTGGTCAAGCCATAAGAATCCAAAAGGGCTGATGTTATAGCCCTGACTACAAAAACAACACAATAATAGAAGCAAATAAATACCAAGATCAAGAAGTTCATGGCCTTCCATCTATAGACTAATGGTCATACAAAAATAGTAAGCAATCGAGCCCTACACAGTCCCATAAATCATAGTCCATTCCAAGTATGCATCAGGAATCAAATAAAATTATAACTACCACACTTGATGAAAAATATTGATGTAATGGGGACCATTGCTTTTCAAGGAGGGATGAATGATTTGGGCAATAATTCAGGTGACATTTTAGGTGATGGGTCTACCCTAATTGATGATGGAACTTCTGGGAGCCAAAACTTTTGCACTGTAGCTCTAATTAACTTACCATTTAAACCATTGGAAAGATAAGAACAAGGAGAATGTGGTGAGATGGAATTGAGATTTTCTAGATGAAGTTTGACCTTAATAAACCCAATGTAAGTGCCTTAAATTTCAATTTTAGTAGTGCAATCTAAAAATAGTAATTCCTCAAATTCTGTATTGTTGTAACTCATGGAAGTCGAACCACTTAATATCCCTCAATATTAGTGACCTTCCAAATCCTCCTCATACCTTAAAAACATGTATAAATGAATATGTAACCCAAAATGGAACTTAGACATCTCTTCTCAGAGATAGACTTATGTTTGGGTCTACAAATTTGATCAATAAAACATCTCTTCTTAGAGATAGCATTATTTAAATTGTGT
This sequence comes from Torreya grandis, assembly GCA_037957365.1. Classification (NCBI taxonomy): domain Eukaryota; kingdom Viridiplantae; phylum Streptophyta; class Pinopsida; order Cupressales; family Taxaceae; genus Torreya; species Torreya grandis. The sequence continues at coordinate 571,694 of JARHVA010000988.1, read as the reverse complement.
TGTTCTTGTTTCTTGAATTATATTTTAACCAAAGCTTTTGAGTTTTGGATCAGTGGTATTAGAGAAATTTATCTTTAGAGTGTATGATCCCAAGGATGAGGTCATATTATAGGAATCTTGGGTGGAAAATAGAACCAATAGACTATCCACCTATTCACTCCAAATGACTTCAAATGGTGGACAACACTGAGACATCTAATCCTTTCAAGGAAATGGTGAATGAAGCCCTCCAATAGCAGCAAACACAGATGCTATAAAAATTCACTTAAATTCTCCAACAAATCTCAATGGGAAATTTTGGTTATTGATCTACACCCCCACATCCTTTCAGTGCCCCAACACCCTTCAAGGTTCAGGTGAATTTTGATATCCCTACATTTGAAGGCAAAATCAATGCTGATGTATTAAAAAATTGGTTGGATCAATTGTCATCTTATTTTTCTATAAATAAATTCACCAATAAAGAGAATATCACCTTTGCTATTTTGAAAACATCATTGCCTATCAAAAATTTGTGGGAAGTGTACAAAAAGAGATTCAGTGCAGATGATATTGGCATTGAGGTGGAACTTACCTAGGATGATTTCATAGAAGCTATAAAGGAAGAATACTACCATATTGGAGCATATGATGATCTGTATATAGAGTGGCAACAAATTTTCCAAGGCAAGGAATAGTTTGTTCAAGATTATATTGACATTTTTCATTCTCTATCTATGAGATTGGGCATCCAAGAAAGTGAGAAACACAAAGTTATCAAATATCGTGGTGGACTACAATGGTACATACTGGGAGAAATGGAACTCTTTAATTTAGAAACCATCAATGAGATGTATAAGTTTGTAGTGAAGATTGGGTAGAAGCATGGAAAAATGAATACGAAGAGTCAGATTTCAAAATGGAAAAGTGACAAAGAAGGCCAAACATGAGGCCAAAATTGGAAGCAAAAGGAAGGAATGACTGGGAAGTGGTGTGATTATCACAAATCTGGAACTCACTCCAAAGAATAATGTTGAGCCATTAAGTCCCTACTTTTTGAATCACAATCCTCAACATCTACTACTTTGCCTTATACAGACCTTGAAGTTGAAGAGGTTGAATAAGAAATTATAGATGCTGAGTCCAAAGCCATTGTTACTTCATCACATACCTATGAGTAGAGGCTAGATGACAAGGAAAGGTTGTTTCACTCTAAGTTATGGGTGAAAGTTAAGCCTCTACATTTTATTCTTAATAGTGGAAGTCAAAAGAATTTAATCTTTGCTAATGTTGTGAAAAGCCTAAATCTATCTATGAAGCCTCACCCAAAGCCATACAGTATTGGATGGTTGAGTCTAGGGATAAACCTCCATGTCACCCACTAATGTCTTCTTTCATATGCAATAAAACCTTTACAAAATGAGGTCTTATGTGATGTGGTCAATCTAGATGTTTGTGATGTACTCTTTGGTCAGCCATTCATGTATGATAGACATGGCATATATGAATTGAGAACTCAAAGGATAACTCTCACTCTTGGAACATGATGTTACAAGGTACTAGAGGTACCACCTTCTACATTTGTCTCTTTGATTAGTGCAAAGAAATTTGTTCTCATGGTGTTCAAGCCAAAAGAATCTAAAAGGGCTAATGTTGCAACCATAACTACACAAAAAACATAACAAAAAAATTAAATAGATACCAAGCTAAAGAAGTTCATGTCCTTCCATCTACAGACTAATGGTTAGACAAAAATGGTAAACAATTGAGCCCTACACAGTTCCATAAGTCATAGTCCATTCCAAGTATGCATCAGGAATCAAATTGAAGTATAACTACCACACTTGATGACAAATATTGATGAAATGGGGACCATTACTTCTCAAAGAGGGAGGAATGATCCAAAAAATAATTTAGGTGACAATTCAGGTGATGGGTCCACCCCAATTGATGATGGAACTTTTGGGAGCCATAACTTTTGCATCGTAGCTCCAATTGACTCACCATTTAAATAATTAGAAAGATAAGAATGAGGATAATGTGGTGAGTTGGAATGAACATTTATTGTTGAAGTTTGACCACCCAAAACCCAATGGAAGTTCCCCAAATTTCAATTTTAGTAGTGCAATTTAAAAATAGTAAGTTTCTAAAAATAGTAATTCCTCGAATTTTGTATTGTTGTAAATCATGGAAGTCAAACCAATTAATCTCCCTTGATATTGGTGACCTTACACATCCTCCTCATAACTTTAAAACATGTATAAATGAAGATGTAACCTAAAATGGAAATCAGACATCTCTTCTTAGAGATAGGCATATGTTTGGGTCTATAAATTTGATCAATAGAACATCTCTTCTCATAGATAACATTATTTGAATTGTGTTGTTCTTGTTTATTAAATTATATTTTAACCAAATATTTCTAGTTTTGGATCAAATATCAAAATTAAAAATCCATGGAATTCAAATGGAGAATAATTTCAGCCTAGGTTGAACTAGAGAAAATATTATAAAGGGCATATGTCACCATGTAAAGCTCAATCAAGCATTCGCTAAGCATGAGATGTAGTCATAGTCAGGATGGTTATGATGAAGTCTTATCACCATTAAATCACAATATTGACCTCTGGTTTGAATATTTAGAACTTATAAAGCCCATCTTTTGGGGTTGCAAATTTATTTTATGACTATGATAATTGCTCTTTAAAGAATATCTATGCATATAATGAGTTCTTGGTTTCCATAAATGCTTAAAGGAAAAAATAGGTCTATTAGGGCCTAATACATAGATCAAAGATGGTCAACTAGTTATTGAGATATGACTATATATCCTATAGGTTTTCATCGATATTATAGCTATATTAAAAGTAATAAATTAAATTGGTTTTTAATATATAATAAATACCTATGCTTAGATACAGTAGGAACAAATATCAAAGGTTATGAATAAGTGTCTCATATATAAACATGGCTATATCCTTGACAAATAGGTACTTAACACCTCTCAAAGTAGACATAGCATGGCTCTGATAGATTCAAGATATAAAGATTTTGTCTTCATAATAAAGTCAAGTGGGAGATGGTTTAGAGAATCAAGAAAAGAGATCTAATGATTAGAGCACAATGGAGTATTTAATTATTATTCAGATATTAAGGATATTTATTCCTTGAAAGGATCATGAATAATCATCTACAAAATAGATTCTTATCTTCTAGTGCATATTTCTCAACTAATGAGAAAGCTAGAAGACTTTTGGAGCTAATGTAGGCTAATTTATTGATGAAGAATCAGTCCTGATTAGGTAAAAAGGTGGTGGAATATTCATTGAAAGGGGTAGATCATTTATTTTTCATGATCAATGTGTTCCCTCTCTTTTATCTTTTCCTTTTCTATATATCATCCATTCTTTGCCATTTGTAAGGATGCTCATTTTTGGGAGTATCAGGAGACTCTTTGAGATATTACAAGATATGCTCATTTTGATAAGGCTAAACCCTATAAAAAATATGTAAGAACTACCTCTTGAATCAATAAATACTTTCTTTACCTATCTCATGCTTTGGATCTATGTTGAGTAAGTTGTACATGATGGCATTATGTGAAGGAGAATCTTCCTCATCCCTTATCCTCCCTTTTAACCTCTTTTAGGGTGTTTTCAAGCTATCTACAGGTTTGGATTAGTGTTATTTCTACCATTAATGTAATACCTTAATGAGTATTATAAATCATCTTTGTTTGAAATCATTACTTCTTGAACCTAATATGTGAAATACTTATGTAATTAGCTTGATTTTGAGGTTGTGCAAGCTAGCGTTGTCTTATGCAGATATAGTGTGGGTTCAAGCTTATGGGAGTTTCCCATTTTTATTTGGTGCATCACCTTTTAGCCTTATTAGGAGCATTTTTTTCCCTTTATAAGACTTTTATATATGACAACATTAGTTTAGGAGATTCATCAGAAGGAATTTGACCTTCTCTAGAGGTTCAACCCCATCATAGGTTACCCACAACTTGAGGTTGTCCCAATATTATGGATTAGTCGAAGGGAGCCTAAAGAAATCTCTCCAAGGATACAGATTAATTCCATAATAGTTTCATGATTTTAAAATGTGATTAAACATACCTTGATCACTTTGAATGGTCCTCAACATGTAAAAGATGCAATGGTGAAGATAAATTGAGGAGCGAGTTTGGTAGAAACTTGAAGACACCTAGGTTTTGACTAATCATCAAAGGTATGCTTGTTCTTAAGCCTTAAACAAAAAAATATATAAGGTGTTTTAAGGTCCAATTGAGGTTTTATTGATCATTAAGGTCTTTTATATAAACTGACATGGTGATTCAAATGATATACCCCCTTTTAAGGTCATATATTTGAGCATAATCAATGGTTTTGATCATAATGAGATGTAATTTAGCTTTGATAGACCACTAAACCACCCCAAATTACTATATTAGACCTCATTAGCTTCATCAATCCATCATAAAATTATTTCATGCCTAAATTATATCCACTAGCACCATAGTCAACTCTAATTCCTCCTAAAAAATGGCCCACACATGCTGAATTATGACTCTCCAACTTCCTCAATTCATAAAAAAAGATAAAAGTGTTGTTTTTCTCCTATTTTTCCCCCAAAACACATGCTATAAATGTTTTAGGTTTGAAACAAAGGGAATTTATAGGAAAAGTGATAGTTTTTAGGAGTTTTCTCAATAGTATGGATCTATACTATAATAACTAGCCAAACAAAGACATGATTTTACAAAGGGAGGTCAAAGATATATAATGGTGAAGAATGTAGTTTTTTTTAGTGTCTTAAGAGCTCAAAATCATTCCATCTATACTTCAAGATCACTAGTAGGTTTAGAGGACTCCTCAAGTTCATGCTCACACCATACATAGGAGAGAGAGTGGGGGACCAAGTTCTTATCCATGGAAAGTAGAATCAGACTACTTCCACCCATGGGAATTTATTTGGAAATTAGCTCCCCATCATTTCTAAAAATTCATTAAGAAGTTAAGGAACCTTTATGCCCCTCTCATCTACATAGGCCCATTTGAACTAAATGGTTTTTAGAGGAATTTGATTTGTTTGCTCAAAATAATCATGGATCCTATTTCCTCAAGTCTTGAATAATCCTTCCATGGCACTCTCAACACCTAAATCACATGTGGGAGCTTACATGGTTTGTAAATCATCATGACTGGTTACTGTGCATAGTCTACAAATGAGTTGTACAAAGGATAGAGTTTTGATTCCTCCATTAGAGGTTATAGACAAGGTTGAAGAGTTTACAAAAGTTATTTAAGGCTCCCAATGCCTTCTTTCTCATATTAAAATCCAATTCCCCCCTTTTTACCTTAGATCACCTCAAGAAGAGAAGGTTTGTGCATATGTGAAGGTTAATGTATGACAAGACTATATATGGTTCAAGAATAACCACAAAGCTCTAATGTAACCCAAATATATGAAAAGGAGATGTTGAAGTGATGGTGGATCACCTTCATAGCCTTGAGAACAAAATTTTGACCCCCCATAATGATTTCATAGGCATACAAACCACCTTTCTTGTCTCCAAGTCACTTAGTCATCTTTAGCAGGGTTTAAGGTTTTTGTTGAAATTCAAGGTATTTGTAAGTGTCTGAGGTTTCATTTTGAGACTACATATGCCTCATTCCTACCCTCAAACTTCCTTTTTTGCTTAGGTATGCATTGGAAGGTCTACAGGGTTCATTTGGATGGCTCTAAAGACAACTCTTATCTACATTTCATGTCATTTCCACACTTGTGTTATTTCATTGTGTTTTCACTACCATGGAACTATATTAACACCATGTTTCCATATCCATCCCACTTCATATGTCTCCACTACCACCCTCCTTCATTCATCCACTCTTATACCTAATGTTTGATCATGTCAAGGTGACCTCCATACTTCATTAGAACCATCAAGAGCATTAAGACCACTGGGTTTTAGACCTATATGATCATATAGTAATCTGAGAGTATAAAATGTGCATCTACAGTTGGAATTTAAGGTTACTATAGTAGGGTTCCAAGAGGAACTATGTGAACCATCCAAGACATGAAGGTTGGTATGAGTATCATGGAAAATGTATTATAAAAAGGATGAATAGTGATATGATCTTCTCATGCCATGAATTTCAAGCACTATTTAGATCATCCTCACCCTATACAAGGTTAGTAATAAAACCTTGCAAATAGTCATCTTGGCATATGGTCACATGTGATACCACTAGTCTACATCAGCGTTTAAATATTATCTAAGCTAATATAAAAGTTCCATATAAGGGGGAGAAAGGTTCTCACTATTAATAATATAAACTTGATTTCCACTATCACTAAGGAGATAAAATGACACTTATACAATCATGAGACCACACAGTCATATGTAAATGTGAGACTTAAGTCTGAGTGAAGGATAGGGCATGCAAGAAATGGCGTTGGAAAAATATCACTTGGACATAATGATTACCCTGACCACATGTTAAGAATACCCATGGTCAAAAACACCTGTAGAGGTAATATTATAGGCCATGTTTAAAGTTTTCATGTTTGAGTGCACTATTAGTAGACAGTTTAGAGCCAGTTTTGGCCAAAATGGTACTTTGAGACACTTCAATGCATAGAAAAGCCACCAAAATTGGTAAAAATTTTCATCATGACATATTAAAGGGATTCATATGTTTAATTGGCTAGGAAAAATAGTGGGTATACCCACTATTTTGTCTCATACCAAGGCTTGTCTGTTATAGTCACTTAGTGACTTGAAAGTGCACCCATGCTATATGAGGTATAAATATAGTGTGGAACCCTTTAAAAGGTTTTGATTTAGTAAATAATAATGTTTGAGTGTTCTCAAAACCCATCCATAAGTCTGAGACCCAAGGTTTCACTCAAGAGCCTTAGAGATGGGGATAACATAATCAAGCACATAAGCTTGCACACATACCCTAGTGCCATCTTGAGAGCCCTATTATTATGACTAATTAAATGATTAATGAAAGATGTATGAGGGTGTATAAGACCCAAAAAGGAGTTTTTAAGTGACAATAGATCAGAGAGCCTTCAAACCTTTCTCAAACTAGTTCATCTAAACATAGTCAATTTAAGGGCCATCTTTAAATACTCACCTACTTCACCACATGCATGCTCAGGGCCAAATATCCTAGGAAATTTTAAGTCTCCCTATGGACTAAATATCCATGATATATTTATTGGGATTTTGGGCATAGGAATTTATGAATGAATGTTACAAAAATAAGTTCTTGAAACTTCTTACAAATAACCCTAATCTCATCTTTTGATGTTCATATCTCAAAGTAACCTCTACATGAGAACCCAAACTATTAATGAGAGATGAGGGGGTAAACTCCCTATACATACATGGAATTTGTTATAGGTTTGGACATCTATAATCTATGAACCATCAATAAGATGGTGGATGTCTCAAAACCTGTACAAACCCTACGAATGACCTGATGGTGGATTTTGACTCCAATACCCATCCCAAATGAGGAAATTTGGCCATGAAATGACCTCTAAGATCTTATAAAGTCCTATAAGAACCACAATGACCCCTTGGTTGGCACATGTAGGGGTAAATTTATAAGAAGTGGTCCTAAGGATGCTATTTTTAACTCAAGAACAAAGATATAGGGAACATTTGTGTACAAAATGAGTTGGATAAGGAATAATGACTCCCAAAGCATCTAACCAATCATTTTAGAAGTATCCATGATGACCTCAATGACTATTTCATCAAATAGAGAGGTAAAATTGTTGTAATACATGGTTGTATTCACCCCTAGGAGGATAAATGATATAATAGGGTTAATGTTGCTATATTCAGAGGTATCTAAGGTGTTTTAAAAGTTATACATGATATAAGAATGGATAATAACCCCAATATTGAGGTCAAGGATCATGTCTCAGGTCTACAAATAAACCAATCCTCAACCTCCATTAGGACAATGCCTTCAAAAGGTGAAGCAAAAGATAAGTTTAGAAATATTAATGCTTTAAAATCAAAAGGGGAGGGATACTAAAGTGTTTGAAAGCCATTTAGCTAACTCAAACCACTAGAGAATCCATTTAAGTAGACCTACTTGTAGCCATACAAAGGTCATTCATATAGCATGTTATTCTTACAAAAAGCATCTTTAAGTGCTCACCATAGCTTGAGTTTTATTCATGGAGAGTCTAAATATTCATGGAAGGTGAGAGGACCTATTGGATTAAAATTTGTGTATCTAGTTTATAGATCCAAGATCATATCTTCATGAACCATGCCTAAGACTCCTAAACACCCCTAAACCTCCTTTAAACCCTAATAGTGATATATATAGAGAGGTTTAGGGGAAAATGCATTATTATGATTAAAATTTTATTTTTTATCACTTATATCATGATAATATCTCAAAAAGGATTATGCTCGTGGATCATGATGGTATGAAAATAGTACAAACACCTCCTAGAAAGGTAAATTTGTAGGGTTTTAGACATAAATTGTGTTGTAGGGCCTAAAGAGAAGTTATAAACCATGGGAAGATTAAGATTAGGATTTTTTATATTTATTTAATGTCAATATGGCTCATATAATTTACTAAAAGGGTCCTTACATCTCCATCTACTACCAATTTATGAGGTAGTCTAATTAGCCTAGTAATGCAAGGCTAATGTGTGTTTATAAGTAAAGATATATCGAAGGATCTAAGTACCAATACATGAGAGGTTATAAGAGAATGATCTAAGTCTCATTATATGAATTTGGAGCCTAATTTCAATTGTTTGATCATTCAAATAGTGGATATGAATAGAAATTTGGAAGACAAGCAACAAAAGCCTACTTATCTTACAAAGGTAAGAATTTAGTAAGCAAAGGGTGGCATGGGAGAATTAATTGACCATATAAAATCATGGTAAATTTCATGTAGACATGAATATACCAAAATAGAGACCATTATGATTGGGTGGTATTAGTTTTATGGACTATTCAACATGCATATTGAAGGAGAGGTTAACCAATGTCTTAAGGAGACCTATTTACACCCCATGTACATTGCATAACTACCCAAGGAGGGACTATTGAGATATTTTAAGAATTTTCAAGGCCTAAATATAGTTAATTTAGGGAGTTTCATCCTCCATAACACCAAAATAGACTCATTAATGATGTGTCAAAGCATGAGGGCGATGAATAGATCTATTATAACTGCCAAACACCACATTGGACTCATTCATGACCTCTCCCATGATTGGATTTATCTATCTTCTCATATAAATTATATATATATATATATATATATATATATATATATATATATATATATATATATATATGTAGGAATTGAGATCTTGTTTTCCATCCCTTGGTTGTGTAGCAAATCTCTACCAAAATTTCCTTGTAAACTCTTTTGAATTAATAGAAAACAATATCAAATTATTATTGAATGTTAGTGTACTTTATGGGAGTTTTATTTGTAAAATGTATGCATTATATCATAATCTATAGGTCATTTCATGGACTTAGCTTCAATTTTGAGTTCATTTTAGGTTGTGTGAAGTGTTAGTAGTAGTAGTTTTCTTGAAGTGTCATGAGTTCATTATGTCTTGATCAAACCTATGCCTTCTACCATTTAAGTTGTAGAATATTATCCAAAATTCATACAAAATATTCATTATATAACACCATCATTAATCCTAATCAATTATTGTCTTCATTAGGTTAACTGGTGATTAATAGTGGATCCTTCATCAATTGGTACATCACCACCTAGAGTACATTATTGCATTATTTTTCATATCTCTTTCCCTTTTCATTATGATACATTTAGGTATTATATAGAATTTAATTATCAAATCATGGGAGACATTCCCCTAAAATATAGATGTGTGACCTAAAAACTAGGTAGCCCATAGTCTAGGGTCACTCCCATATTGGACTAGGTTTGAGGTTTGAACATGAACACTCCTCTCCTTAGCTAGGGTGCAACCTAGAACCTACATAAATTATATCATGACTATGGGATTAGTAATCAATGGCTTTAGACACCTTATTTTTCAAGCTTGATAATATGAGAGGACATCTAAAAGGTTGAAGGCAATCATCAGTAGATTGGAAGATAGTTTCATTCACTAAGTTTCTACTAGGTCAAATTCAAAATGTAAGCATATTATATTTATTTAATTACCATTATAAATAGTAAGGATAAATAAGGTTCATATTTATAATCCAAACTCCATACCCCAAAATTCTCCCAACTCTCTAAATTATATAAATTTTGTCTATACACCACCTGTTACAAGTCCACCAACCCAAATGGAAAGGCCCATATTACAAGACTTTGTACCCTTCAATGGTGGAAAAACTATTAACATAAACTAATATGCTGATATCCTAGCTACTTCCTTGAAGAGTTTTCCATATTTCATAGGGGAAAACTCCACTACTCCTATAGAACACATAGCTGATATTGTAAACCTATGCTTAGTACACAATATCACCAGGAGAATGTAGCCATGAGGTTCCTAACCACCTACCTAAAATGAAAAATATTTTAGTGGTATAGAGGCCTTAATCATACTTCTATAAACACTTTGGATTAATTTGGTAAGTTCCTTTGTAATCACTTTGAAGATAGAAGTGACCATGTGTCACTAGTTGAGAAACTCACCTTAATCAAGAGGACACCCTAAGAACATATGGTTAATTTCAACTATAGATTTCAAAAGACTTGGGATAGAATCCTTATTATCATAAATACCACACCCAACTATGCATTTTTATATTACTTAAGGGCCTTAAAATTAGATGTTGTAGTAATGATATAGTCCATGGGTGGGACAACATTACCATAGGCCTATAAAATCTCTATAAGGGAAGAAAATTACTTGATACAAGTAGGGAAATTAACTATAATACCCCTCATACCCCTCTTTCCTAAGATCCAACATACTACACCCACCATTTCTCCATTGACTACTCCAAATAATCAAGGATAATTTGATGATAACCAAGTGGATAGGCTTAGTAAGATTGAAGGCTTGTTAAAAGCATAAAATAATAAGCTGGTGGCCTTAGAGAGAAAGTAGTAGACCTATTATAGACCATATCAAGCCAATTATCAAGATTCATACCAATATTATCCTTATAAAAAACCCACTTACCCACCAAACTAATAATCCCAAGGTCAAATCACACAAGCCAAGCTATAAAATAGTTATAATTCTAATGTTTCAAGTATCTCAAGAGCATTAGTACCCACACAAAATAATCTTGCACAAGCGGTATAATGGAAAAAAACATGGTGGAAATATAATGAGATGGTGATGCTAACAAATGGAGAGACATATTAGAATCCTAAGTTTTAGTAGGGTTCTTAATTCCAAGCTCATGACACTATGCCTCATCTACCATAAGGTCTTCCAATTCCTCATGGTGACATGATTGTAATAACACCATTGGAATTTATAATTCAAAAACAAGGAAGTGTGGTCAAAGAACCTGATGATACTAATTTTTTGAACTTCTAAGAAGGAGAGGATACCTTTGAACTTGTGGAAAAAAATGTGGGGTAAAATACATAAAGGGAAGATGATGTAGTTATAGCCCACACAAGGGCTAAAAGGAGAATGGTGGATGATATATTAGGGTAGTCTAAGGTCTCTCCCATACTTCCTCAAGTTACTCAATAGCCTGAAATTCAAATTACAACCATTAATACCTCTCTAACTCAACAAACACCTCAAACACATGGGCAATTGCATAAGACACTATTCATTCCTCAAGTTACTCAAATGTCAAGTGATACTTCCACTTCCATGTTGCATCCCAAGAGTAATAATTATCCATTAAATATTATGGAATACATGAAGAATTCCAAAGTTAGTATTTCTATGTGGGATGATCTATCTATTTTGGGGCAAAAAGATATTCTCCAATAAGAGCTCTCCAAGCTCTCTCTTATGAACATGATAAATGATAATGTAAGTTTAGTTTATATCAATGATGGACAAAATATTCAAGTTAAATACCATAAGCTTATGAATCCACCTCCATTTTAATTTTCAGTCGTAATAAGAGATTGTCTTATCCACAATTGTATGATAGATTATGGTACCTCAACCTCAGTCATGTCCAAGGCCATATCAAATAAGCTAGAACTAAAGTATGTGCCTAATGAGAAATGTGTATTTTAGTTATATGGTTATCCCACCAAGATATTAGGTGTCTTCAAGGACCTAAAAATTATGTTAGTAGCCTAACCCAATTGCACTATCACTCAAGATGTCATGGTTTTTGTTTTCCCCCATACTTTTTCGTATGCCTATTTAGGGACTTTACTAAAAATATGGGGGTTACCTTTACTTTTATTGGTGATACATGGTATTTAAGACTAGATATAGGACTAATATCACTATTAGGTTTGAATATATTTCTAGGTTCTACTTAGAAACCTATATTCCCAACTTTTCAAATGTAAACTATACTATACTTGATGAGGATGAGAATGTCAGTGAGAAATAACACAAGGACCATCTTGAAGGCATCTCAGATCTACTCCTTTATGGATGGGTATATGATAACCATGGATTTAACCCATACAATACAATTGAGGAAGAGAAATTAGGGGTGTACTATATGCATGAGGAAGGGACTGTTATTCCTAGTCTCAAAAGCTCAACTCAAGAGCATTATGGATCAAGGTTCACAAATTTTAGTGGGGCTAGAGTGATGTTGGTTTCTCCTTAAAATTATAGGTATTACTTATCTTAAAGGTTTTAATTTAGATGAACTTCAAACACAACTAAGTAAGAAGCCCTTATACATGGACTACAAGAAGTAAGAAGGAGAGGCATAAAACTCCTAGAAGTGAAAGGTGATAGTGAGCTTGTAGTGAAATAAGTGAGGGTTGTTATTGAAATAAATAAAAATCTATTATGGGACCTTTTATATTAATTATTAGAATTTGATATATAATACATACCAAGGGAGTACAATCACCATGCAAATAGGCTTGTATCCATTGGAGCCCAATATGATATTGCAAATGGAGTTAAGAGCACATAAGGAAAATCCTAAATCAAGGTCATATGTAGGCCATCTATACATGAAAATGAGATAATTTGGAAAGTCTTTGATAGTGATGAACATATTGTGTGTTTTCTCATGCAAGAGGCAAAATTCTACCATACGAACCAAGGTAAGTTTCAACACTAATTTAATGATTAGATAGTACAGATGAGGTTTAATAATTTTCCTAAGGAATTAGTGACATTAGAGAGAATATTAAATTAAGATGATTAGATGAGAAGAGACAAGATAAATATCTCAACTAAGGAAGATCATTATGAGAGGGTAGCAATCTTTAAGGACAAGCTATTGAAGTTGGGAAAAATAAACACAAAAGAAGAGAGGTATAACTTCATTGCCTTGTGTCAACAATATGAAGATGTTTTTGCATGGGAGTACCATGATTTTAATGGATTTTCTCCCAAACTTGCCCAACATACTATATAATTGGAAAGTAATGTAAAAATTGTAAGATAAAAACAAAGACATGTAAATCCAATGTTGGAAGAGCTAATGCTAAGGGAATTGTTCAAATTGATTGAATAAAAGATAATATTACCCATAAAAAATTCCTCATGAGTATAAAACCTTATGTTTATGAGGAAGAAGAATGGATAAATATGCCTATGTGTTGACTTTAGAGACCTTAACAAGGCATCTTTAAGGGACCACTACCCACTACCCTCTATAGATCAAATACTTTATAAGGTTGTAGGCTCTCAAAGTTTCTCCTTGATGGCTACTCTGGTTACAATAAAATATTGGTCAAGGAAGAGGATAGACGTAAAATAACTTTCACTACAAAGTGGGGCACTTATGCATACATGAAAATGCCTTTTGGACTATCCAATGTAGGGGTAAATTTACAAAGGAAAATGGATGTTTCCTTTGAGGGGTTGATCAATAAAATAGTGCTCATATACCTTAATGACATCATTATATTCTCAAAGGATTTAGTAGACTACTTATCTCACTTGAAATTGGTCTTCGGCAGATGTAGGTAGTTTGACGTGTCATTGAATCCCTAAAAATGCATCTTTATTATTCATGAGGGTAGATTTTTGGTTCATGTAGTGTCAAAATATGGTATTTTTATAGACCCTGAGAGAGTTGAATCCATCTTGTCCTTACCCCTACCCAAGCCTAATAAATGTTTGAAAAGATTCTTGGGGAAGATTATCTTCATAAGGAGATTTATCCCAAGTTTGAAAAGTTGGTCAAACCTCTTACTCACATGCTAAGGAAACACAAGGAGTTCACATGGAATAAGGAAGGAAAAAGGACATTTTAGGCCATTAAATAGGTCATCTTCCAAGCCCCAACATTCCTCAATCCTGATTTTAGAAAGGAGTTTTACTTGTATGCTTTCTCTACATTAGATGTAATTTACGCTATGCTTATGCAATATAATGGCGAAGGTCTAAAATAACCCATTGCCATATTTAGTTAGGCCTTAGATGCATATAAATAAATATATATTATTATAGAGAAACATGTGATTTATATGATGAAAGGATTAAGTAAGTTTGTGCAAATGGTGTCAAATAACAAGGTCATAGTCATGGTGGTACACCCAAACATCAAAGAGTTCATAATCAATAGAGATCTAAGTGAGAAACGAGATAGTTGGGTAACAAGATGTATGGAATATGAAATTAAATTCAGGGTGAAAAATCCTATCAGAGGTAGATCTTTGTGTGAGCATATTACATTAGAGGTAAAAAAAGACAAATACCAAGTGTTGGTAGTCCATGATAGTCAATAGTTAGTTGCAAACAACACCCCTCTCATCTGGACACATGATGCAATTACATTCCTTCAAATAGGCTAATGTCCCATGGGATATGATGGGGGTAAAAGGAGGAAATTTAGATTATAGACTATAATCTATGTCTTGATAGATGGATTACTCTTTAAGAAAGATATAGGAGGCATGATTTTGAGATGTGTGGAATCATGCCAAGTGGACAAGTTACTTAAATAATTTCATGATGGTCCTGCTAGTGGGTAATTTTTTGCCAAGACCATAGCCTCAAAAATCATTAGAGATATTTAATTTTGGCCTACATTGTTTAGATATTCATACTCTTGGGTGAAGAAGAACTCAAAATGTACCTTGTTCACTAGCAATCAAAAGTTAGATACCCTCCCTTTATAACCAATATAAGTAAAAAATACTTCATGTAGCTGGGATTAGATTTCTTAGGGATGATACATACCCATTCAAGCAATGGAAACAAGTGGGTCATCATAGCCAAAAACTACTTCATAAGGTGGGTGGAGGTAGTTGTCCTCAAGGAGACCAATGAGAATTATGTCCTAGAGTTTTATGAAAACCTTGTGATAAGGTTTGGTGTGCCTTCAATAATCATCTCTGATAATGGATTGGAATTAAATAATACCAAAGTATGTGAGTGGTCTCTTGGACATGGAATCTCAAGGCATCCTCTAACTATTACCCATAGGGAAATGGACTAGCAGAGTCCATAGACAAGAAATTGATAAGGATCATCAAAATAACTATGGAGGATAGTCAAAAGGAATGGCATAAAATATGGATGACTACCCTATGGGTAGATAGAGTGACACCTAATAATTATACTATAAAATATCCATACCTCCTTGTCTATGGTAGAGAGGCAATATTTCCCCTTTCCCTTGAACTACCTAGCTTAGAACTTGCTCACCAACTTGAGCTCCTAAAAGATGATGCTATGTAATTCAAAATGAATGAAGTAATATAGTTGAAGGAGATAAGAGATAGTGTCATAAATACCATGTGGTATAATCATCATCAAGTCAAGAAGTAATTTGACAAAAGGGATTCATCTAAGACATTTCAATATGGAGATGTAGTCCTCAAGTGGGATGAGGACCATGTAAAGCTAGGAAAACACTCCAAAATTTTTAGCCTTTAGAGTGGACCTTCCATCATCACTTACAACAAAGAGATTAATGAATTTGACATTTATAAATTTAATGTTTATAACCTCCCCATCACTATCAATGGGAGGTTCTTCAAGTTTGTCTACTAGTTTATTTCATATTCTCTTGTACATAGGTAGAGATAATTATCTTTTCTCTCCAAGTGCTTCTGCACATGTGTCATGTTTGTTGTTTGGTTTTGTTGTTAGGTAGCCATGTGTTATATATATATATATATTTTTTGTGTCTCATTTTCTCAATAGAATACATGCTAAGGTAGAGTTCATGTATAATTATGTTCCACTTGATAAGCCATACAGAGCAGGTTCAACTTTTTTTTTGAGTTCTTTGACCATCAAGCTAGTCAAGCCAGCTAAGTCACAAAAAATGTTGACCAATTTCTAGTGTTATAACTAGATAGGGGTCAAAATTATGGTTTAATTCATCATTGGTACCATGTTATTATTCATATCATGAGTTGCGAGGGTTATCTAGATAGTTCACTATTTTGTCATGCTTCATCTCTACCTTGTAAATTTTTATGTGTCCTCATGTCCCCTTTCCAACATAATTAAAGTATTTTCATGATATTAAAATGTGATTAAATATACCTTGATCACTTTTAAGGGTCCTCAACATGTAAAATATACAATGGTGAAGATAAATTGAGGAGGTAGTTTGGTAGAAACTTGAAGACACCTTGGTTTTACTTGATCATCAGGTGTATGCTTATTATTAAGCCTTCAAGAGACATTATAAAAGGTGTCTTAAGGTCCAATTGAGGTTTTATTGATAATTAAGGTATTTTATATACACTATCAGGGTGATTCAAATGATATACCCCCTTTTAAGGTCATATATTTGACATAGTCAATGGTTTTGGTCATAATGAAATAAAATTTGGCCTTGATATACCATCAAACCACCCCATATGCATCTAGTGTACCTAATTAGCTTCATAAATCCATCATATAATAGTTTCATGCCTAAATTAGATTCACTAACACCATAGTCAATGCCAATTCCTCCCAAAAAGGGCCCATACATGCTGAATTATGACTCTCCAACTTCCTTAATTTGTACCACCAAGCTCAAAGTGTTGTTTTACCCCTATTTTCCCTCCAAAATACATGATATAAATGTTTTAGGTTTGAGAAAAAGGTAATTTACAAGAAAAATGATAGTTTTTAGGAGTTTCTTCAATAGTAAGGATCTATACTATATGACCCAGCCCAAGCAGAGACATGATTTTGTAGAGGAGGTTAAAGATAACTAATGGTGAAGGGAGAAACATTTTTCAGTGTCTTAGGATATCAAAACCATTCTGTCTCTACCTCAAGCTCACTAGAAAATTTAAAGGACTCCTCATGTTTATGTTCATACCACACAGAGGAGAGAGAGTGGGGGCCCAAGATCATATCCATGGAAAGTAGACTCAGACTACTTCCAACCATGGGTATATGTCTAGGGATTATCTTCCTATCCTTTATGAACATTCCTTAAGAAGTTAAGGAACCTTTATGACCCTCTCATCTGCACATGCCTATTTAAACTAAACAATTTTTAGAGGAATTTAATTTGTCTACTCAAACTAATCATGGATCCTATTTCCTCAAGTATTGAAGAATCATTCCATGGAAATCTCAACACTTGAATCACATGTGTGAGCTTACATGGATTATAAGTCATCATGATTGGTTACTATGCATAGTTTACAGGTGAGTTATATAAATGATAGAGTTTTTATGCCTTCATTAGAGGTTATAGATAAGTTTGATTAGTTTGTAGAAGTTATTTAAGGCTCCTAATGCCTTTTTGCTTAGATGAAAGTCCAATGCCCCCTTTTTTACCTCAGAGCACCTCAAGAAAAGAATGTTTATGCATATGTGAAGGTTACTATATGACAAGATTGTGTATGGTTCAAAATAATTGTAGATCTCCAATATAACCCAAATATTTTAAAATGAGATGTTGAAGTGATGGTGGATCACCTTCATACCCTTGAGAATAAATTTTATGCACCTAAATATGCTTACCCTTCTAATTACACTAATTTTGCTAATTTAACCTATAAATACATTCCTAGCTAATTAACTAATATCCCCTTTCCTAATCCTACATATAACAAACCTTAATCCTACATCACAACCAATTAATCCCATTCATTAATCCACTAACAAAACCCTTTTACCTACTAACCTATTCCCTAAGCCACTTGACAATTAAAAATATAATTTATTCTACCTACCCATCTACCACCCTACTAACTAGCTATTCCTATTATGGCTTCAATCTGCACCCTTGGAGAGGGTTCTTCAAGACCTTTCCAATTGATATATAATATTGGGATAACCCTAGGCTATGGGTGACCTATGGTGGGGTTTAACCTCTAGAGAAGGTTAGATTCCTCTTGATGCTCGTTATACTAATGCTTATCATAGGGAAAAGGGTTAGAGAGGGTTTAAGGGCTCCTAAAAAAGTTAACCAAGGTGATGCACCAAACTTAAATGGACACTCACATAAGCTTGAACCCACACTAGATTAGAATAAGATAATTATAGCTCACATAACCTCACAATCTCACTGATTTCATAAGTATTTCATGGAAGAGGTTCATATAGAACACTAATCTAGACTTGCAATAGCTTGAAAACACCTTAAACAAGGCAAGCAAAAGGATAATGAACTAGGAAGATTATCATTCATAAATTCATCATGCACAATCATATTAAGCACTAATCAAAGGCAAGCGATAGGTAAAGAGTCAATCTTATTAATTCAAGAGGTATTTCTTACAATATTTTGATAGGGTTTAGCCATATCAAACAAACACTTTTAAAAGAGTCTCAATGAGTATCCTTATCTCTTAGAAAGATGAAAATAAAATAAAATATGAGAACCCCTTCAATAGAGAAGAGAATGGGAGATATAGGAGAAGGGAGAGAGAGAAATAATATGGGAACACACTATCAGAGAGGAAACACACCATCCCAGATCACTAAGTAAGCTTGAACTACTACCTTTTTGCTTTAATGAATGCCTTACCACCTTTTTGATCAATCAGGACACTGCTCATGGTCTACCAAGTGGGAAAGTCCCCAAAGGCTCCAAGGATGCATTGAATGGTCTTAGCTACAAGTCCCAACCATCATATTATTTTCTTTGATCATTCACACCATCTCTCACTGAAGACAAAAATTTCATGCTCATGGATCTGATAGAATCATAGCTTTATCTACTTTAGGTGGTTTCCTACCAAATATATGGCCATGTTGAAGGATGAAGACCCTCTTCAAAATCATAGATATCTACCCTTGATCAAATCTAGACCTAAATATTTTCTATAGATGGAAACCAATCTCTTTTATTAGTTTTCTTGTAGATACTGATATAGATGCAGACCTATATAATACATATATTTGTTCTTAATATCTATTAGGTCTAAAATACCTATTTTTTCCTTTCAAATATATATAAACCAAGATCTCACCATATATATGTCTCCTTTAAAGAATGGCAAATAAAATCAGAGAATGAACCCTATGTGCCACAAATATTTGAACCAAAGGTCTATATTTTAGATTTAATGGTGCCCTTTTATAATTGATCATCTTGACCATATTAACATATCCATTTAATGGCATTTTATCAAGCTTTAATGGAGATAGGATGATCCCTGCGTGACATGCTTTCCCTAGTTCAACCTTGGTCACATGTTTGACCTCCCATTGAAGATCCCTTAGTCTTTCGACTTTGAACCTCACTCATTAATTTAATTTGTATGAGGTACATGTAGACCATTGATATTCTTGGGAAACTAATGAGATAATGACACTTGGCAATCTCTTTCTTGTCATTGAGATACGCTAACCCTATTGACCTCACTCACATCATTGGATCATCTTGGTTTGAATAAATGTGGTCCATTGATTTCCTACCATCAAAGATCCTTTGACATGTTGACTTGATCTCACACTATTGGATCAAGATGTATGAGTGAATGTGGGATTTTGATCTAATTGAGACCCACCATTTGGACCCAAACAACTATATCATGAGCTTAAAATTGATGTCTTCACTCTCATAATTTCATGTCTATGTGACCGTATTTAACATCTATATGACCGTCAAATTTGTATTCTAATGGTTAATTTACCAAGCTTTATTTTGACATCCACATGACCATCAATTATTTCCACATAATTGTTAATGATTTCCATGAGACCATCACCTTTTGAACACTATACAATTAATCACTAAGATTTATTCTACCATCTGTGTAGATGTCTCTATCTACAAGTTAGTCTTTGAAAGCTTATATCTTGAGTTAGAAACCTCATCAAGACATGAAATTTGTAGAGTATGTTTTTGGAGTGAAAAAATCCATGGCACTACAATATTTTGGCTCATGTAGATTTTTGAGGTGTATTTATTAAATGCACAAGTGAACTAGTTGGTTCATTTCTTTATGACATCTTGATCATGGTCTGGTCCTTAAAATTTGCCAAATTCATATTTTGACCAATATTTCAAGGTTCTAATGGATTCTTAAGATTTTTTCAACCTGGTCCATGCTCTTGAATGCTCAGACACCATGAAATTTGATTGGATTCTTTTCTTTGTAACTCTAGACCTATTTCAAACCTTGGGTCCACTCATTCCATCAAACCATGTAAAAGTTTTATATGTGGGCCAAATTTGGCCAACATTTTTGGTGAATCACAGGGGTTACATGCCTATCTATGTAAGAGAACCTAAACCATTTTCCTTATCTAATCCATTAGGCATGGAGGCTCTTGCTCTATTTCAACATAATGACCTGAAGCTAAAAACAAGGTCGACGCTTTCCAAAACCTCCTCTAAAGTAAAAGGAACAAAAAAAAAAAAAAGGGCAAGTACATGTAGGAAAGGAAGAAAAACTAATCTACTAAACAAATGTGCACAAAGTCACTTAGAGGAAAGCATGAATCCTACCTACACTAAATTAACGAAACATAATTGAACATATACAAAACCATTGACTAGTTGTACAAAATAACTACCCCTTCTCCCTAATCTAATATACTTTACATGTTTGAGGGTAGCTGACCAAAAATGGAGGAGTGGATTTTTAATATATTGATGATACACTTATCCAAGAAAAAGAACAAAAGTAAACTTACCCACCCAATCTGATGGAATGGACATACAAGCATCTTAGAGTGGATAGGCAAGCTAATCTTTCTCTTTTTGATGCTCAAACTTGTGCTCTAAATATCTAATGTCTCCTCCTTATCATCTTCTAAATGAGCGAGGTACTTGATATAACATCCTCTTATTAATACAAATATTGAGAACTTAGATTTTACCTCACTCCTACACTTTATTACTCAATCATTATGCTCTTTAGGCATAGCTATCTCATAGTCTCCTTAGAGAGGAATATAGCCTACTACCAAGATCTCAAAAAGTCCTCAAATGTGACCAAAGTTGTAATTTAAACCTCTGATGACTCATTAAGATCACGTTTTTCAATGTGCACATTTTGATCAACTAATTCTTAGACTTTTTACTTGAAGGTACAAGTGTGCCATCCAAACTTGAACAAAAACCTTCAATTTCATCCCAGAAGGAAAACTCATCTTGGTCATTGGAAAGTATGTCAATATCAACCTCCCCAAGACTCAATATATATTAGCTAGATTAGTCTTCTTCCTCTGAAGAGAAGGGAGGCTCATCTTTGAAATTAAGGTCTAAATCATCATGATTTTGATGTTCTTCACTAATATGCTCATCAAAATACATCACTTGAGCACTTTAGATGTCCTCTACATCAACCTCAATCAAGGTTTTATCTCATTCTTCAACTATAAATGAGGGTTGATCTAAAAATCCAAGGTTCAAAACATTACACTTATCTTTCTTAACTTTGTGATCTGATCTACTTTCCTCTTGCTCCAAACTATTAGGGTTATCTTCATTTGGCACCTCATCTTGAAGTGTACCTACCTTAGATGCCTGGTCCTAATACTCTTCTTTATATATGTAGAATGGAATTTTAGTAGTCTATTCAAAATCTACTCTATTTTCATCTTGAGGGTTGTCCTCATCAGGATCTAATTCATTAGTGTCAAACCCATGCCAAGAAGACTAGTCTAAACTTGAATTTTCCCCTTTTGGATGAAGTGAACTACCTATCATGATCTCTTCATCATAGACACTTATGTTATCCTATTTAGGGTCATCTTTGACTGCATGCTTCTCCTTTATTCTTTATAAAATAGGTTCTTCCTTCATGAGGGAGATGGTAAGAGGGTGAAAAAGTTCACTTTGCTTACATCTTAGGAGAGTATCTTTAAAACTAGGGACCTTGAAGGCTTGTTGACACTGGAGATTACACCCGGTGGTAGGAAAAATAGGTTCCTGCCCTCTCCCCACAACATGGAAACTCCTCTCTCACCTATGGGACAACGAAGCAGGAGAGGAGAGTCTTTAGGTATGGGCTAGTTCCCTCTGATGTATCTTGTTTGTTTTAGGCAACAACATTTATGTACATGCATATATATATACAACTATAAACTGGGGGGGATGAAAAGGGAAGAAAGTGCAAGAAAGCAAACAACCTACTCTAAAGAGGTGATACTCCAAAACTAGATGACCTTCCCACATTCACACTTGAGATCAGATAAAACAACATACATACACTGAGACTTGGCAGAAAAGACCAAGTTGTTGGAATGACAGGGAGGTTCTAATGAAAAAAATATATAGGAAACAGGGACTTACCAAGATGCTGTGGAATGCATGCCATAAGTGACCTCTATTTCTACACCCCAAATGGAACTCTTCACCTATACGCTACAAACTGACACTTTGTAGATAGCTAGTGCATTGGTATTTAAACCTGTGAGAGCATTTAAAAGAAAATGACTGAACACAAATTAAACACACATAACATACACAGGGTATCCATCCAAGAAAGAGGTAAAAACTATATTTTATTGATTCAGGTGGAAAATTTGTAGAGCTGTGCTCTTTACAAAAATGGAGAAGATCCTTAAAAATAACCAAGTCTGTCAATTTATATGGAAAAGCCAAGAGGAGTCTCATTGGCACTTTGCTTGCAATGGGTTGCTTGAGTCTTCATTGGGAAGAGGGAAAACACTGTAGTTGATGTCAAAATTTTTTCCCAAACCATGCTTGCTACCTTGTTTTGCATGCAGCCTACTCCTCTACCAGCTGTTGTTCATGGCAATTTTGCCACTGTCGGTCGTGTTTACTGTTGTGCACAGCAATTTCACTATCGTCAGCCATGTTTACTACCGTGTGTGGCAATTTCACCACTGTCGGCCATGTTCATGGTCTCCTTTTCTCTGCTGGCTACTTCTCATGACAATTTTTCCGCTGAATGCTTTGTTTGTCATTGCGAGCGGTTATTTCACCGCCAACCGCTTTGTTGGTTGGTGCGAGTGGTTATTTCACCGCTGACCACTGTGAAAGTTTTGCATGGCTATTTTGCTTGGTAGAATTATATTTTGTTAACCCGTGGACCTTTGCTTGTGGGCATTTCCTAGGTCCGTTTGTGTTTCCCCTTTGTGGGCTTTTATCCCGCTTACCTCAAGGCTTCAAGTCTTTTCCCGTGGACCTTTGGTTTTGAATTTGAAAGCTTTGGTCAAGATTTTAGCAAATTTTGACAAGTTTGAACTTAGACAATAAGACTTACCTAGATTTACCTTTAAAGCACCGGCCCTCCACTAGGGCAACCAACTTGGATGCTGTATGGACTAGGCCGATGAACCCACTTAGTTGAACCAAGAGATTGAACCAAGGGAAGGAACTTGCCTTTGAATTTGAACTAGGCCAATGCTTGAAATGAGACCATCGAACCCTGAAGATGGACCTTGCAACCTGAAAATAACTAGCTTTATATGGCAGGTGAAGAAGGTGACCAAAATTTTACCTGTGGGCAAAATTGGTCAACAAATTGGTGACTCACAGGGGAAGCATGCATGCTATGCTTAGAATCTAGTTGCCTTAAAATCTATTGGTTGTGGAGTCAGATGATAACTTTGAAGAGAGTTCACAACAGCCTTCGAGATCCCAAAATTACACTTGAAACTTTCACCCCCACACGCAAAGGGAAACACACAAGGCTAAAAACACTACCTATGCAACTGCACTTAGGGAAAATAGGGAAAACAACTGAAAGCAAACTATTATATACAGCTAACCAAGAATGTTTGCATCCCTCCTGGATTGAAAGGAAAATTTCTCAAGTCCCCTTCCTGGCGAGAAGACTTATGGTGGTGGGCAAGTAGCTGAAAGAAAATGAGATTTGGTGACTTACTCTTCCTGCCTATCACCTGAGTTGGCTGGAATTTGAGTGGATCAGATTCAAACATGCCTCTGATATATATGTATTTTGCTTGTCCCTGGAGGCCTATTAAATTTTGGTCCCTGATATTGGTACCCTTCACCAAAAAATCAATGGCTACTAGCTCATCACTGCAAGCCTTTTGATCTGCACATCCCTTCTACAATGTATCATGGCCTAACTTGTTTCCTTCTGTCTCGCTAAAAACTCTGTCAGACTCATCCTCTGCTTCTTCTTGGCCTTCTTGAAGAAAGTTGACTGTGGTGATGTTTGAAATGGGCTCACAAAATGACTGCTCATCCCATAGAACATCACTTCTCTATTTAAAACTCTCTTCCTCAAGGCATTCCTCCAAGAAGATAGACTTCTCCTTTTCCTCTTTGCTGATCAGGTTCTCTAGATTTTCAAAAATATTCCCTTGATCCTCCTCTAACTCAGGCTCTTCAATGTAGTTGACCTCTTCATCAAAGCAGCAAGGAAGTTCATCAATCAGGGGAGAAGAGAGCTTACCATGCATTTGTTCCTCCTCGTATTGCTGGAACATCTGCATATATGCAAGACCTGCATCTTCTCCATTGCTGATAAGGTCTTCACAAGGAGCATCAATGATGATTTCTTCTTCATTATCGCTCATGACAGTTTCTTGAATGACTGTAGATTAGATCTTTTTCTCCTCACCTACCTCTTGCAAAATAGGGTCTTCCTTGAGAAGGGGTGAAGTGGGGAAAACATGTGGAAGAGGAAGCAGTCCTTGAGCTAGAATCAAATGATTCTCCTCTCTCCACTTGATCAACACTTCATCAGTATCAGGCATGGCCTAATAGTTCTCTTAGAAATGTGTAGGTGGGGTGTGTTCAGGCATGGAATGTGTTGTTTGGCCTGAATCGTCCACCACACATTTGCTGAGGAGTTTCTCTTTGGATTCCAACTCTACTATTCTTCTGGCCAGATCTTCTTGGAAAAGTTTTTTCTGGAGGCTTCCAGCATCATCATAGGCAGGCACAACTTCAGCTTCTTCAAGGTTTTGAGAAAAACCTTGCTTTTCTTTTTCTATTTTGCCCCATGATTCCACTATTTTCCCCTAATTCAAGATTTTGAAATTTGAATTCTGCTCTTGTGAACAGGTAGCAACTTCATTTTCCATAAGGACCTGAGGCTCTTCCACAAGGTCTAAAAAAATTAACTCTCTTTCAAGGAGTAGCTTCATCCTAGCCTCTAAATCTTCAATTTGTTTGGCTAGGTTGTCCTGAAAGAGTCTTTCTTGGAGGTGGCCAGCACGATCCTCTTCAAAGCTCTGAGCTGGTCCTTGGCATTCCTTCCTCCAACTTGAAATTTTCACATCATGCTGGAGAACTTGGGGAGGCTGAGGAATGCAAGGAAAACACTATTGGTGCATTGGAGGAGTTTTTAGAAGAGGGACGTGCTGGCTAATGGTATTATTCTCAATGGAAGATTCCTGATCTAAGGAGTTGAAAAGATTGATCTCCATGGGAGGTTGCTCTATTGCCATTTGGTGTTGGAAAGCTAAGTGCACGGGATTGGGAGCAGTTGTATTTGATGAGTTGGAGTGAGCAAGTGCAATTTGATAAAATGGATTTGGTGCAAAAGAGGGGGTTTTCTTCAGGGTAGGAGGGGGCATGCAAGGCTAACTGCCTTGAATAGATGGATTTCTCCATTTTGTTACCTCCTCCTCCATGGACTTGAAGCCCTGTGCTTGCCTAAACAAGCACTCCTCTTTATACATCAGCTCTTGCTGATATTTGTACTACTCTTCCAACCTGTCGATTTCCATTGTCTGTCTCTCAAATTCCAATTCCACCTACCTTATAGTTATAGGGCAACTAGGAGAGCTACTTGAGGGGATTCTTTGAATATTTTGAGTCTGGTCGATATTATATGCAGGAAAACAAAACCTATGATTTTGTGCAAAAGAAGTATTCTTACAAGAAATGGATGATTTCTAAAGGCACCAGGCTACTTAACCAATGGATTTAACTCAGAGTCACTAGATGTTGAAGAAACTTGATTTGTTGTAACAAGACCAGCATTAATCCTGAAACCTTACTGCATTAAAAAACTTGTAGTCTCACCGGGCGTGCCAAAATTGTTGACGTCTGGAGATTGCACCTAGTGGTAGGAAAAATAGGTTCTTTCCCTCTCCCCACAACATGGAAACTCCTCTCTCACCTATGGGATGATGAAGTAGGAGAGGAGAGTCTCTAGGTATGGGCTAGTTTCCTCTGATGTATCTTGTTTGTTTCAGGCAGCAAAATTCATGTACATGCATATATATATATATACATATATATATATATATATATATATATATATATATATATATATATATATATATATATATATATATATACAGCTATAAACTAGGGGGGATGAAAAGGGAAGAAAGTGCAAGAAAACAAACAACCTACTCTAAAGAGGTGATACACCAAAACCAGATGACCTTCCCACATTCACACTCAGGATCAGATAAAACAACATACATACACTGAGACTTGGCAAAAAAGACCAGGTTGCTAGAATGACAGGGAGGTTCTAATGAAAAAAAATACAGGAAATAGGGACTTACCAAGATGTTGTGGAATGCATGCTGTAAGTGACCTCCTCTGTTTCTGCACCCCAAATGGAACCCTTCACCTATAAGCTACAAACTGACACTTTGTAGATAGCTGGTGCATTAGTATTTAAACCTGTGAGAGCATTTAAAAGAAAATGACTGAACACAAATTAAACACATAGAACATACACAAGGCATCCATCCAAGAAAGAGGTAAAAACTATATTTTATTGATTCAGGGGGAAAATTTGCAGAGCTGTGCTCTTTACAAAAATGGAGAAGATCCTTAAAAATGACCAAGTCTACCAATTTATATGGAAAAGCCAAGAGGAGTCTCATTGGCACTTTGCTTGCAAGTGGCTACTTGAGTCTTCATTGGGAATAGGGAAAACACTATAGCTAATGTCAAAAATTTTGGTCAGACCATGCTTGTTGCCTTGTTTTGCGTGTGGCTTACTCCTTTACCAGCTATTGTTTATGGCAATTTTGCTGCCATCGATCGTGTTTACTATTTTGCACAACAATTTCACTGCCATCGGCCATGTTTACTACCATGCACGGCAATTTCACTACTATTGGTTGTGTTTGCGGTCTCCTTTTCTCCACTGGCTACTTCTCATGGCAATTTTGCTGCTGACTGCTTTGTTTGCTGTCGCAAGCGGTTATTTCACCGTCGACTACTTTGTTGGTTGGTGCGAGCAGTTATTTCACCACTGACTGCTGTGAAAGTTCTGTGTGGCTATTTTTCTTGGCGGACTTATATTTTGTTAACTTGTGGACCTTTGCTTGCGGGCATTTCCCAGGTCCATTTGTGTTTCCCCTCCACGGGCTTTTATCCTGCTTACCTCAAGGCTTCAAGTCTTTTCCCATGGGCCTTTGGTTTTGAATTTGAAAGCTTTGGTCAGGATTTTAACAAATTTTGACAAGTTTGAACTTAGACAATAAGACTTACCCGGATTTCCCTTTAAAGTGTCGGCCCTCCACTAGGGCAATGAACTTGGATGTTATATGGACTAGGCCGATGAACCCAGTTAGTTGAACCAAGAGATTGAACCAAGGGAAGGAACTTGCCTTCGAATTTGAACTAGGCTAATGATTGAAATGAGACTATCGAACCCTGAAGACGGACCTTGCAACCTAAAAATAATTAGCTTTATACAGCAGGTGAAGAAGGTGACCAAAATTTTACCTGTGGGCAAAATTGGTCAACAAGGCTCTCTTAGGTGGTTCTTGTGGAAGGGAGAGAGACTCGTAGAGCTCTTGTACACCAAGCTCATTAAGATAAGCTATGATTTCTTGATTCATTTTTGCATAACTAACCCTTCCTCTACAAGAACTAGTTCTTGTACTACCTCAATTGACACCTCTTTCTTCTTTATACCCTTCTAAACTGATTTCCATGATGGAAATGAGTATGGAATAGACACTTTTTCTTCATTTTGAATGGTTATAGGAGAGAGTGGCCTTAAATGTGAGGGCATGACATAGCCAAGGTCAAAAGATTTAGAGAAGATCCATGATGGGATGACTTCATGTTCTTGAGTGGGAATGGGCATAGGGGTATGAGAGGGCAAGCTGATTGGCTCAAGTTTGACATACTCTTTATCTTATTGCTAAAACACTTTTTCAATGGACAATACCCACATTTTCATCTCTTGATTCTCAACATGTGGATAGTTAGCCTCTTTAATAGATGCCCATACATTCTAAAAATATTTCAAGAAGATATTTATCCCCTCCATGGCATGAATAGGGAATTATTTTCCAACTTTAACCCCTTCATTGATCTTCATGATTGTTCTACCTTGGTCCAGTATTACCTCTCTGAGTTTTGACAAGGATGGACTTTGAAAATGTTAACTAGGAGGCTGATTAAGAACTCTTGAAGGTTGAGCTTGAGCCTCTTAGAGGGAAGAGGGCACATAAGACTAGTATAAATGAGCCTACTTATCTTTATAAGATATTAACATACTATATGCATTTTGGACCATGTTTCTCATTATTTATATGTCCTCATTCTTACAAGATGACCATTGTTCTCCCTCACAAACCGACCATCTATTCTTGACTAACTGAAGAGTACTCCTTGATTTTTGTAGAACATGGATAAGGATGACTAGATAATAATACAAACCCTTATTAATCTCCCTTATCAACTCAATATAGACTGATAATGCTTGCTTGAATCCTAACAAGGATGTAATAGGTTAAGCTTGGTCTTGATAGGGGAAAAAGAGCATTGATTTAAATGTAAAGGAGGTTGACCTTGGTCATATGTAGGGGTAGGAGGATAAAGGCCATGATAGGGTTGATAGGATATTTGAGGGCCACTTGGGGGAACACATAAACATTATATGCTTGATAAGTGTGGTTTTGAGGTAAAGAATAATAATGTTGATCAAAAGATGATTGATTGTACATACTAGATTAAAATGACTAGGCACTTGAGCTACTAAAACCAGATGATGAATTCTCAGAGTCACTATTGATTTTTGCACACTTTCCTCTAAAGGCTAATTGAATTAAGAGAACACCAAAAATCTTCACTAGTGCATGATAAACTTAGTTCTACTAGGCTTTCCAAAACTAGTATGGCTTCAATCTGCACCCTTAGAGAGGGTTCTTTAGGCCCTTTCAAATTGAGCCATAATATTGGGATAAACATAAGATTTGGGTGACCTATGGTGGGGTTGAACCTATAGAGAAGGCTGACTTCCTCTTGATGATCACCTAAACTAATTCTTTTCATAGGGAAAAGGGTTAGAGAGGGTTTTAAGGGCTCTTAAGAAAGTTAACTAGGGTGATACACCAAACTTAAATGGACACTCACATAAACTTAAACCCACAATAGATCAAAATAAGACAAGTATAGCTCACACAACCTCACAATCTTAGTGATTTCATAAGTATTTCATGAAAGAGGTTCAAATTGAACACTAATCTAGACCTACAGTGTCTTGAAAACATCTAAAACAAGTCAAGCAAAAGGCCAATAAACTAGGAAGATTTTCCTTCATGAATTCATCATGCACAAGCATATTAAGCACTAATCAAAGGTAAGAGATAGGCAAAGATTCAATATTATTAATTCAAGAGGTAGTTATTACAATATTTTGACAAGGTTTAACCATATCAAATGAGCACTTTTACAAGAGTCTCAATGAGTATCCTTGTCTCGTAGAAAGATGAAAAAAATAAAATATGAAAAGCCCTTCAATGGAAAAGAGAATTGGAGATATAAGAGAAGGGAGAGAGATAAAGAATGAAAGATCACACTATCATAGAGGGAACACACTCCCAAATCATTAATTAAGCTTGAACTACCACCTTTTTACTCCAATGAATGCCTTACTATATTTTTGATCAATTAAGACACTGCTCATGGATTACCAAGTAAGAAATTCCCTAAAGCCTTAGAGGATGCATTGAATTCTCTTAACTAAAATTCCAAACCACTAGATTCTTTTCTTTAATCCTTCACACCATCTCCCATTAGAGATAAAAATTTAATGCTCATGGATCTGACAAAATCATAACTTTTCCTACTTTAGGTGGCTACCTGTTGAAGATATGGACATGTTGAAGGACAATGACCCTCTTCATAATCATAGATATCTACCCTTGATCAAATCTAGACCCAAGTATTTTTTATAGATGTAAAACTAATATCCTTTATTGGTTTTCCTATAGCTACTAATATTGATGTAAATGTATAGACTGCATAGCTTTTCTCTTGATCTCTATTAGGTCTAAAAAATCTATTTTTGCCTTTAATTATCTATAAAAATTGAGAGCTCACCATAGATGGGTCTCCTTTAAAGAATGGCAAAAACAATCATAGAATGAACATTGTGTGACATGAATCTTCAAGCCAGAGATTTATATTTAACTTTAATGGTGTCCTTTTTATCATTGATCATCCTGACTATATTAACATGTCCCTTTAATGGTGTTTGATCAAGATTTGATGGTGATAGGATGATCCTATACAAGACCTATTTTACCTAGTTTAAGCTTGGTCACATGTTTGACTTCCCATCCAAGATCCTTTAGTCTTTCAACTTTGAACCTTGCTCATTGATTCGCTTTGTATGAGAATCACATAGACCATTTATTTTTCTAAGAGGTTAATGAGCTTATGACACTTGGAAATCTCTCACCTATGCTTGAGATATGCTGACTCTATTGACCTTACTCATACTATTGAATCATTTTGGTATGAATGAATGTAGTCCATTGATTTCTTACCATCAAAGATCCTTTGACATGTTGACTCAAGCTCACACCATTAGATCAAGATGTATGAGTGAACATAAGCCCTTGATCTTAATGGGACCCACCATTTAAACCCAAATGGATATCTCATGAGCTTAATTTTACATTTGTGCTCCTGTCATTTGACATATATGTGATCATATTTAACATCCATGTGACTGTTAAATTTAGATTCTAATGGTTAATTTATTGAGCTTTATTTTAACATCCCTATGATCATAAATGATGTCCATATGACCATCAATGATGTCCATGAGACCATCAAATTTTGAACACTATATAGTTAATTACTGAGCTTTATTTTGACTTCTACATAGATCAATATTTTAAAGCTTATATCTTGAGTTAAGAACCTCATCAAGACATGAAATTTGCAGAGTATGTTCCTAACATGAAAAAATCCATGGCACTACAATCTTTTAGCTCATGTAGATTTTGAGGTGTATTTATTAAATACACAAGTGAACTAGTTTGTTTATTTCTCCATGATGTCTTGGTGATGGTCTGGTCCTTAAACTTTGAAAAATTCATCCTTTGATCAATCTTTCAAGGTTTTGATGGATTCTTAAGATTTATGTAACCTAGTCCATGCTCCTAAATACTCAGTCACCATGAAACTTACTTGGATCCTCCTTTTTGTAACTCTAGACCTGTTTCAAGCCTTTGGTCCACTCATTATATCAAACCATGCAAAATCTTTATATCTAGCCCAAATTTGTCTAATAATTCCTAAACCCCTAAACCTTAATAGAGATTTCTAGAATTAGAAAATTACAGAAATATCCTCTATTTTAGCCCCTTTTCCTCAAGAATTCTCCATTAAAGAGATTTCAAATGAATGTAAAATTATTTAGAAATATCCTATCCATTGATTTCAATGGCTCAAAATTAAATTTAAGCCATTGATTATTCCCTTCATTTCGTATATAACTAAGCCAACTCCCTCCATGAAACTTGGAACATGAAAACTTGAAGCCTTCTTGCCATCTTGCATCCACAACCATCTCTCTTGCATCCATACAACCTTTGTCAAATCCATTATCAAGAATAAAAGTCCATTAGAATCCATTATGAAACAAAGACAAGCAATCCAATATCCATCTATTTTACATCAAACATTTTATTTGGAAGTCTTGGAGAGGAACTACAAAGAGGTAAAATGATGGTGAGAATTCTCATGATAATTTTTGTTCCCAAAATCTATCACTTATTTTTGTGGATAACAAGCCAATTATTTTGGTCCTATAGGCCAAAATGGTCTCTTTATTTCTTTCAAAATGTTCTGAGTAGTTAAGTTTTTCAAATATTCAAGCCTTTTCAGCTAAGGAAGTCGCATGTACAATAGGCAGGCTTTCTTCAAAGGAAGTTTTAAAAAATCAAGGTATTTCCTTAGTGTTTTGAGGATGGTTCAACACAAAGGTTCTATCAAAAGACTTAATGGTAAGCTTCAAACAAATAAAATGAACCACTTTGAACCATTGAACCATTGAACCCTGCCTCTGCAAGGTTCAAAGGTTCAAAGGTTCAAAGACTTCAGTGGACTTAAAGAAAAGAAGGATTTGAAGAGTGAAGGTTGAAATGTTGAACTTTTAAACCTTGAACCAAAATGGTTCAATGAGATCAAGGGTTCAACGAGTTTAATAAGTTCAAAAGACTTAGAGAATAAAAAGATTCAAAGAAAGATAATGAACTATTGAACCGTTGAACTTTGAACTTAAATGGTTCAAAGGTTTAAAGGGTTCAAAGAGTTAAAAATTTGAAAGGAAGCTTCAAGAAAATGAATAAAGTAGAAGATTCTAGAAAGAAGTTCAAATAAATGGTTCAAAGAAATGGTTCAACTGAAGAAGAAAAAGAAAGTAAACGCAACCCTTCACAAAACATTGAACCTTTGAACCATTGAACCTTTAAACCAAAAGTGTTCAAGGTTCAAGGTTCAAAGAGGTTCAAATTGACTAGTGACATCCCCATAGATGTCAATTTCAAGGTGATGGAATAATTGTTGATTTTCAAAAGACCTGAGAACAAACTCAGCGACCAATCTAGAATGGAGCTGAAAGAGCAGTAGAAAGTGAGAAGATAGCCCAAAGAGCTCAGATCACCAAGGAAAGACAAAACATGGCAAGGAAAGAGAGAAAAACTATAGGAAATCTATAAATATCTATAGGAGAGTTATTTCTAGTAGGTAAAATAGTCCACCAGGTGGACATCAGAGAGCGTGAACATTCAATGGCACAATCTATTTTTCTTCATTAAGTAAAGGTGAATGGACAACCGTGTAAGCATCATAAAGAAGACCAAGAAACCAATGCTTAGGAAAGGATGTTTGATATGATTTAGAATGCCAAAGTTAAGGCTAATGACCTATTCCAGCATGGCTCTTGCATGGAAATGCATTCAAGGCATTGAATGCAGCATGGGCTATTTTCATGAAACAAAGTGCCCAAGTCTTTCCTGGAGAGCTATATATTGTAATCTCTCTTATTGTTTTAAGGAGATCTCTTGATTATAGAAGCAAAAATCTGCCCAAATTTAAAGGCAATACTGAGACTTTGAGCTCAGATCGTTAATCATATTTTGTTATATGAATGAGAAAGTAGGTTACTTTCAGACTTTGTGTTGTAATAACTTGTGTTATTTAGGGGATTATTCTTATGTCTATTTCCTAGATGCAGTCTTGTTCATTTAATTAAATAAGTAGAACTAGTGGAAGTAATTAGGAAGGTGTCTTGAAGCTGACTGTAGAGAGACTTTGTGCTACCATAATTGTATTTAGTGTGTTTTTTTCTATTTCTATGTAAAGGATTTTGGGATGAATTTATGCCCCCATTGTCCTTCGTATATTTTACTCTTCGACAGTTGAGGTGGAGACTTTGTGCTACACTTAATCTTGTTGGCTACTGTGCCCTATTACATTTACTATCTAGGAAGGAATTTAGCTTTTGACTAAATATTATTTCTGAAAGAAGAGAAGTACCTTCACCAATCACCTCAGATTTCCCCTTTGATCTGTGAACATCATCTTTGAAAAAAGAGAGATGGATGGTGTTGTCCTACCCCTGAGTGTTATTTATAGCTTATATATATAGTATATAGTATTTTATTATTTTAGGGAACCTCCCCTTGATGAGAGGAGAGATTTTTCCCATCCCGATGTGGTAAACCCACATGTTTTGGCTGATAAATCTCCTTATATTATGGTTGAAACACCTATTTTGCCCATCAGTTAGCTGGTGATAAAATATTCACCCAACATTTTTTGGTGATTCTGTTGGGGATCGAATGAGCTATTCTAGTTCTTTTCCATCTTCATATCCTTATCCATTTCCATTATATACTCTGGTCTAAAAAATTAGAAATGCTAGGGATCAAAAATTTTGTTTCTTTTGTCTTCTCTGACAACTCCATGCCAACTGGAAAGAATACATAGTTTGAAGCCTCAAGCTTCAAGCTGAAGCAGTGCTAGTTCTTTTCCATTTTTTACTTTATAATCTAGCAGCCCCATGTTATACAAAAAGCCAAAGAGCTGAAGGTATTGTTGACCCTATTTTCAAGTTGGTGCAACAAAGCAATTTTGATTTGTTTCCTTCATCATCTCACCTCCAGTGAACTAAGAGTTTTCCTCCTACAAAAATTAGGTCTCCATTACTAGGCCCAACTTCTATTTCTACTGTTAGTAGAACTTTATCAATACATACCCCACCAAGACTTATTATCCCTCCATTCAATATTCTTATAATGGTAGTTCAAGGCCCCTGGGGTAACTCTTTTAGTCCACTCAATCTTACTCCACCTCTATATGAACTGCCTCATAGTTCTAAGAAGAAATTCCCCAAGTTATTTGGTGATGGGAGAGTTCATCTTGATGAACATATTATAGCCTTCAGCATATATTATGGCATAATAGGTGTGGATTATGAGGACATATCAATTAGGATGTTTATGGAAACATTGCAAGGCATTGCTGCAGACTAGTTCTATCATCTACAAGCACAAACATTGACTGACTAGAACACCCTCAAAGCCAAGTTCAAAGCAAGGTTCAAGCCTATAGAAGATGCACATGCCGTGCTAGATTAGATCACATAA
Organism: Torreya grandis; assembly: GCA_037957365.1. Classification (NCBI taxonomy): domain Eukaryota; kingdom Viridiplantae; phylum Streptophyta; class Pinopsida; order Cupressales; family Taxaceae; genus Torreya; species Torreya grandis. The sequence continues at coordinate 536,402 of JARHVA010000988.1, read as the reverse complement.
ATGAAGAAGGAACCTCATGAACCTATGAGGGATTTCATCGCTAAGTTTGACAAGCTAAGAATCAATAGCTGAGAATCTCAAATGCTTCTTCATCAACTCTCAGCTACTTTAAGTGAGTTTTCTATTGAGATGTGCTAGCCACATAGACCTTGTTATAGCCTAGGATTTGGCCACTGAGGTAGAAGATGATCTCATCTTGGTAGGGAAGATAAGAAGAGATCCTAACAAAATTATACCTTCTTCATATGCTAAGTATTCACCCATAGGCACCACTGATCCTATGGTGTAGACGCTAGAAAATAAGTTGCTAGCTCTCAGAAAGGAAATGGTGCAAGGGATGTCTGCTCCTTCATACTAAGATATACCAAGGAGGAATTTTTCCAATTAGTTATATCAAGGCAATGCTACCAAAAATCAAGGGAAGCCAAATCATCTTCCTCCCCCATAGGGGAAACTTGGCATTGAGGTAGCTCTAACCAACTCAGTAGTTGGATACCTTAAAACTGAATCAAATTTTTCTTTCCAACCTAAGTTAAACTTGGAAGATGGCACTGATCTCTTTGCAAAAGACCAAGATGAATTAGTTGGTGACTTCAACATTAGTTTCTTGAATTACCAAGATGAACCCAAAAGTAAAGGTGAAGTGTTTAATGGATCATACGATGTATTCACCTGGTCTCAGAACCAGTCAGCTAAACCAACAATTTCAATTGTTAAGTGAAAAACCACTCTGCCTTTTCAATTAAAGGACCTAGTGATCACTAAAAAGGTAAGTACCTCAAGTATTCCTTTATTTATGCTTCAAATTCACAAATCAGTCCTACACCTCCAAAAAACTAGAAGGATGAACTTTATTCCTCTGTCATCAGTCCTTTCCAGTCATTTGACATAGTCGACCATGTCAAGAAGACCAAAATTCAAATGACTGAGTTTGAATTCTTGCAATCCAATCCTAAGTAGTTGGATAGATTAGTGGAATGTGTGAAAGATAAATCCATCCCTATAGGACAAGAAATTCCAAAATTAACTCTTGGTTCCCCCAAGAACACATCCACTCAGAATAACCTTGTCATTACTCCTCCAGTTACCCATAGGAAGACAACCATTTTATGTCTCCCTGTTGATAAATAGACATCAACTAAACAATTGTATCATAGACTCAAGTGAATATGACAATGTCATGCCTAACAAAGTGGTTGAATCTCTTGGCCTCAAGCTAACCAAGACTTTTGGGAAATGTTTCTCCATGGAAAACAAACAAGTACCTTTGCTGGGACAAATCAAGGATGCCTAGTTTGCATTTGCCACATTTCCAGAAAAGGGAATCAAGATGATAGTCCTGGTGGCTGATGTCCCAACCTCATATGGCATCCTTCTTGGGCAAAATTTTTGCAAAGATGTTGGTGGAAAGTTAAGCATGGACCTATTTGAGGCAAGGATCCCTATCAAAGGCATCATGCAGAGGCTTCTCTCTAAAAAGGAATCAAAGTATATTGTTACCCAAATGTCAGCCCCTAAAGCTCAAATTCTATTTGAGTCTTTAGGAATGGGTAATTACTTCTTATCTATGGAGGAGGTTCATGTGGTGTTTGATAAAATTTATAAATGTGACAGTCTAACAATCAATTCAGACAAAGCAATAGAAGACTTAGTAGAGCACAGTGTAAGTGCAAAAGAATCCTCCCCTTTAAATGAAGGAAAATCTAAGGAAAAATTAGTTTCAGATGATGTCTATATTCTAGAATTTGATGGTAGTTATTCTTCTATCAGTTCTAGATCTAGGATTGTGTTGATATCTCTTAAAGGAGATGTTTTTCCTTGTTTATATAAGTTGTAGCTCAGCAACACCAACAACACTGTTGAATTTGAATCGCTACTACTCAGATTAAAAGTTGATCATGATAGAGGAATTAAGCTTCTTCACACCAAAGGAGATGCTAGATTGGTGGTTTTCCAAGTGAGGAACCTGTATCAAACCAAAAATGAGAGATTTCACCATTATCACAATCTAGTTTGGGATCAAATCGAAAGCTTTGATGCTTTTAGTATCTCTGTAGTGCCTAGAGAGTTCAATGACTGAGCTGATGCATTGGATATTTTTGCAGCCCTCATGGTTCCTCATCTATATTTTAAAGGAGATAGGTACACTATCAAACTAATCTTTCAACCAAGTGTGCCTAATATTGCCTATCATTGGTAGGTGTTCAATAGTGACAACCAAATCATTACCTTTCTAGAATAAAAAGACAACTTTAAACAACTTCATTTTGAATGCAGTGAGCCTCAAAAATGCAAATTAGCCCTTGGAACAAACTCAGATGCAGGTAAAGAATTCTTGTAGCTAAAAGGAAATAAAATTCCCAAAAGATTGGTTTCCCTTGAGAAACTGTTTGATAAGCACAACAGGTTCATCAAGCAGTAATAAAAAGATTCAAGCTCCTCCTAGGAGTTTGATCAAATAAATTTGGGTACTAAGGAAAATCCCAAGATAGTGAACATTGGGAAGTGTTGCACTCTAGAAGAGAAGTTCTAGTTTACTGCTCTGCTCTACCAATACATAGATGTTCTGACATACTCCTATGATGACATGAAGTCACTCAGGGTTGAAGAAATTTTCCATGAAATTCCTCTCAAAAGTGATTCATTGCCTCACAAGCAAAAATCCAAGCAGTAAAACTCCAAGATATCAGGTGATATTATTTTTGAGATTTAGAAAATGTTAAAATTCAAGATAATTTTTCCAATCCATCATTCCACATGGATTACAAACATAGTCCCTGTGAAAAAAAGAATGGAAAAATTTTCCTCTGCATGGATTTTAGAAACTTGAATCAATCCTCTCTAAAAGATAACTACCCTCTACCCATCATGGATCAAGTCCTTGAAATGGTGACTAGTTTAGAGATGTTATCAATGTTAGACAGTTTCTCAGGGTACAATCAAGTAGAAGTCGGTGAAGTAAACCAACATAAGACTACCTTCACTACACCTTAGGGCACCTTTACATATCGAAGAATGCCTTTTGGATTGATAAATGTTGGTGCCACCTTCTAGAGAGTAATGGACCTTGATTTTAGAGATGAGATGGGTAAGTTCATTGTGGTATACCTTGATGATTTGATAGTATTTTCTAAGCATCATCCTAATCATATGCACCATCTGCAAGAAGTGATGGAATGATGTAGGTAGAATGGTATTTCTCTAAATACCAAGAAGTCAATTTTTGGAGTTACAAAAAGGAAACTTCTCAGTCACAATGTATCCTGAGAAGGCATAAAGATTAACTCAGAAAGAGTCAAATCCATCCAAGAGCTTACTCTACCCACTAGTAAGACTACAGTTCACTCTTTATTTGAAAAAGTGAACTTTCTATGAAGGTTCATCTTTGAGTCTGCAGAGAAAAATCACCACATTATAGACATGATGAAGGGAAAGGCCACTTTAAACTAGAATGAAGAAGGAAAATTTGCATTTTAAGACATCAAAATAGCCATCACCTATGCCCTAATTCTGGTTTGTCCAAATTACACCAAAGGCTTCATAATGTACAATTATGCTTCCAAACACACACTTTCAGAAATTCTGTTCAACATAATAGAGAGGGTGTGAAATCTTCCATATCCTTCATGAGCTGTCCTCTCAAAACTCATGAGCTGAAGTACTCAAACATAGATAAACATGATTTTTAGTGGTAAAGGTGGTAAAGAACTTCCATTTTTACATCCTGAACTTACACACTATTGCCATGGTTCTTGATACAATAGTTAAGTCCATATTAACTCAATAGGAGTTTAGAACCAAAAGGGGCAGTTGGATTGCTAAAATCCAAGAGTTTGATCTGGTTATCAAACCAATAAACCTTGTGTGGGGAAGGGGCATCTGCTAATTAATTGTTGATAACATACCAGTAGAAATAGGGCATGAAGGAACAAAAGTTGAAGACACACCAATAATCCTCTTTGTTACCATTATGAATGAGTGGTATTCAAATATTGCTCATTTCCTTATCTATGGTGAGTGTCCTACTCACCTGTCTCATAAATAAAGGAGGAATATTAAATCGAAAGCTACCAACTTTGTCCTGTGGGATAGCGGTCTGTATAAGAGTAACCTTGATGGAGTTTTCCTTTGCTGTGTGGACAAAGTGCAACAAAATAAACTCCTAAAATCCTTCCATAATCTAGCTTGTAGAGGAAATTTTTATGCACTTATAACTACCCATAATATTCTATGAGCTAGGTATTATTGGCCTACCCTATTTCAAGATGCATACAAATGGGTACGTAAATGTGAATTGTGTCAACAATTCATTAGAAGACCTAAACTGGCTACATTGCCTCTCAAACCAATAGTAATTGAAGAGCCCTTTCAGTAATGGGCAATTGATTTCATTGGTGTTGTAAACCTATCTTCCAACACTGAACATGATTATGTCCTCATAGCCACATATTACTTCACCAAATGGGTGGAAGCTATTCCAACCAAGCATGCTACTTCAGAAGCAGTATGCAATTTCCTCAAAGAAAACATCATTTCTAGGTTTGGGGTCCCAACCAAGATTGTGATTGATAATGCAGCCTGTTTCTCTTCTCATGAGATCACCTAGTTATATTTTTATTATGGGATCACCCTCTCTCACTCTTCTAACTATTTTTCACAAGGAAATGGTCAAGCATAATCGAGTAACAAGAACCTGGTGACCATTATCAGGAAGATGGTTGATGACAATCAAAGAACCTAACATAAAACATTATTTGATGCTTTATGGGTAGATAGAATTATGTGCAAGAGGGTGATAGGTATGTCACATTTCCAACTTTTGTATGGTTTGAAGGTAGAGATACCAATCACCCTGGAATTATCAACACTAAAATTGACAAAGAAAGTCAAAGATTAGACATATGAAATCTCCATCGACAAGAGGATCATGTTCTTGAATGAACTTAATGAGCAACAAACCATGGTGGTGGACCGAATTGCTGTGCATCAAAGCCTGGTAAAAAGACTCTTCGACTAGAAAGCAAAAACCTATGAATTTCAAATTGGAGATCAAGTTCTATTATGGGACAAGAGGAGAGAACCAAAAGGAATGCGTGGGAAATTTGATTCCTTGTGGAGAGGTCCATTTTATATTCATCATCTCAATGGTGAATATAGTTTATTATTGAATTATCAAGATGGCACACCCTTTTCTCTACCTCACAATGGGAAACATTTGAAGCACTTCAATTCTTGAAGTATCAGATAAGTTTCAGTTGTACATATGTATAATTTTTGTATAGTCTCAAGTTTTTATTTCACATTGTTCATTTTATTTTTGGTGCATTTATTTTTAGGTGGCATGACTCTATAGCCCAATGACATAGATGAAGACACTAAGATTCTGGTTTCTACCCCTTTGATTGCTTCAATTTCAATCAATGGAACTTCCCCATTTGGAGCCAACTATTGTTCCCAAAATCCATCACTTGTTTTTGTGGACAACAAGCCAATTATTTTGGTCTTGTAGGCCAAAATGGTCTCTTTCTTTCTTTCAAAATGTTTTGAGCAGTTAAGTTTTTCAAATATTCAATCCTTTTTAGCTAAGAAAGTCATAGGTTCAATAGGCAGGCTTTCTTCAAAGGAAGTTTAAAACACTCAAGGCATTTCCTTAGTTTTTTGAGGATGGTTCAACACAAAGGTTTGATCAAAAGACTTAATGATAGGCTTCAAACAAATAGAATGAACCACTTTGAACTATTGAACCATTGAACTTGGCCTCTGCAAGGTTCAAAGGTTCAAAGACTTCAGCAGACTTAAAGAAAAGAAGGCTTTGAAGAGTGAAGGTTTAACTGTTGAACCATTGAACCTTGAACCAAAATGGTTCAATGAGTTCTAAGGTTCAATGAGTTCAATAAGTTCAAAAGACTTAGAGAATATAAGGATTCAAAGAAAGAGAATGAACTGTTGAACTGTTGAACTTTGAACTAAAATGGTTCAAAGGTTCAAAGGGTTAAAAGAGTTCAAAATTTGAAAGGAAGCTTTGAGCGAATGAATAAAGTAGAAGATTCTAGAAAGAAGTTCAAACAAATGGTTTAAAGAAATAGTTCAACTGAAGAAGAAAAACAAAGTAAACGTAGCCCTTCAAAAAACATTGAACCTTTGAACCAAAAGAGTTCAAGGTTTAAGGTTCAAAGAGGTTCAAAGTGACCAGTGATGTCCCCTTAGATGTCAATTTTAGGGTGATGGAATAACTGCTGATTTTCAAAAGACCTGAGAATAAACTCAGTGACCAATCCAAAAAGGAGCTGAAAGAGTAGCTGAAAGTGAGAAGATAGCCCCGAGAGCTTAGATCACCAAGGAAAGACAAAACATGGCAAGGAAAGAGAGAATAACTATAAGAAATCCAAAAATATCTGTAAGAGAGTTATTTATAATAGGTGGAATAGTCCACCAGGTGGACATTAGAGAGCACAAACATTCAATGGCGTAGTCTATTTTTCTTCATTAAGTAAAGGTGAATGGACAAATGTGTAAGCATTATAAAGAAGATCAAGTAACCCATACTTAGAAAAGGATGTTTGATATGATTTAGAATGCCAAAGTTAAGGCTGATGACTTGTTCCAGCATGGCTCTTTCATGGAAATGAATTTAAGGCATTGAATGTAGCATGGGCCATTTCCATGAAACAAAGCTCCCAAGTCTTTCTTGGAGTGCTATATATTGTAATCTCTCTTATTATTTTAAGGAGATCTCTCAGTTATAGAAGCAAAATTCTGCCCAAATTGAAAGGTAATATTGAGACTTTGAGCTCAGATCATTAATCATATTTTTTTATATGAATGAGAAAGTTGGTTACTTTTAGACTTTGTGATGTAATAACTTGTGTTATTTAGGGGATTGTTCTTATGTCTGTTTCTTAGATGTAGTCTTGTTCATTTAATTAAATAAGCATAACTAGCGGAAATAATCAGGAAGGTGTCTTGAAGCTAACTGTGGAGAGACTTTGTGCTGCCATAATTGTCTTTAGTGTGTTTGTTTTTTGTTTCTGTGTAACAGATTTTGAGATGACTTTGTACCCCCATTGTCCTTCTTATATTTTACTCTTCAATAGTTGAGGTGGAGACTTTGCACTACAATTCATCTTATTGGCTACTGTGCCCTATTACATTTAATATCCAAGAAGGAATCTAGCTGTTGACTAAATATTACTTCTAAAAGAAGAGAAGTACCTTCACCAATCACCCTAGATTTCCCCTTTGATCTGCGAACATCATCTCTAAAAAAAGAGAGATGGATGGTGTTGTCTTACCCCTGAGTGTTATTTTTAGCTTATATATATAGTATATAGTATTCTATAGTTTTAGGAAACCTCCCCTTGATGAGAGGAGAGATTTTTCCCATCCTGATGTGGTAGACCCACATGTTTTGGCTAATAAATCTCCTTATGATGTGGTTGAAACACTTATTTTGCCTATTAGTTAGCTGGTGACAAAATATTCACCCAATAATAATCTGATTATCTCTTTTATCCTATTTATTTTATGTTTTTTAGATTTTAGATTTTTATTGCTAATAATAATATTGAGTGAATCTAAAATTTACGTTACACAAACTTTTAACCCCCCATAATAACTCGATAGGCCTATAGACCACCTTCCTTGTCTCCAAGTCTCTTAGTCATCTTTAGTAGGGTTTAAGGTTTTTAGTGAAAGTTAAGGTATTTTTGAGTGTTTGAGGTTTCATTTTGAGACTACATATGCCTCACTCCTACCCCCAAACTTCCATGTTTGCTGAGGTATGAATTAGAAGGTCTATAGGGTTCATTTGGATGGGTCTTAAGAGAAGTACTATTTCCATTTCATGTCATTTCCACACTTTTGTTATTTCATTATGTTTTCACTACCATTACATTATATTAAACCCTTATTTCCATGTCCATCCCACTCCATATGTCTCCACTTCTACCCTCCTTAAATCATCCACCCTTCTCCCCAAGTTTTGATCATGTCAAGGTGACCTCAATACTTCATTATAACCATCAAAATCATTGAGACCACTAGGTTTTAGACCTATATGGTAATATAGTAATTTGAGAGTGAAAAAATTGCACTTATAGTTAGAATTTAAGGTTACTGTATCAGGGTCCTAAGAGGCACTATGTGAACCATTCAAGACATGAAGGCTGATATTGTAGACACTTAAAACTGGCCATTGATAACCTTCAACTAGGCTTTTGACCAATTTCTACCAAAGTTCACAATTTGGATTAAAACTAAAATGCATTAAAAGAGTTGAAATTTTTATATTCAAGTGCCAATTTTTTCTAGGGTATCATTAAATGGGGCAATACAATTTATGAAACAACTAACTTTGATCAAATTATTTTGAGTCAAAATGGCATTTTCACACTTGGGTACTCTGGATTGCTCTTTTCTACCAAATTTCTTATACAAGACATGTGCCTTTATTATTTTACATTGGTAACATCCTAAATGGGAATATGGTTACAAAAAATCTAACATCAACTTTTAGTTTTAATCTATTCAAAATTTGAGCAAATAATATGACATTTTGACCAATTTGATTAATTTGTGCACAAATGACCAAGGTTTTGCATCAAAGTTGACTAATCATGTCTAATTAAACCAAATCAAGAGCTTAAGTTAATTTTACATGGATATTTTTGAATATTTATTTTAAAAAATTAATATTTAATAATTGCATCATCAAGTGACATCGTTTCTTGGAAAGACATCTCTAGGCCATAAATACATAAAATATCTCATCAAGCCACCCCATGCCTCATTAAGACCCTCCATGCCTATTTATTGCCTCTCTATCCCAAATATTTATGAAGGAATTTATTAATTTTCACCTAAAAAATTGAATGGATTATTAGCCACACATATTCATTTTGAGATGGATGGTTTAGGTTCATTTTGACCATTTTGCAAAATCTATAAATAGGAGGCAAAACCTATTGAATTTTAAGCTATCTTGGTGTAACGTTATAATGCTAAATTGATTTCAAAAGCCATTGAAATTAGTGTTATAATTCCAAATTATTCAACCAAGCCAAATACACAAGTCACATGGTGCCAAGAGGAGGTAAACGATAGCCAAGCTCCATTGCAATAGACATTTTGAAGTATAAAACTAAACAAGCCACTCTACAAACCATTTGAAAGCTCCAAAGAAGGAGAAGGAGGTTTTATTTCATGTTTTAGTTGTTTTTTCATATTTATGTTGTTATTATTCTCTTCCTTAGTGTCTAAACCTAGAGATGTATGCTTTTTAGTGTGTTTCTTTCAATTTGATTTCATTTTGGAACTAACACAATACTAACCACCTCTCTTGAGTCAAATTCCTAGTCTACATAATAACACACTTGATGGGAGTTAGCCTCACAAATTTGGTCAAATTGAACCTACAAGAAAACTACTAACCATTTTCATGTAGGATTTTGGAGTGTGAAAGCAAACAAGGTAAAAATTTGAGCAAAATTCCATTTTTTTGTAAGCCACAATTTTATTCTCAAGACTGTGTAACCCAGTTCACTGTATGCCCAACTCACCCTAACTCAACCCCAAATAGGCCCAAAATCATCCCAAATCAACCCCAAATCAACCCCAAATCAATCCAACTCAACCCCAACTCAGCCCCAACTCAGCCCAAGCCAACCCTAACTCAACCCCAAATCAACCCCAACTCACCCCAACTCTACCCCAACTTGACCTGACTCAATCAATCGATGGTTATCCTAACCATTGATGGTTAGGATAAATGTCAATGGTTAGGTCAAAAACCTAATTTAAATATAATTCCAACTATGTATGATATAAGTGTGTCATAATTTAGTAACTTCTCTTATGCAGTGCTAACAAGATTTAAAGTATCGTAATAGGTAAATTTATATTCCATCCTGATTAGTAACTTCCTCTTACATAATTAGTAACTTCATCCTATAAAAGTAAAAGATTAGGAAGTGAAAAGGATCCAAAAATCCACATCCAAGCTATCAAATCTTCTTGAACATAGGTATATAGCCTTGTTTCAACAATCAAGTAGTATTAACATAGATCTAAACCTCTATCTGAGTTGATCTCAAGGCCCAAGTACTATCACTCTAGCCAAATTGCTCCAGACTTCCACCATCACCATTGATGGTTAGGTTAACCATTGATGATTGAGTTTCTAAGGGAATTTTCTCAAGAAAGGGGTTTTTGAAAAGGTTAAGTTAAAGGTGTTGAGTTAGTGTTTTGATAGGTTTAAGTTAGCAAATGAGTTTGGTTAACTAGGTGATCAACTAGACTTGAGGTTGGATGAGGTTCAAGGTACTTTGACATTTAAAATTATCATGTGTAGTTTTTGAGTGTCTACATTTTCCCCTTTTTATTATACATCTTTGATTAACAAGTGGTAAAAAAAAAATGAATAGATTACTGGTCATGGTTTTATTACATCAAGTATGGGAGGAGGTGTTTTCCCTCAAACTAAGAGTTGATGAGACAAAACTAAAATCAAGCCAAGTTTTGATAAATGGTAAATGGTGAGTCACAAGGTGAGTGACACCAAAGGGTTGGACATGTGAGATGTAATGTGACTAAGTCTGATAGTCAAGATCATGTAAAGATTAAAGTTGCCAATGTTGATAAAAATAAGGTTGGTTCTAGAGGGACTTATGACAAGGGTAATCAAGCCATAGTGTTAGTCATAGCTAATCAGGTCATTCCTATCAAGTTCACTAGATAGGGTTAGTGTTTGTCATAGGTATCTAGGATAGGAAGTGATTCCTTGAAAAATGTAAATGGTCAAGTTTCACACAAAGGTTGGTCAGTATGGTCAAAATGACCAATGTAAGGTCATTGTAAGTTATGCAAATAGTTTAGGTCAAAATGGCCAATGTCAAGGTAGATGTGGTCAAACAGGTGGTTAGAGAAGGGTAATCACCAAAAGTTTAGGTTCTAGTGTAGGTGGGGATTAAAATACCTCCTAAAAGTTAAACACATAAGTAAGATGCTTCAAAAATATTTGGAAAGAGTGGGAAACCTTAACCATTGATAGTTAGGGGTTTTCACTAGGGTCAACCATTGATAGTTACCTTGACCATCGATGATCAAGAAAAACCTTAAACAACTTAGAGATTAAAAGTAAATATGTGAATTAATTTTTACCATTTGATAATTGGTAATTGCTTTTTAGTGATTTTAGTATGTTTTGTTATTTTTCATTCAATCTTGCTGAGGTGGAGGTGATTGATTGGCTGATCATTTGTGTATATTTGAATGAGAGGTGATTCAATAGAGGGTAGATAAGGGCATGACTGAGTGTTAGGATGAGGAATCTGACCATGTCAACAATCATATAATGAGGTAGGCATTTTTTTGAATTTGATAATTAGTTTAATTTTGCTGATTTTAAAGTGACATTTGAGTAGTTGGGAATGAAATGGTTAAGATTTTAAATGGTTTTTGGGAAAGGTTTCGCTAGATTTAAGTTTTGTTGAATTGAACCAAATGTGTGGATGAAATTGATAGTTAGATTGTGTCTTAGGTTTAGAATGGGCTAGGAAATAATGTTAGCTAGGTTATTGTTTGAAGTTAAGTGTTTTGTTGATGTTCATGAGGTCTAGGGTTTGAGGGTTGCTTAGTCGACATTCACACATAGTGATTATTGATGGTTCAACCTACCATCGATGGTTGAATGATAGGGGGAAGGTCCTGAAGGGACCATCGATGGTTTGAGGAACCATTTGTAGTCAAAGGATTTAGGGAAAGTTTCATTAAAAGTGTGGGGTTTTAAGTGTGTTTAAAGTTTTGTGAAGATTTTTTTGAAGGTTTTTGTTAAAGTGTAGGAAAATGTTGTTATGGTTTGAAAGTGTTCAAAAACTTTGTTAATGTTGTGAGGAAGTTTGTTTGATAAAATAATAAAGGTTTAAAATGTTTGAATGTATTTTGTGAAGCTTGTGAAATGGGTTAAATGATTTTTTAAATTGTTAAAAGCTTGTTAATGTTAGTACTTGTTTAAAGGTGTGATGTTGTGAAAGTTTAAAGTTTTTATAATGTATGAAATGTTTGAAAAAAATGAGAAATGTTGACAGTTTTAAAAATGTGGTTATAGATTTTAAAATTAGTAGATTGTTTGAAATGTGTTTAAAGTTTTTGAAAGTGTTGTAAAGTGTGTATGAAGTTTGGAAAGTGGGATGAAGCTTTATTTGAAAGAGTTGTTGAAAGTTTGTAAAAGGTGTTAAAGTGGGTAAACATTGGAAGAGATGTTGATAGTGGTAGTGAAAAAAGGTTTAGATAGGATGTGGGGTCAGTGGGTAGAGTTTAAATAATAGAAATGTTTAGGTGTTCAAAATGATATGTTAGGGTTGGTGTCAAATAGAGGTATATGGTTTTTTGTGTGTGAGAGGTAATAGGGTAGATGTGATGGGTGTGGTTTTTAATAGGTTGAAAAAGGTAGGTGTAGGTTGGTACTTAACTTGATGTGTAAAACTAAGTAGGCATGATAATTTTGTTTTTTTATAGGCCCATGAGTAGATCCAAATAAGGGACTGAGTCCCTAAGATATTCACCAAGGTCTAGGATGGGATGATCGATGATGAGTGGAAATACATGGAGGATATTTGCCTAGGGCCATGAGACACTACCAATATTTGTTGTGGATGTGATTATAATCATGTCCATCATCAAGAGATGAGATATGGCCACAAAAATGTTTTTTCTATCAATGAGAGAGATGAATATCCTCTTAAAGGATATTTAGTGGATCACATGGCTACCTATTTGGGTGGAGATGATTTATCACATAAAGAGTAAGGAGAGAGACTATTTCATGGATCTGATATATGGAGTAGATCTTGTTTAGGCTAGATATCATGTAGGTGATGTTTTTTATGGGCCACTATACGTGAGGGCCCTAAAGCATATATGTTTATTAACCATGATGATGATAGGGGTGTCTTGCTTCACATTGCCAAATTTGAGTAGCAGTCAATTCCCTTATTTACTTTTGGGAGTACTAGTGGAGATGTTGTTGGGGAGGACTATGTTTGGTTGGATCCCCATGTTATTAATGTAGATTTATAGGGAGATCTAGGCCTTTCAAGCACACAGGAAATATGGGATCAATGTGAGATTTGTGCTATATTATTAGATATACGAGCACATACAATTTTTGAGACCTTTAGGACTATCATGGGATGGTTATGCTCTGATGGACTACAGAGTGGGTTTTATGAAGAAGAGAGGAGATTATATGTTGATAGGTGTTAGGGGTGGTGCCAGAGATATATATTGGTTTAGGGATTCTTTGAAGGGTTTCGTGGTAGGTGACATAGTGTGGAGGCCATATGTGAGATGGTTGAGATAGGCAGGGAATATCTACCATACACTAACACTACCAAGCTAATACTAGATATATGGGAGAAGGGATGATAAGTGTAGACACCGAAATCGTGTCGACTCCCCTGGTCATTCCCCGTCTTATTCTTCTTCGCCTATTGAACCCTTGTCGATCACTTGTTCCACCAACCTTGACCCTAGCAGCATGTAAAAATGAGCACAGAGCTAAAGCTAGACTCTATCCCCATTATACATCTGCCGACGACGGTCTTTACCCGACCGATGTCGCCGACGTCGGTCACCTATCGGCCGATGTCGGCAATCCTGTCGACGTCGGTCACCTTCCCGTTATTCATTATCAGTTGTCATTCAGTTTCTCGAAACGGTTGACGAACCGTCTCTGGAACCGTCTCTCACCTTCATCAACCTCCGCCAACCATTCGAGACCAGATCCTCGAACGCTATCCGACCATTCAAAACGCTGATCAATCGAACCCCGAGCAATCATCAACACTACGACATCAACGCTCTCGGCATCAACCAATCTGCACAGACAACTGACACTATGTCTTTCATCGCGTCTTCTGGCAGGTAAGTGTCTATTCCATTTGTTTTATTTCTTCCTTGGTTATTCTTTATCAGTTTTATTATCCCTGCCTCTGTCCCGACTCCCCCAGACCCTGTCCCGACTCTCTCAGACCTTGCCCAGACCCTGTCCCGACTCTGTCCAAAACCCCCCAGACTCTGTTCAGACCTGTCCCAACTCTCTCAGACTCTATCCAAAACCTGCCCCTACCGACGTCGGTCACTACCCCGACCGACGACGGCACCTTAACCGACGTCGGCACCTTCCCTAACCGATGCCGGCACCACAGAGACCGACGCCGGAGACTGTGCAGAACAGTGTTGCATATCAGGTATGCTCTTTATTTTTGTCATTTATTTCTGTCATTATTATCTACTTTCGTCCAATATTCTGCTTTTTTACCAGTGGGTTGATATCCTTCTAGGGAGTCTTCGTACTTCTGGGATCGGGCGTTCGCCTGACAGCCCACCATATCTTTGACTAACGTTTTCCGTGTTTTAGCCTTTTTCTTCGCAGGTGTCATTCCTCCACAGCAAAAGAGGAGAATCTTTCAACGTCTGATTTTGGTGCGCACGACTTTATCAGGTACTTCTAGCCTTGACCTTTTCTTTTAGTTTCTTATTTCTTCTTTGAATGTAGAAAGCAATTTTGCATAGAAACATTCTGGCACGCCCGGTGGGACCCTAGGTCCTCCTTGGGTTCTTTCTTTCTTTCGTTCATTTAGGTGCATTAGGTTTCTTCCTTTTTGCCTCCTTTCATCTCTTCTTAAACGACATCATAAGCAGAACTAAAATGAACATTTCTTTCTTTCTTGCACTTCTAGACTAGCTAAAACTCATACTCTTCAACTCTTTCTCCATTTCGTCTTCATACGGACAAACATTTCGACTTGGGCATTAAAACACTTTGCATTCATTTCTGATTGCCTGCATCTTTTAGACCACACATAGTAATTAAACCGCATATTGAATTAATCTAGATCACTTGATGTTACACGACCAAACCACCTGCACAAAACAAACATTTTAACTTACCTGAGACAAGGCCCGACTGGGATTTCATCCCCCAGCGGATACCTTACCCGTCCCGGTGACCCTACTTAGATTTCATCACCAAGGGGGAAGCCCACTCCGTTCTCTGGCGGAGTCTAATCTCTAGGTAAGGTATATCTTGGCTAAGCGAAACCAGCTAACCACTGGAATCGTGAAGTGAGGGGAGCTTGCTCCTTAGCACCAGGCCACGTACCAGACCCTAACACAGACTTCTTGAGCACCTTAACAAAACCCGAAACCATCCATAGACTGCTTCTTCTAGGACCTGACTCACAAAGCCAATCTTCCTCTACACACATTCTAAGGCATAAGCCACTATAATCCTAATAATTTACTTCTAGGGTTTTAGGATCTGCTTGTGTCTTCATCTTTTTAGTTCTTATCTGCTTGTTTGAGCTTGTGAGGACGTTCTTTCTTGCCTTGAATGGTTCTGACACGTAGTCAAACCAAGGCTCTTCTTGACCACGCTAGCCATCAATCGCTTTCGCCTACCCCGTCTATAAACAATCATATAATGGAGTTCTACTCGAAGACCGAAAGAATTCCTACTAGACTATCTCCAACCCAGACGCCTATCATCCCAGAAGGGGACCAAGACTTTGCAAGATTCTTGGACCTCAATACCGCAGCCCTCCAAAACTATCTCGCAAGAAAACCAATGCGGGACCTTTCAGACGACGTGGCGACGACATCAACACCGTTCGCCACCCAACCTTTTACGACTCAACCTTTCATCTCAACCATTAACCCGACCATGGCCTATACGCAAAGTTCGGCCTCCTCGTCTATTTTTAGACCAACCTCCACCGGGGTTTCGTTACCCCCTCAACCACCTGCAATTCAACCAAGTTCTACATCATATCAGAACTTAATTGTCTCGACCCCTCATACTCTTGCGCCTATATATGCAGGAGTGCCTACCTCGCCCTTTGTCAATGCCGTCACACAACCTCCTTTGGTGGTATCTAGTCAGCCTATGCCTTCTACCTTCATAATGCAACCACCTTTAGCCTCTACTTTTGCCCCTGCGACTAGTCATCCGTACATTGTACAACCGACTATGTCGCACGCCTCCTCTAGCCTCTTCCAAGCGCCTTACAACCTAGGGGGCGCTCAACCCACCAATCCGTCAGTAGATCTTATCAAGATGCTGATGGATAAAATGTCCAGTCTCGAAGCTTCTATCTCCGGTTCAAGTAATGTCTCTTCATATGACCAGATTTACAACGAGCCCATCCACCCTTCTGTCCCTATTCGACCATACCCTAACCATTGGGAGCTTCCTAAATTTACTCGCTTTCAGAGTAAGGAAGACCCACAACAACATCTACGGGCATTTAGACATGCCTGTTATCTTATCGCCCACGATGATGCGTTGCTTTTACACACGTTTCCTATGTCCCTTTCTGGCCCTGCCCTTGACTGGTATAGTTCTCTTGCCAGATATTCTATCTTTTCATTCATCCAACTCGCCCAACTATTCGTTGACCATTTCTCAATCAATATCACTAAACAAGTCTCAATCACAGACCTTTACTCTATCAGGCAATTTGACGATGAATCGATAGCCGATTTTGTCGCCCGTTGGAGAAGCTTGATTAATCAGCTCTCCTTCTCCTTGCCTCAACCCGAGCTCATTGAGCTCTTTTCCCGAGCATGTGTCAGTCACATCTCGTCCACCTTGCGGGTTCAAACATTCCACACTTTCGACGAGGCCTTCACTATGGCCCGAAAGCTTGAACTCCGCGCCATTGAAGAAGATAAGGTCAAATTGTGTAACACTACCAATGACCATTCTTCTTCCAGACCTTCTTCTGCCCACTCTCAATCCAAGGGGTCGGCAAAGACTGTCATCTTTAGACCATCATCTTCAACAATAACCAACCGATCATCATCTTCAACATTAGACTACATCAATAAACATTTTCAACGTCAATCCATACAGCGTCAATTCACTCCAATTGGAGAGTCATATGCCTCTGTCTTGGATAAACTCATCAAGCAGGGGGTCCTCAATCTCCCTCCAATCCGACCACATCAATTCGACCCCTCAACGCCTATCCCTGCATGGTACAGGGAGAATCACTTTTGCAACTATCACCGTGTCAAAGGCCATGACACGGATCACTGTCAAACTTTCAAAAACATTGTCCAGGACATGCTAGACAAGGGGGATCTTATTTTAGATAGCCCGAATGCACCGCCCAACCAAAACCTTGACATCTTCAAGCAACCCTTTCCTAATCACCCACATACTCAAGACAACGTCCAAACCATAACCAATGACCCTCAAGACCATGATATACACACGGTCGACACTATCTTTTCTCTTATCCCTGACCAACCTTTTTCACAGGTGGAAGACCTTTCTTCCCCTACACCTCCTCCACATAGCGAGGAACTTTCTTCTTCCACTTGTCCTCCATCGACTTCTCCCATATTGGAGGACGCTTTGACCACATCAACACCAGCTGCCTCGCCTTCATCCTTATTATTATCCATAGATGATCATACCTTTTTGACTCCCCAACCACACACAGAAGCCATGACTACTCCAGAGCTCTTTCCACTTAAAGAGCCCACACCTTCAATCCCTTCTCCATTGAGAGAAAACCCGTCCACATCTAAGTCCAAACCCGCGCAGGCATCCATCATACCCAAAGAGATTAAACCTCTTGGTGTTCGCCCCACATCTAATCTCACCTCGCACAAAAGTGGCCCTCAACCCAAACCAAAGAAGGCTACTAAACCACACCGGAGGCCTCCTCCCCTATCTTCGTCATTACCTTCAATCTTAGGCCCGCATCCGTCTACTTTACTCGGAGTGCTTCCCACTCTCATACTTCACAGAGGTAAGTCACCTCCATTATTCTATCAACCCGTCAGACTTATACCTCCTTCAAACCATCGACCAACGCCTCTTACGCCTCCCAAACCAATGTCACCAACCCTCTCTGCAATAAAACATCCTGACCCGTTAGCAGGTTCATATGCCTTGCTCTTACGGCAATTGTTGCAGTCCTCTCGTCTCGATCTCCCGCCTCTTAGACCATATCACTCTCTCAAACCAAAACCACCATGGTTCGATGACACTTGCATTTGTGCATATCATCGCACGCCTTGGCACGACACTGAGCATTGTCATGCCCTCAAGGTCGTCGTTCGCCAATGTCTGGGGAATGACACCTCTCTTCTCAACCACGTTATCCACAAACCTTCAACACCACCCCACTCATCAACTCTCAGATCAAGGCCACCTTGGTTCGACAACTCTAAATTCTGCCACTATCATCACACTCCGGGACATGACACCGAGCGTTGTTGCGCTCTTAAAGCTGTCATTCGTCACCACCGAAAAAAGGACACCCTTCTCACCAAGGATCCTCTTGACCACCCCTTTGACAAATTATCAACACCGACCCATACCTCTCCAACCTCGTCATCTAAATCGGGATCCCCACGCCAGAATAGGGTCCCTTCGCTGCCTTTAACCCCTTTATTCGACATCAACACAATCCATCTGACCACTAAACCTCAATCGACCTTAACTAATCCATCAAACATTCTCCCTAGCCACTGGGGGAATTCAACCTTCATCCAAACTTTGACCAATTTTTCAACATAGTCTCGACCACATATCAATCACTCTGTCAACTTAACCTCAACCAGACTAGCAACCAAACATTTAACCCAACCTCAACCAAACATTCGACCCAACCAAAGACCAAATACCAACCAATCAACCCTCGACCAACCATTGACCAATTATCAAATGACCAAATCTCAACCAAACATTCGACCCAACCCTTTTATCAAAACATTCAACCTGTCTCGACCAATCAACAACCATATCAACCAACTTCACATTCACTCATCAATCAACACCTGACTAATCCGGAAAGAGGCAAATGGGGCAAGTTTGCTCCTAATTGACTCGGACCTTATCACGCACATGTATACACCAGGGACTTATCAGACCCTGAGCCCTTTTATGCGTTGCATCTGCGACCGTTCTACTGCTAGTCGAGTATTCGTCCACTTGACACTTAACTTGAGCTCATCCCTTGAGCAATCCCCATCCTCTTCATCCTACTTCCTTTCAACCCTATTCCTCTTAACAATTCCTATAACCCTTTTATGCTGTATGGATGCTTTGTCCTAATAAAAGGGGAGCCCTTGACCTTCTACAGTCTTGTCCATGACTCAACTTCTATCAAAACAAATCAAGATGTCAAAACATATCCATGGTCACTATATCAATATCAAAATCAAAAAAATAGACTGCTCCCTCGAAGGACAGCTGTACTATCATTGCTGTATTACTAGACTGATCCCTTGAAGGACAGCTAGGCCAACTTATCAAACATTATTAAACAAAAATCTAGACCATTCCCTCGAAGGATGGATATGACTAATCTGGCAATAAACAGCATTATTTTAGAAGCTTCCCGCATTGATCAGCTTCATAACCTGACCACCAAGCAAATGACATCTCTATGCAGGCTTCCCGCATTGATCAGTCTGCGCTCAAAAAAAAAAAAAAAAAAAGAGTCATGGACTTGGCTTGTAGTTGTCTCAGGGTCTCCTATAAAAAAAGGCATAGTTATCTCTGCTCTTAAAACGGGTTACCCTCTTTCCTCCTCCTATTACCTGCTCAAGGGACTTCGAGCTCACTTTAATGTCTAAGTGATTCGATTACTGCTCTAACATAACTATGGTCAACGACGTCACGCATGAATGGGGCTCTTGGTTCTCTTAACCCCTATCTATGCTATCTTTTTGGTCCTTGTCAATGAAAGAGCGATTCGCCTTTCATCTTCTTCTGCACTTTGGTCACATCCACCCTCATCACTTGTCCATCGACTTAGCTCAACTCTCTTTTCAGACCATCAACATGACCTAGCCTATTCACCCTAGTTTCTATGGACACCAATACACATGGAAACTATCGACTCGCCCCAATTTATGTTCAGCATAAACCAATACTTGATGAAGCATAAATAGACCTCAATTCATTTTTAGCATACATCCATCACGCATATGGAATATTGCTAGGGATGAAAAACCCCTCAACCAATGTTGCAGAATACACCATTTGGAAAAGGCTGCAACATCTTTTTTTTTTCTCATCATTTCATCATAACCATGACCAATCTATCAACTATTTTAACCACCTGTCTACCACTCGGACCCTTTGTCTGAACTACATTGGTCTGAGGCCTTATCACCAAGGCTATGTAGGCAGCACTCAGATGACACGACCGTCTTCTGGGGTTAGCTCGACCATTCTTGTTTGTTCGTCTCTCTGATGGACAAACCTTCTTGCCTTATTTTAACCATAACCTTGCCCTTCATCATGACCCATTTCCATCCCTTTGACCCTTCCTCCCTTCTAGGGAGAACTACATCAGCCTGAGGCCCTATCACCAGGGCTATGTAGGCAGCACTCAGTTGACATGGGGTCTTCTGGGGTTAGCTCGGCCACATCCTTTCATCCATCCATCGACCACCAACCATTGGAGATCATGCCTATCTCCTCCGACCTCGACCACTTCCAAGACGTTGTTGCCTTGGTTGTTTTTGCATGTATGCTACCTCATGACTGGTTAGCAAAATTGTGCGCAGACCTTTTTAGACCCTCACAAGTATAGGATCGCAAACCGGTTGATCCGCACTACTTGTGACTTTTTCATGTTTCTAGGAGCACTTCCTAAGCCCTGGATACCTGGGACACAACGACCCATTTGGAGCTTTAGCTTAGATTGAGTGACCCGATCAGCAGACGACTAAATGCTGGGGCCCGGTTACTTCAATTTTGGCACTCCTCGACCGTTGACCTGCGACACTTTGGCCTGACCATCTCGTGCAGTGGTATGCGCGCAATCACAACCTTTGCAGCGTTCACCCTCACCCCTTTTTCATCCACTCTTTATCAAATCAGCACCCGATTCCCGGTTCCCTTCCCTCGACTCCTGCTTTGAGGGGGAATACCTTATCCTTACTCGGGGCATTTTGCTTCCTATTTTTGTCTTGCAGTTCATTCGAACAACCAACAAGATGAAATCAACCTTATCCCTCACCTGGGGCACTCACTCCTATTTTTGTCTTGCAATTCATCCAGAACAACCAACAAGACAAAAAGGGGCAAATGTAGACACCGAAATCGTGTCGACTCCCCTGGTCATTCCCCGTCTTATTCTTCTTCGCCTATTGAACCCTTGTCGATCACTTGTTCCACCAACCTTGACCCTAGCAGCATGTAAAAATGAGCACAGAGCTAAAGCTAGACTCTATCCCCATTATACATCTGCCGACGACAGTCTTTACCCGGCCGATGTCACCGACGTCGGTCACCTATCGGCCGACGTCGGCAATCCTGCCGACGTCGGTCACCTTCCCGTTATTCGTTATCAGTTGTCATTCAGTTTCCTGAAACGGTTGACGAACCATCTCTGGAACCGTCTCTCGCCTTCATCAACCTCTGCCAACCATTCGAGACCAGATCCCTGAACGCTATCCGACCATTCGAAACGCTGATCAATCGAACCCCGAGCAATCATCAACACTACGACATCAACGCTCTCGGCATCAACCAATCTGCACAGACAACTGACACTATGACTTTCATCGCATCTTCTGGTAGGTAAGTATCTATTCCGTTTGTTTTATTTCTTCCTTGGTTATTCTTTATCAGTTCTGTTATCCCTGCCTTTGTCCCGACTCCCCCAGACCCTGTCCTGACTCTCTCAGACCTTGCCCAGACCCTGTCCTGACTCTATCCAAAACCCCCCAGACTCTGTTCAGACCTGTCCCAACTCTCTCAGACTCTGTCCAAAACCTGCCCCTACCGACGCCGGTCACTACCCCGACCGACGACGGCACCTTAACCGACGTCGGCACCTTCCCTAACTGACGCCGGCACCACAGAGACCGACACCGGTGACTGTGCAGAACAGTACTGCATATCAGGTACGCTCTTTATTTCTATCATTTATTTCTGTCATTATTATCTACTTTCGTCCAATATTTTGCTTTTTTACCAGTGGGTTGATATCCTTCTAGGGAGTCTTCGTACTTCCGGGATCGAGCGTTCGCCTGACAGCCCACCATATCTTTGACTAACGTTTTCTGTGTTTTAGCCTTTTTCTTCACAGGTGTCATTCCTCCACAGCAAAAGAGGAGAATCTTTCAACGTCTGATTTCAGTGCGCACGACTTTATCAGGTACTTCTAGCCTTGACCTTTTCTTTTAGTTTCTTATTTCTTCTTTGAATGTAGAAAGCAATTTTGCATAGAAACAATAAGACTGAGCTTATCCCATTCAAATAAGTTTGGAGGTAGTTTGGCCTCATGCAAGTGATTCCACCAGATTTCTTGAGACACCAAAAGGAGGATATAGAGTTCTTGATTCCTGAACTACATCCATAAGATGTTATTTTAGATCATGAGGAGTTTTTAGTGAGAGCCATGATAGATGATGTTGGTGTTGTGGATGGTTCTGCATCATGGTATCAGGCCTGATATGTAGTGACTAATTTTGGATGGGGTGATGAGGGGAAACAACCCATCGATGTGGATATTATTAGGGTACCGATATAGGATGAACAGGTGGTAGAAACACTAGCAATGGTATAAGCTTAAATCACTAGATTATAGGGATAGGTGGCCACCTTATAGGGCCAAATTATCACTTTATAGGGTCAGGTGGTGATATTAACTAGAGAGTGAGATCAGGTGAGGATATCTCTTGGGTTAGTGACTCAAAAGAGAGATTCATTGAGATAGAGGGTAGGAATGGTGGTAGCACTAGTAGGGGTACTAATAGGAGGACCTGATATGATTCCTATGACATAGTATTTAGCCATCATTGAGGAGTTGAGATATTACAAGGTGATAGTGCTAGCATAGCTACCAATAGAGATGAGGTATGGAGAGTACATTACTAGTTTGGTTGGTGGTCTATCTATAACTACTCTAAGATAGTAGTCCTGTATAATGGGTTAGGTAGGGAGATCAGGGGGACCACCACCAGATGGTAGTGTAGGTGCAAGTGGTAATGGTGCCCCAGGGGCTTGATATGCAAGATTATAGGATATATATTTTTTGCTTTTGATGTTGAATTACATGTTGATGATGGGAGATGCATATATAAGAGAGAGATTTATGTATACATAATTATATGTATTATTTTATTGCTTGATGATTATGCTCTAAATTTGAGATGTTTATTATGTTTTATGGATATTATTGACCCTATGATGATGACGTGATGATTATTTATGTTCATGAGATGATATGTGGATTGATGGTTTATTACTTAACATAGGCATGCAATGATGTTTCATGTTTTCAACATTTGATGTACATGATTATGGATGAGTTTTGATGATGGCTATGTAATGATTTTTTTAATGACATGATTATGGATATGCGATAGATGATGTGATTAGGCTATGGGTAATGTTGTTAATAGATGTTTATGATTTGTTAATTAGATGGATATGATATATATGATCATGGATGGTTTTTTTTTATTGTCATATAATGATGTTGTTTATGATATTATTATGGATATGTGATAGATGATGGCATAAATGATGCATATATGATCATGTTAAAGAAAATGATGACATAGTTTATATATGTGACATGGTTTTTATTTAGTAGATATTATGTGACTCATGGATAATGTTTATGTTGTATATGGTAAATGTTAGATGACATGATTTATGTGGTTTATAGATAGGATTATGGAGATGTGATTATGGTTATGAATGTGGTTTATTTATGGTTCATTAGTTTTGATGTTTATGAATGTGCATGGTGTATGTTTTGATATGAAGAAATGGTAGGATGGTCATGCCCCATGATCTATAAGGTGATATGTGGATTTGTATTTTAGGCATATGATGACATGTTAATGGATAATATGGTTCATTTTATGTTTTAATAGATATGATGTTGAAGATTATGGATGATTTATGTGATGATAGGATGAGGGAATTAAAATGTGCTTGTGATTTTGAATTTAATATATTGATAGTTTTTGGTGATTATATTGTGGATGATGTGTTTGTTCATGGTCATGATCATAAATAGGATGGTTTGTATTATGGTTTTGGATGACATGGTTTATGATATGAGTGATGATGTGATTGATGTTTGGGTGCATAGATAAGATATGGTTCATAATGTTGTGATGTATATGAATTAGTGTTTTAGATTAATGTTTTAAATGTTTGGATATGATATGGATTAATGGATTAATGTTGTGATGAAAATGATGTTGACTATTTGGATATGATATGTGATATTGAGATATAATGAAGACACATAAAGTAAGTGTAGATAGCAGACTAAATGTGGGAAAGGGATAAGAATTATGAGACACATGTCTACATGAAATAATAATCATAGGGTAAGAAAAAGGCATAAAGTGTTCATTGATAAAGGCCTAAAAAAACCAAATTTTGATGCGAGTTAATGAAAATAAGCCTTTTGAATGATTTGCATGAGGATGCTTTGATTGGAAAAGAAGGTATCATGATCACTTTGTATCAAGTAAGCTCATGTCCCTTTAATTTAGAGAGTTTAAGAAGATAAAGTAGGTGATAGGTAGATGGGTTAAGGGGAAATGGGTGACATGGTAACCTGATGTGGGTTAACTTGCCCCTTCTATAGGTGACCAAATAACCATAATAGACAAGTCCATGTCTTAATATAATGTGTAGACTGATCAATGCAAGAAGTATACTAATGTCATATGTAAAAGTTGATTGTGGCTCACTTAATTTGATTTTGACATAGGGTTATTTGTTGATTTTGTTATTTTGAGAGGTTGGTGAAACTAATCAATGTGAGAAGATTCAAATGTTTGTTTTTAAAAAATTAACTTAGCCATCCTTCAAAGGATTAGTCTAAAATTGGATTTTTTATAGCTGTTCTTCAAGGGAGCAGTCTATCTTTAAAAACTTTAACTATTGAGAAACTATCCTTCAAGGGAGTAGTTTGCTATACTACAACTATGGACCCAAGTGACATTTTGGTATCCCAATTTGATTTTGAATGCTAGGTTTATATATGGACAAGTATATTTAGGCTTAAAGGTCTATTTTTATGAAGGCAAGAATTTAAGCACAACAGGGTAATTATAGATGAGAGAAAAGTGGTTTAAGAGACAACTAATCATGGGATTCCATTTTATTAGAGAGGAAAATTATCCATGAGAACCATGCCATAGGTAGAGACATGGTATCCATGATTAGGATTAGGCTATAACTATGATGAATAATCACATGGTCCTATGTTGTAATTAATTGTCCCCAAGAAGAATAGGGTGAATGTGTAAGGAAAGTGAAAATATTGTAAACCAAAGGATGAGATTAAGATAGACACAAACGTGAATGTGATCCTGATTTAACAAAATAAAGGACATAGATTTGAAGCATTGAGAGGCTTAGGTTCTAGTTTTCCTTTGAGAGAAGATAAATGATAAGCTCTTGATCTATACTTATGGGTTATGATCTAGGGTCCAATATAATTAAAAGAAAACTTGCCTCTTTTAATTTTCTCCATATTAGTTTTCCTTAAGGATGAGGTCTTCTAATATTGAATTCATACTCTTTCAGGTGTTTATTGTATGCATGCTTGATTCATTCTTGATAGACACAAAGATGATTAAGCACTGTGAGGTGATTTTCATCAAGTATTTCAAGATGTGCAAGATGTTCCTAATGATAATCACTTTTAGAAAGGATCTCATGAAAATATATGTGAAGATAAGGATTATAGACTTCAAGAGGCAAGACTAACTCTACTCCAAAGATGAGAGAGAAAGGGGTATAACTTGTAGAGGTTTGAATGCTAGTGAAATAGACCCATAAAGTGAAAGGGATATGAAGGTGCCAATCCTGACCTAAAACACTTACTACTTTGGTTAACATTTTGGTGAGGGTTTTATTAGAGGCCTCCCCATATCCATTTTCTTGAGGATGATAGGGAGAGGAAAATCTTAACTTGATTCCAAAAATATCAAAAAGACCTTAAAATTTCTTGTTTTTAAAGGATTTGCCATTATCAGTGATGATCTTATGGGGAACATCAAAGTGGTAGATGATATGGTGATTGATGAAATTGATAATATTTTTGGATTTGGTAGAGATAATAAGAATGGATTCAACCCACTTTTTGAAATATTTAGTAGCATTAATGATGGATTAGTTTCATTGTGAAGAATGATGATTAATTTCCCCAATAATATCAAGACCCCATTGTAAGAAGGGTCAATAATTTTTAGATACTCAATGGATATGGGTAGGTACGTGATGTAAATTAGAATTTTGTTAACATTTGACATACTTATTTATGTATTCATAATAATCGTGATTGAGGGTGGGCCAATAGTAGCCAAGGTGAAGGATACATTGAGAGATGACTAGGCCACTAAAGTGTCCCCCATAGATTTTGTCATGTGTTTATTTGATAGCATGGGAAGCTTCATGACTACGTAAATAATGGAGAAGGAGGCCATCAAAGCCATGTTTATAAAGTATTACACTTATTATGGTATAATGAGGCATACTCTAAATAAAGGCTCTTTAGGCATTCCTTAATAGGTTGGGAAGAACAATGTTGAGGTTAAGGTAGTTAAAAGTTTGGTTATACCAAATGTCAAAAGGAGATGCTTCCACACTAAAAATGGTAGGATGGTTAGAATTAATATATAAGGGTGTGATAAATTGATTAATGGTGATAAATAGTTTAGATTTGTCAAGTTGAGATGGGATTTAGGAAGCAAGGGAAGACATCATGTCTATGAACTTGTTGGTACATCAAGGAATTGATTGGATAAGATAATGATCGAATGATGCTAAGAGTATGTCTACAAGTTATTTATAATTTAATAGGACATAATTTTTACATTAATAAGATCCATTGACCTAGTTGATGACCAATTGGGAGTCACCAAAGACACTGATAGTCTTGACCCCTAGGGCTAGAGTAGTTTGGAGACCTATGACTAGGGTTTCATACTCAACCATATTATTGGTGCATCCAAAGTAAAGTTTAAAGTAAAGGGGAAGAGGACCACTATTAAGGTGAATGTGAATAACTTTGACACCCCCACCATGTTTGCATTTGGAGCCATCAAAAAACATTGTCATTTGGTAGGTGGGTTCTTCCTAAGAAAGAGTTATAGTGGACTCATCTGGAAAGGCAAGAGGAAGTAGTTGATTGTCTGGTAGAGGAGCTTCAGCAAATTGGTCGACAATGACTTGCCCTCAATAGAATTTTGCTGAAGTAACTCAAGATTAAACTTAGCTAAAATCATGAGCCATTTAACCATACACTAGTTTTGGTATGGTTTAGAGTGCATGTACTTGAGTGGGTTGGTGTTAGTGATGACATAGGTTTTATGATTAAGAAGGTAGTGACAAAGGTTGGAGGCCACAAAGTCTAAGGCAAGGCAAAGTTTCTTAAGATTAGTATATCGAGTCTCATATTCTATAAATGTGTAGCTAATGTAGTAGATGACTTGTTCTTTATTATGTTCATCATGATGAGTGGGCATTGCCCTTAAGGAATGATCCATGGTGGATATATAAAGGTAGAAGAGTTGGTATTATTTAGGAGGGATAAGGATAGGTGGAGAAAGAAGGTACTCCTTAATTGAATCAAAGGCTTATTGAGAGTCCTTGGTCCACTTAAAAAAGGTAATTTTCTTGAGGAGATGGTGAAAGGTTTGACATCTATCTAATAACTAAAAGATGAAGTGAAAGATGGATTAAAGGTTCCCTTAAAGCTATATAGTTGATTAAGGTTAGTAGGAAGAGGCATCTCCAAGATTGATTTGAATTTGGTGGGGTATATTTCAATTCCTCAAAGAGAGACAAAGCCAAGAATATTTCTTGATAAGACCCAAAAAATACATTTTTTTGGGTTGAGCTTAACATGAAAATGAATTAGTTGATCAAAGATAATGGAGAGAATGTCTAGGTGATCTTTGCGGTGTTTGGATTTCCAAAGAAGATTGTCTACATAGTCCTATAAAATTTTATGGTTTAGATCATGAAAAATGTAGGTCATGGCATGTTGATAAGTTGTTCCAGCATTCTTCAAACCAAAAGGCATGACCTTGTAATAGAAGGTTCCCCATGGGGTGATAAAGGAATTTTTATGTTGATCTTTGGGAGAAATCAATATTTGATTATATCCTAAAAAACCATCTATGAGAGATAACATTTCATGGCCAACTATAAGATAAACAAGTTGGTCAATGTTTGGCAAAAGAAAGTCATCCTTTGGGTAAGTGAGGTTGAGGTCCCAAAAGATGATGTAAAAGTGAAGTCCCCCTATGGGTTTGGTGATGGGAATGATGTTAGAAACCCATTGTGGATAGTCAATGGGCTGAATGAAGTTGATAGATAAAAGATGTTTTAGTTCTTCTTTGACAAGAATGGCTATGTGAGGATACATCTTATGAAGCTTCTACTACACTGGCTTAACCTCAAGATGGGTGAAAATGTTGTGAAGGGAAATAGAAGGGTCAATTCTAGGCATATCCTGATAGGACCAAAGAAATGTTATGCTATAGTCATGAAGGAAAGAAGGGTAATCTCATTTATCCATAGAATTTAAGGATTGGTCTATTTTGATGATATAGGGGTTATCTTGAGTACCCAAGTTGATATCGATGGTGGATTCATTCGACATAGTTTGGTTCTCAGGAGGAAGGGATTTATGGATAGAAGAATCCCCTACACTAAGGTAGGTGAGAATGGAATCATCATCTTGATATTGGATGGTGTTAATGGTTGGATAATCTCACTCTATCATTTTAGGATGGATGAGAAGAAGGATTTTAGTTCAACCATCCTTTTGGTAGGTCAGGGGGCCCAAACTAATAGTATTGATAAAAAAAGCTAGATGGGATGATATCAAAGTATTCAATATTTGAGGGAGATGGGGTTAGTGAGGATGGAACATCCTTATTGATGGTGGCAATGGGTTTTGGTGAGGTGGGTTATTCAGGTGATACAAACCCAAGGCCAAATAACTCATGAGATTTTTGAGTTTTAATTATGGGTAACTCATGGGATCCCTATTCATAAAGGCCAAGGCCAAACCCCATCCAAGCACACCGATAAAGGTAAGCTTTGGTAAAGGTTGGTTTGTTGAGATAATATAAGTTGGAGGTGAATGGTTAGATAAATGAGATAGTGGTAGGAGTGAGAAGTGTTTGATTAAGTCCCCCATAGATGAAATTTATTTGATTGTTGTGGAGCCCAAAAGGGATGATGGTTCCAATGTTGGGATCGTAGGAAAGGTCATGTTTGAGATTCTCATATTTTTGTGGAGTAGGGAAAGCATCCAAGGCTAAAAGGTGATATTCACTAAGGGAGAGATGTTGAAATGTGGGTTCCAAGGGGTCCTCTATGAGGATATAAGAAGAAGGGATAAATGAGCTAGTGGAAGCTTCATCATCGGTATGGGTGGGAGTGTTATTAGTAGATGATGGTGAGGTGGATGAGTGAAGAATGAGAACATCTTTAGGTTGATATGTCATATTTTAAGTGGCAAAAGGACTAGAGTTAGCTTTAATGGTAATAACCTGACCTTTGTGTTCAAATTTGACACATTGACATAATGTAGAAGGGACACAAATCATGACATAGATCCAAGGTTGTTAAAGTAACACATTATATTAGAACTTGCCCTCTATAATATAAAATAGTTCAATAATGGTATAAGGTCCCAAAAATATATGAAGGACAACTATCTCCAAGGTCATGGCCATGGTATCATTGAAGGCGTGAAGGACTACTACGCTTTTTGACATGATGTTTTTAGGGAGCCAAAGTTGGTAATAAGCATGAGAGGAGATAATGTCGATGCTATCTCCTCCATCAATCATCACTCTTTTTATGTGGGTTTGATTGATCTACATAGTGATGAAGAGGGGAGGATCAGGATCCTTAGTATGAATAGGAGGTATTTTAGAATCTTGAAATGTGACAAAGGTAGAAAGTTGAATGGCTCCAAAAAAGGGTGTAAGAGGTTGAGGGTCATTTGGTTGAACCTCTATAGATTATAGAGCCTCTATCAGTACTTGATGATGGTGGGGTAAGGTGTTGACCATTTTATAAAGGCTCATTTTCACTAGTGTTTGGTGAATTTGTTTTAACATGATACACTGGATGGAGTGATAATGGTTGGAGGGAAAGGCCCCCAAAATGGATACTTTGGGTTTTGGTGGTGGCATAGGTGAAGGTGTATGTAAAGGTGTTTGGGTTTGGCTGGTGGGATGAGGGGTTAAAGGGTATGTCAATGAAATAGACAATTTGGATTTTCCCTTATCTTTATGTTGGGCTTGAGATTAGATAACCATTTGAATAGTGTGGATGGAGGGATTTGCCAAGTTTGATGGTTGCTTCAGTTCCTCCTCCTCACTCTTGGGTAAGAGTGGGGGAGTAGGTAAATATTGGGTAGGTTGGTCAGGTAGTTGAGTTGGTAATGGGAGTAAAATAATTTTATATAATAAAATATCATCCTCATCATATAGGCTATTAACAAGTGCCTGGAGAGCTTTAAAGTTCTCTATATCATGTCCTAGTGCTCTATGGTATGCATAGATAAAGTTATCATTCAACCAGGAGGGTTTGGTATTAGAAGGGTGGAATTGTTTTATAGGTGGTAAGATAATGGATGAATTTTGAAACAACCTTTGTAGGATGGTTAAATAAGATTCATTCAAATGTGTTGGAGGTGATGGGTTTATAGTTTTAGGGATGAGAGATTTTTTAGAAGTAGTTTTCACCCTAGAAGTTGTAGGTGGTGGAATGGTTTTGGTAGATGATTGTGGTTGGCCTTGATTAATTATGATTGATTTTAGGGTAAATTATTTGGGAATGAAATATTTAGATGATGAGGGGTTGGATATAAGTGAGAATGTTTAGGTGGATAGATTAGTTAAGAATGATGGGGAACTAGAAGGTTTGATGGGTGTAGGCATAGGTAGAGAAAAGGGGGATGGTATACTAGAGGAAGAATAGGTAGTTGGGATGGTAGAAGGATGGGTTCCTAACATAGAATTTAAGTGGGAAGGAGGTGGTATGGGTCTATTTTGAGGTAGAGGTTTGGGTAACTCTACCTTATTAATTGGTTTTGTTGGGGGTTTCTTTGGTGGATTAGATGGGGTTAAGTCCAAATTCAAAGAAGGATGCGTATGACTGGGTGTAGGAAGAATTTTTAGATTCTTGATAGGTTTGGTAAGAAAAGCATAAGGTGATTTATTAAAGTTAAATGGATGTGGCTAGGATGTTTCACCTATGGTTTTGGAATAAGAGGTATTCGATGAAGAGGTAATAATGGGTTTAAGGGTGGATGTAAGGGAAGTTAATGACTCAAATTTGTTTTGGTAAGGGAGCCCAAGATGATGCCAAAATGTGGCTCTATAAAATTTGGGTTGAGAAGTGAACTCTAGACTTTAGACTAGCCTATAAAAGGGCTTGTAGATGGGTTTGGTTCCTTGGTCATTGGTTTCAAATATTAATCCCCTAGGTGGAGAAGAGGGAATGGTTCCTCCATCCTTGTTTTTGATGGAAGGTTAAAAAATTTGCGGTTGGGTGGATGAGGTAACTTTCTCTTGTGGGATGGTGTCTAAAGAGATAATGGGTGGTTATATGATGGGTTAGGTAGGTGTGGTGTCTTCAAGTGAAGGAACAGACAAGGTTACTTCCTTTATTTAGGTGTTCAAAGGAATGGAGGGTAGTCATACCACTTTAATGGGTAGAGTGGAGGAAGAAGAGGTGGTTAAATCAAAGGTTGTCTCTTTTGGTATTTCCATCAAAGGAGATGTAGATAAATTTAATGTCTCATCAAGTGAAGAGAAAGGGGGGGTGGATTCATTCATTTGGGTATCCAAAAAAATGGAAGGTGGGTCCATTACTTTTGTGAGTAAAATGGAGGAATAAATAGTTGTGGTAGTGTTCTCCTTAATAGTGGGATTACTAATAATAAATTTGATTGTATGTGCCTCATGAGAGTGAGATTATTATAGTTTGTTGTCATGGTGATGGGTAGAAGGAACATGATTGGGAAAAGGTTTGCAGAAGATGTCAAGGGACTAATTAAGAGGTGTATTGGGATTATTAAATGCATGTTATCTACTATTAATTAAGCTTTATAAAATATTTTTTAATGTATTTAACTTACTAACATTATGTCCTATAACTCGGTGAAAGGCACAATGGTCATTCTCATTGTACCAACTAGGCATGGGGAGAGAAGTATCAAATTGTTAGGGTGGTTTGATGGGTAGAATCTGGATGAGGTTAGCTTTGAGAAAATTGTCCAAAATTGAAGCATAAGACTCCTTTATGAGGGTATAATGTTTTGGAAGATCTCGGTTTTGGTTTTGGTTTTATTAGTAGGAAGCGCTGGAGGAATTTGTTTGATGGGGTTGGTTGACAGTTGGTGGTCGAGCAGTTTTTAAGATAACTAAGTTTTTGGATGTTTTTATCTTGGTATTGGAATGGTTAAATTGGTTAGTGGTTTTGGTGAAGGAAAGGTTCATTGGGTTTAAATCTAGAATTATTGTTTTGTAGTTTTAATTTCCCTTCATCAATGGCTTGGTTTTCAAGTTTATGTGCCATGGTAAATACCTCATCAAAATTTATGAAAGTTTGAACTTAAAGAGTGGGGAAAATATGTTTGGCACAAACCTAAGAGAAGATCTAAATCAACTTAGGTTGGGGTAAGGAGAAATAAATATGGTTGATGAGACCTCTCCATCTGGCTATCAAATCAGTAATTGATTCATCATCAATTTGCCTAATAGAATAGAGGTCAGTAATAGAAACCTTTTTATATATATTTATTGAGAAGTGATCTAAAAAGATTTGGGCTCATTGGGAGAATGAAAAGATGGAGTGCTTAATAAGATCACTATATCAATCAATGGTTGATCTTGATAAAGACATGGGGAAGGTATGAAGGAGGAGACCATCATCAGATGCAATCAGATAACAAGAATGATGAAATGCTCTTAAATGTTGTTGGGGGTCCTCCTTGCCTTAAAATTTAGAAAAATTGGGTAATTCCCATTGAGGAGGATAAGAATGAATAGGAAAAAATGGATGGATGGGTCATTATAGATTTGATCATAGGATAAAATGTTAAGAGACCTGTAGATAAATGACTCTAGGTTGGTCATTTTTTCCATTAACATCTTGACCAAATCTACTTAAGGTTGGGAAGTTGCACAATTAGGTGGTAAGCTTTGTTGAGATTGGGTGGTAGTAATGTATGGATAAGTGTTACAGGGTGATAAAGAAGCCACATATTGGTAAGTGGTCATAGGAGGTTGGGATGGTGCCACATAAGGGTTGATTGGTACAAATAGCTGGGTGGAAGGTACTATGTATCCTTGTGGGTTAGAAACATATGGGTAAGATTTCAAGGGTACTTTTTGGGGGACTAATATGGGTTGGTTTAGAGGTATGTTTAGGTTGGTGGATGGTGGTATGGATTTAGATTGGGTTGGAGGTATGAAAGTTCTAGTTGGTTGTTGGTGGGTGCTAACTCTAGTGCTAATAGGTGGAAGTGTTTGAGGTATGAAAAGTAATAAACTCTGAAGTGGGGTAGAAATTGGTGGGTTGGTTAAACTAAGAGGAATGGTAGAGATAGGGGTAGAAGATACCCCCATAATAGGAGTATAGGTAACAAGAGGTAGAGTTGATCCAATGTTGGAGATATTGGTTGGGGTAGTAGGTGTTTGGTTACTAGTTAGGATGTTGGATGGAGTTTGGGGAGTGGTAATAGCTAGGATAGTGGAAGAAGAGGAGGCTTGGGTGAGTATGGGTTAGGTTGAGGTTACACCCACTATAAGATGGGGAGGCATATCATAGGGAGGATCCATAAGAGGAATTGAAGCAAAAGGGATATAATTAGATAAGGTTTTTAGGTAATGTTAAAGAGCCATGGGGTTGTTATCGAGGAAGACAATGAAATTTGAATCACCCTAAATAACAATCAAAGGCTTGGAAGGAGGAGGAAAAAAATGAGGGTAACCCTCAAAATTAGAAGTATACTCCATGGAAGAAGAAGAAGATGGTTATTGGTTGGTTTGATTCC
The DNA here is from genome assembly GCA_037957365.1 of Torreya grandis. Classification (NCBI taxonomy): domain Eukaryota; kingdom Viridiplantae; phylum Streptophyta; class Pinopsida; order Cupressales; family Taxaceae; genus Torreya; species Torreya grandis. The sequence continues at coordinate 502,302 of JARHVA010000988.1, read as the reverse complement.
TCAACTATTGTCTAGTAAAGACCATGAGAGGAATAAAAAAGAAATAAAAAAACTCACAACTCAAACATAAAGAAAGCCAAATGAAAATATCTCAACGAAAGAAAACATAAAATAAAGTGTGTTTAACAACCTAGAGTTCTTTTTAAATCACTTTTGGCTTATGCCTTAGAAAGTGTGAAGAGGAAATATGGTTTGTAAATCAGGTACTAAAGAGGAAATATAAGGTTGGTTTCAAGTTGTGTTTAGGTGCTCAAGAGAGAATATCTATATTGATCTTTAGTATGTGACTTTATATTGGTGTCTACCCCCTCACTTCACACACCATAGTGATAAGGGTGTTAGGTGCTTAGCCAAGATATACTAAATTTTAGAGTTTATACTCAACCAAAGAACTAAGTTGGTTCTCCCCTTGGTAATGACCTCCAAGTAGGATTGTTAGGAAAGGGTAAGGTTTACCGATAGGTGATGAAATCCTATTCTATACTTGTTTCAAGTTTGTTTTGATGTGTTGATTGGTTATGTGGTTTGGGAAAAGTGTGTGATATAAGAGTGAAAGCTATAATTAATTAATTTGCTTTTAAGTTACTAGATGAACTAAATCAAGCAAGCAATCAATGTATGCAAAAGGTTTATTTTAAGTCCAAAAGAAATTTTAGATTTCATTGTATGATCATAGAATAAAGGAAGAAAAATGGATGCTAGGTCCCACTGGGTGTGCCAAAATGTTTCTCTTAATTTTTTCTCATTTTTTAATTTGGAAGCAAGTAAATAACTAGTAAAATGGGCGTGTAAAGAAATACCTGATAAAAGTGCATGCGTGATCCATATGATTATGGGAAATACTCTTTGGATTATAATGAATAACCTACAAATAAGAAGGACACTAGAAAAGGGGTTGTTAGCAATATAGTTAAGTTGACTACCTAACGTGAGCTAGATCCAAGTGTATGCTTGTTGGGAGGCTATCGATCCATTGCTAATAATAATTAAGTTGATATAGATAAAAATAAAGAATAATTACATTCAATAACATGAAATTAAATGCATGCAAGAATAAGGCAACATGATTGTTTAAATAAAATGACTAAATCTAGCAAAAGTAGGTCAATACTTGTGCTAAGATAGTTGGGGTCAAGTTCAAAAAGTCATAAAAGTCTCTGTGAATAGGCAAGAACATAAAAAGAAGGGTTTGGTTGAGGTAGAGGGAATTAAAATAACTTGATGTTATTTTTGCCATAGTGACCATCAGTGGTTGGGTGAACCATCAATGGTTGGTCTAACCATTGATGGTTGAGGTGTTTGTTAGTGATTGGGGTAACCATTAGTGGTTGTTTGTGTGTTTTTAGAAATGATAAAAAAGGGAATTATAGATTGGATAAATGGCCAGGTAGGAATTTAAATATGGGTCTGGTCAAATGTGTGAAGTTAGGAGATAAGTCTGATCAAGTCAAGATGGTTAAAAATGAAATCAAAACAAAGAAACAAGTACAAAATTACTTGTAACTTTCTAGATTGTTGATGGTAGAAGTATAGAGCAATTTAGCCCGAGTGATAGTACTTGGGCTTTAAGAGTAACTCAAATAGTGGTTCAGATATTAATTACTACTACTTGATTGCTAAAGGAAGTATAAATACCAATTTTTTAGAAGATTTAATAGCTTAGACATGGATTTGTGGATACTTTTCACTTACTCTTATCCTTTTATAAGATGAAGTTACTAATTATGTAGGAGGAAGTTGGTAATCAGGATGGAAGATAAATTTACCTATTACTGTGCTTTAAATATTTTTATCACCACATAAGAAGAGTTTCTAAATTATTCCATGCTTATCTCTTACATAATTGGAATTGGATTTAAAGTAGGTTGATAACCTGATCGTTGACGTTCAAGCTAATCATTGATGGTTAGGCTAACCATCGATGATTAAGTATCTTAGGGAATTTGCTCAAGAAAGGGGTGTTTTAAAAGGTTGAGTTAAAGTTGTTGATTTAGTGTTTTGAAAGGTTTAAGTTAGAAAATGAGTTTGGTTAATTGGGTGGTAAATAGACTCAAGGTCAAATGAGGGTCAAGGTGCTTTGACATCTAAAACTATCATGTGTAGTTTTTGAGTGTCTAAAATGTACTTTAGATTATACCTCTTCAAGAAGGATGCCAAGAGAATGATGATGATATTTGGAAATATTACTCAGACGTATGAAATGAATTTTAGGCTCTTCAAGGGTCTATACCTCCCATTGGACATATTGAGAATGTTCTTAAGGCTCTATTCCTTCTTGAAGCACAATGTAAGAATATACAAGGTACCAAGTTTGAGGCTACCCCCATGAAATAAGAATTATTCATGATTGAGTTTACTTCAAACATCAATAGAAATCATGAGAAGGATCTTGATCTACATGATGAGTTCATCTTCATAGGTGATTGGTTTGTTATTGTTGCTCCTTTCGAGAGCATGTAAAGAAGATTGACATTCAAGAAGAGAGTGAAGAAAACACTAGAAAGGTACAAGAGGTATCTTTACTTATGAAATTATTCACCTCATAGAGAAAAATATATCACAATATTCCCCTTTGATCAAGGAGGAATAAGTTATTTTTAGTTCAGTTGTATATAGTTAGTTTTTATGTTGTGTTTTATGCTCCCTAAGTACTTAGCTAGCACACATGTGTGTCTTGTTTCTTTGCTCTATATATGTTGTTATTGTTTTGTGTGGTTTTGAGGTCAATAAATTTGTTTATCTTGGTCAAGATATAGTTAAATTCTAAGTTTGAGTGCAAGTGACTCCATTTCCTAATGGAAAGACAAGACTACTGGTCTAATTAGCATATCAAGCTTGTTAACCCTGTGAATTGCCAACTTGTTGACCAATTTTGACCCCAATTCAAAAAGGTAAACCCCTACAGGGTTAAAATTGTGTTGTCATGAATTAATAGCTTTTTTATATCCCTTTCCAAATCTTATTAGTCTCTAAAAGGTCTTTATAAAACCTTATTAGCAAAGTTTAGGATTAATTTAGAGAAATTAAAGTAATGTCTTATATTGGCCTTGTAATAGTGTATTCATGTCATGGTGTGATGAGACTTGGTAAAGTGGTTTAATAGGTATTTAATCATATCTAAAAGTCATTTCATTCCTTCATCAACTTGTATAAAAATATAATGCATGTTTGGAAAGGTTAAGGTTCTTTTGTGGACTTTAAGGTCAAGTTTTATGAAAGAAAAGGTGATTTTAACTAACTTCAATGTATGAAAAAACTTCCAAGATGAATAATAAATAAAAAACACTTTCCAATGTTCTTTTATAATTTATATAACTTCCCTATATGTCAAGATGTCATAAAATAGTTAGAATCTTGAATTTCAATGCTTAAGAGGTAGTTTTATGCACTTGTATAGACTTCAAGAGCTCATATTTAGTTGAAAATGTTTTATAGGTGTATATTGGGTGTATATAGGTAAAAATAATTCTTGGATTGTAGGTAAAAGTCTCATAGATGCATAATTTACTTCAAAACTTCCATCACCCTCTTCACAAGCTCAGAAAGACAAAATTCAAATGCATGGTACAACTAAGAGAGAGAAATTTTGAGGATGAAATTTTTGTAAATGTTAGAAGTCATAGTAAGATTAAATTTTATGTTATATTTTTTTATATCTATCCCCTCTCCTTTATTACCAATTGTTAAGAGTCCAAGGTGGTCTAAAACTGCTATTCAACCCCACAAGCTCACTATTTCTTCTCAAAATGGTAGTTTGAATATGGTTGAATTAATGAGATCAAATAAAAAGGATATATAGGGTTTTAAAAATAATATTTAATTTTTATCCAAGTCTCATTCGACATGTGTGGGTTCAAAAGGTCTAGAAAGCTACACTTTTGCATAGTTTGTAAGTGTCTGTTAGTGTTTCTTCATTATTTCAAGGTTTTACATAGGTTTCAATGAATCCAAATATTATTGAATATGTTTCACCATATTTAATATATGATAAATGTTCTCCAATTATTTGAATATTCCATACCAGTTGTATAGTGGCATTCATGTTGCATATTTGGAGATCATGTTTTAAGGATGCTTGCAAGGATGGTTTCAAAAGAAGTTTATATTGTATCATTAGATTTTGTATGAATGTATTTAATAATAAAAAATGTATATAAGAAATGAAATATCATCTCATAGTTTGATAAGGTCAAAACAAACCTCATGAAAGGCTTATTGCATTGAAATACAGGCCTATAAGTTTGCCTAGACCTGTAGGTCTATTTTACACATAAAATAAAACTCTTGAACTGAATATGATGTTTCAAGGGGATAGATATAGTATAGAGGAACATGGTAAAATATAGTATGGAGGATAGATAATTTGGAAACTTACTTTAGAACTCAAAAAAATCTGTCATAATACCCTCAGACATACAAGACAAAATGGAAGAGACATCACTCATGGTGATTGTATGAGTTATTCAAAAGCCATCCAAGAGGGAAATAAAGTTGAGAGGATACTGATGAAACTTTATATAGGAGCTAATAGTATAAAAAATGTTAGATAATGTTTTTAAAAGGGTCCCATCTGAAGAGAAAGTGCTATCAAAGAAACCTACATTTAATTTGTGTTCACATAATTCTATTTACCTACAGTCAAGCCCACTTGAAGAGATAAAAAATCACCTTCAAGTATCTTGAGGAAAAAATAAAAGTGTCCACCCATAAGGCACCATAAAAATACTATAATAGTCTAAGACAGAGCTTATTCTAATAAGCCTAAATGCCCTAGTCCAAAAATATGCATCTACAAGCCTAACTGTAGATGGAGGATAACCTGAGTAAAAGAATATTGTTTTAGGGTGACTTGAAGGTTGATAAAGTTGATAAATGTTGAAAAATTAATATCAATAAAAAATTTATAAGTTTTGAGAAAGTCATCATGGAGGAGAATCTCACCTCTCACCTATAGTCAAAAACACAAACTACACCTACACGCTAATCATGAAAAGACAAGTGACTGAGTGGAAGATGGTTTGGATAGAAAACTTAGATGTCTATGAAAGTAAGAGGACCCTATGAATTATTTTTCCATTAATTAGTGAGACCTCAAGGTGATAATGAAATATAGAGGTCCACACTTATAGTTTAGTTAGACCTATTATACTCCTATAGGTAAGGCCTTGGAGAAGAATGTAGATAGTGTTTTAAACCATGCATGGAGGAGAGGTAAAATAATGTAAAATAGATCTTCTAACTTGAATACCAAAACATCTCATTGTCTCCATTTAATGGTTATGGTCCTCTAAATCAAAGAGAAGCCTTGACTGGCTAATTAGGCCTAATAGGCCTAAATGGGCATGTACATGAAATTTGAGGACAAAATGCATTTCTTATAACATTTTAATGATTATAAGATCCAAATAAGTGAATTATAATGTTACAATATATCCATGAGGTTTTTTTTAACATAATTCTACCCTTGGGCCTATAAAGGGTCAACATATGCCCGAAAAACACCTAAGCATATCCTTGGTCATCTTCTTATGTCTTTGAAATATCTTGATAACCAAAGATAAGGTCACTTATCCTTAGGAAGTGAGGTAGGAGGTTCAAGTAGTGAGTCATGTAAAGATACTTAAGGTATCCCCCATCTCATATTATATGAAGTTTTATCAAATCATCATTTGGTGCTAATTATGTATAAGAGTATTTAACAATACTTAAGGTGACCATTGTGGTTTAAATAGACTCATGGAAAGTGATCTAACACACTACAGTCCATGGCCAATCATATGCTTAGTTGAACATGCCAAGAAATTGCATAAACAAGGTATAATTTATTTGATTAGGAGATAATTTGAATAAGGATGATGACTCTTGTGTAAAGCCTTAACATACTTTAAGGTTCTTTAGTAGATGTTAAGGTATTTATTCTCCCCAATTAATGTTTCATTTGAGGTTATGCCTATTATTCCTTCTAAAGGGTGTCTAAAACACAAAAAATATATTCTTATGACCCGTGAGACACCAATGCATCATTATCAAAAGTTAAAAGTATTTAAAATGGACTTAGTGCTATCTTAATACCTATCTAAGTCAATTTTATATGCAAAGGGACCTTTATTAAGAGTTAAATGCCTTTCATCCACCACAAAGGGGCCCATATGTGTGAAAGGATGAATTTCAAGCTTCCTTCCATCTATAATCCCTATTTTTAAATAATTATTACTCCTCAGTTCCCTCTCCTTACCCACCAATGGACTTTAAATATCCCAAACCTAAGAAAATGTAGGAAAATGATGTTTTACAGGTGTTTTTAAACTTGTACAGACTCATTCAATATGGTCAAGGTCAGACACTTCATGGGGGGTCTCTTTTAGGAACCTCATAGAAGTATTCATGTCTCAAATGTGTAGAGAAATGTAGAAGTGGTAGCAAGATCTCCATCGAGACCTTGGTAAGCTCACAAGGGTCATTTTGAGATAGATGGTATGGTCTATACAAGGGGATTCAAAGCCCAAGATCTTAACCATAGGTGGGGTACCTAGTGGGATTTTAATTAGTGGCATTGGTTTTTAGATCAAGGCCCTAATATTTATGAATAATCACTAAGACCCCTAGGTGGTCTTAAATTTTTTACAAACCCCATAAGTTCAGCTATAGATAGATTTATCAAAAGTTTAAAATTTGATAGCTTGAGCATAGAAAAATGGTCTAAAGGCATGTTGAGTGTTTTAGACACATATAATCATGTTATCATATTAATTTCAAGGAAATATAAATACATAATCTCCCTTGGTTGGTATATTTTAGGTCATGTGCAAGAGTTCTAGTTGTATAAAAGTCAGGCGTATAAGGTCTCTTAGTCAATTTTGGACTTATTACACTTAGGCACAAACATGGGATTATCTTTATATGATAAAAATTTTACACTCTATTATTCCAAAATAAATTCACATAATTCATATGCCTTATTCACTCACTTGAAGCATAATAGATAAAGAACTGGGGTCCATGTTGGGCTAGTTGTGCCATGGTACAAGTCATCAAATGTAGGACTTGGTCAAATCAAAGGGGGTTTCAAATAGTCATAGGAAAAAGCCTTTAATCGAATATGATGATTGGTTTATAGGCACATGCATATTTAGTGGATTAATCCTAGAGCCATATGGGCACAAGCTTTTGATAAACTAAGCCGAACATCATATAGGCACTAGATTGGTCAAGGGGCTACTTTCAATTGAAGTGATAATGATAGGCTTATAATTCTTATCAAGGGAAAGATAATTTGGCATATGGGATTTGTATACTTAGTCATTATACATGTAATGGATGACATAATCATTTATTAAAGGGATGACATTAACGTCTTAAACCAAATGCATGCATACACATTCAAACAAAAATATAATGAACTTATAACCTTATAACCATTATGAATTCAAATATCAAAACCAAATAATTATAAACCAAAAACATTATAAGGTATAAAATAATTATGTATCATTCATCAAAGCTCATATTAAACATAGTCCATAGTAATTAAAATGGAGTACATGCTTAGTTAATTCTATTTAATAGCCTAGAGGATCATAGGTGAGCTTGGGCATATAGAGACAAAGCCTTTAGGGCATCCGAGCTATTCCTAGATATAATGGAGACCATTATGATGTATATAAAATCAATCCTATAGAGCTTCATTTCACTAAGTTCACCTCCTTTACTTCATTGGTTTGAGCTCCTTTTATAGCTATACATGAATTTCTCTACCAAGGTGAAGTATGCATACCAAGTGTCGAGCTAGAGCCTTTATTGATTATTATAATAACTCCATCACCTTAAAAAGTTTATTTTTTAATCACCATGTATCACCCCACCTACATATCCCTTAATAATCCTAAAATTGGTTAGTTTCTTACTAGTTGGCATAAAGTGTACACTAATTCCTCAACCTAGCACCAAGATGCCAAAAAGTCATAATTAAAAATGATGCCTCACATTGATGTATATTGTGATGGTATGAATCCTTACATACCAAAATAAGGGGCCCAATATTACCCCATATAAAATTTCTAGCTCATCCTTGGACTATGCTATCAAAATAGAATTTGTCATGCTCTCCTTAAGATCGATGCTAAAGTCCTCAAAGTCCTTTATGGTGAGCTTGATTTTTTTAGTGGCACTATATATTTTATTAAAGGATGCATTAAACATAAGCCCATTGGTATTTTATAGTTCATTTTTAAAGGATTTTAAATTTTCCTTAGCCTTAGTCATACCTCTATCTAAGATTGCTCCTTGATCATAGGCCTTAGTTTTCAAAGTGTAGAAGAGTGATTATAAGTTCTATTCTTAGTCCTTTATCTATGTAATTAACACATTGACATTCCCCATGATCTAGATGTGATTTGACCTACTCATAGAGTATACTTGTACCATCAAATTATCCTTCTCCTCCTTTACCAAATTGAGGCATGCATCTATGAATGATGCCTAATTAGAAATGATAAATAAGATGGTATCGATTGCATATATGCCCTCCTATATATTTACAAACATGTCCTCTACCTCTTTGAGCTTAACAACAAACTCTCTTGATATCATGGTATATGGATATTCTTATTCTTATTCTTCTTATGCTAGCTCTAGTTTCATCCTTGGGAGAATCTACTTCACTAATACACATATTTTATCAACCTCAGAGAAGTTTAAAGTATCCATGCCAACCAAAAGGAATGGTTTGGTAATTTCTATGCAGCCACATAGCTACTAAATCTTGAATTTTGTACCCTATGCTTCATCTTTGACATCTTTTTATATTTTCTTCCATTTACATACTTTGCCATAATTGATGATATTTTTGCATGCCACTTCAATTGCCATTCTAATAAGTGCATTCATAAACTAGATTGGGTTCATGGAATACAAGTTTATGATGATGGAATCATGCCCTTCCTTAGGATCTGCTAGGCCCAAAATTGCCTTTCTAGGTGCCTCAAAGTGAAGCTCATCCATGTGGTGATTAAATGCATATGCAAGTTGTTTGTGCTTCCAAGTTATGGTGGCCTCAAGGGGCATGGTGTCAAACATGTATAAGTCTTCATCCTTCCACCCCTTTTACACCTTTTTTCTAATGCTCAATTTTACACCATCCTTGATGTTGGCCAACTCTATTTGTTTTTCCTCTTCTTCACTGGCACCATAGCTTATTTCAATGATTTCCTTAGAGGACTCATCTTCTTATTTATTAAGGGGTTCTTCCTCAAAATTTTCCCTTTCTTCCACTTCTTCTTCCTAGGGTTTCTCAATGCTCACCTCTAGGTTTATTACCTTGGTACCAGGATTGCCTTATTTATATTAGGGTTCCTCTTTAGTCTCCTTTTATTGTTTTAAGGCACTAGTATCACCTTAATTTTCTTTAATAACCCCTTTACTACTTGGGCATGCCTGTTGTGTATCCTAATCTACTTTCTTAGTTGGGGTGATAGGTGCCTTCTTGTCTTTCTTAAAGGCTACTCCTATACTTGCGAGAACCTTCTTAATCTTCTTCTCTATCTTGGCCTTCTATTCCTTGGACTTTTCTCCCTTGGCCTTAGCCTTCTTAATATCTACCTCACTTAGGCCCATTTCCTTCCAATCCATCTTCTTTTTAAGTTCTATTACCATCTCATTTTTTTCCTTTTTATGGCCCATTTTCTTCCACAATATTCTCTTTTCCTCTTATATTTGTAGAGCCTATGCGAAGGGTTTTTCTATGGATGAGGAGTTTGCTAGATTTTATTATTATTTAAGCATAGTGGTTATTCCATTTTGGAGGGCTTCTTGTACATCCTTGGCACTAGGCTCCTCCTCTTCTTCAACCTACATGATGTAGGTCTTTATTCTTTATTCTTTCAACCCTTCTTGCAGTCCATGTATGAGGGTCTCTTCCTTCTCCATTTATACAAAAGTTATTTTAGGGAGCACAATAGGTCCCTTAGATTTATTATTTTTTTACTTATTGCTAGAGGAAGTAGTATCTTGTATAAATTTTACATGCTTATTGGGAGTTTGAGGTGTTTCTTGTTCATCAGAGGTGATCCTCAACCTGGTGCACTCCTTGATCTCCTTAATTGTCTCTCCTTGTTTCTTTTGGGGATACTTCTATTAATTTTTTGGCACTATCTTTACTTCATCGCTAATAAATAAGGGGTGATCATAATCTCAAGGTCAGTGCCATTCTTATGTGGCTTCATCTCGTAACACAAATTGAAGATGCACCTAATTATAATTTCCCTCTAGAGGGGATAGAGGTCCATTCGATCAGAGTCATCCTCCTCATCCTTAGTGGCATTTTCTCTAGGTTACACATACTAGCACCTCAACATAGTTATTTATTGAACCATAACCTTCATCAAGATATCCAACTACTATGTATTGGGAATCCTCCTCATCATCATTATGAAAAATTTAGTGAAAAATACATAAGGTAGTTCGAGCCAATTAGATAGTTTCTAGCCTATGAGCATTAGGTGCACTACCCAGAAGTGATACATGATGGCAAAGGTCACCATTACTACTATGTGCTAGGGTATCTCCTATAGGGGATGATCCATTCAATCCCTAATGCCTCGATGTATTAGTTATACCACACCTATAATCTTATCTTATACTTTTGGAAGAAATTAGGTGGGTAGATGAAGTATTGATACTTCAGTACCAGGGAGTCATTATGTGGTGGGAACACCTAAAGGTTGTCTTTATCACCATTGGGTAGGCTGATATTATCCATCATAATCAATATCAGTAAAGACCCCCACTAAAATGTCTCATGTTCTTTGTGGCACTCTAGTGCATTCTTCACAATTTCCTTAGTAATAAATTTTATGATATTTAACTTTACCCCTTGTGTCATATGATGGAAAATTCACAAGTAGGCATTGTTGATATCGAACCACCATCCATCAAGGCATATCTTAGAGCTAACAAGGCATGTCTCTAGCCTCATATCAGGGTATTGAGTGTCTATAGCAAGGAGTGTAGACCATACCTTATAGTAGCCTAGGAGTTTTGCAACCGTTTCTACCTCCACATCATGCTCCATCATCTGGAAAATGTCTACTCCTGTGCCTAAGATCCATATGATCCTATTGATGAGGCATGCTAAGATCTACATGAACCTTATTATAAAATAAAACCTATCACCATGGATGCATGAGAGGAAGAATTGTACTAATTCCTATGACTTGCTAAAACTTGTTAGCTCATATAACTAGGTTACGTTATTTATTGTTAACTTGTCTCAAATGGATATGTCAAATAATGCCATGCTCACCTTGGTATTCATTCCTATGTCAACCATCCAGTATTTTCTAAGTTCTTACACATTATTTGCCATGTAATGGTTATATTCCTTTAATCTGCATGTGTATATGAAGGATACCCATGTCTCTCGTACTATGACCTTGGGGGGGAAATTACATCTTCATATATGAAAAATTTACACTTGCTTATAGGTCTACCTCTACAACACTAAAACCTTCAACTAGATACACCTCTTTCTTCATTACTTCTACTTCTTTGATCATTTTCACCTTCTTGGCATCCTTATGTGCCTAAGACAACCTTGAACTTAACCACTTCTTGCCCATTCTAAATCAGCTACTAGTAAAGCATGGTCTATTAATATTTATGAATCCCTTAATCTTGATTAGAACTTCTTCATAGTCATGGGGTTTTTGATTTTGACTTTATCTCTCGAGCTTTCAATGCTATTAATGGTGGCCTCAACATCTTATAAAGTTTATACTATCTAGTTTTCTCATAATTATCTCTCCACACACCTCTTTTCCAATGCTAAATGGAATACAATCTCTATCTTAATTTAACAATTCTTTCTTGGGGATGTGGATGCTCTAGTTTCACTATGGTAGCATTTTATCATTTTTGCTAGCTTCAGCTCTGGTTTCTCTTTGGTTCTATGTTAAATTTGCATAAGGTTTTTAACCTTTCAAATTTTGTCATTCACCCCTTTATGCCTTAGTTTTAGCTACCCCATTAATGGTTGGTGAGTAAATGCATGGATATCTTAAAATCTACTAAACCCATAAAATTCTTAAAAATTGACTACCACATTTACATTAATTATGGATCTTTATGCCTCCATCATCATAGTCACTAAATTCTCTTAACATCTTATTTTATGAACTGATAGGTGATTCAAATAGTCACTTCCTATTGACCATTAGGTGGGTGCCATCTATAATAATGAATTATCTCCTAAAATTCATTCACCTTGGCATGAAATTCAAATTTATTATGGCAACCTAGGTGCAACACTTCACATGAATATAATTCAACCTCCTCAATTCCATCTCTCCTTCATGCTACACTTCCTTTCTATCATGCTTCCAATTTTTGGTTAATTTATTACACTTTCATCTATTCTTGCTTTGTCCATCACTACCCCATAAAAATTCCTACACTGGTCCTCTAACACTTCATTATCTAGTTTTCTTGTGCACTAATATCTTGTGCACCTCCCTTTATCAACTTGGTACTCATATCTTCTTAAATCTAGAAAAATTCATGCACATAAAAACTTAAGTGTCTGGCCTTATGTGCTTAAAGAGCATCCAAAATCAACTCATCTAACTAGATTTATGTGTGTAAGTACTAAAAGATTTATATTATGAGACTAAAAGTGCCATGATTTTACACTAAATAAGACAAATATAATCAAAAATCTGGCTTGCAAAAAATTTAATTTAGATCAACACAACACAACTGACTTATGACCAAGAAGTCAATATCTGATGGTATAAGTGCCATCCTAATGACTATAGGGCTTCAATCTATTGATGTTAAAATTCCCAATGAGCATTTCACCTATCAATGTGCATAGTTTACATACACTAGTATCCAATATGTTATGGATGATATAGGGTCCCATCCACTTAATATATAGCTTTGCTAGGTACTTGAGGTACTTTGAGTCATATATCAAGACCAATGATCCTTTAGTAAGTACCTTACACTTGATATGATTATCATGCTATAGCTTTTGGTGTGCCTTATTTACTTGCTAACTCCATCTTACTTGGGTGCATTTCTCATCCAAGTACTCCAAGTCTTTTAGGCATATGCTTAAGGACTCTTGGTCATCCAATTGACAAATACACATGATGCATAATGAATACATTATAAATTCCATGGTAGAATGGATTTTGTGTCAAACACCAATTATAATGGTGTAACCTTGTTCAGGCACTTGTATGTAGTGTGATAGGCCCACAATATTGTTGATACATGGTCATCCCAATCTTAGTGACCAACATCACATATCTTTTTGAGGCACATTTACAATATTTTATTTAATGCCTTAGTGGTACCATTTGCTTAGGGATGATAAGGTATCATCTTATGGTACACCACCATATATTCAGTCAGAAGGATCTAAATGGTTACATTGATAAATTATGTGCCATGATCACTGGTCAAGCTAAATAGGCATCCATAATAGCTAATAAAGTTCTCCCATATAAATCTTATGGCTATGGTGGATATGTAATCTTTGGTTAGCATTGGCTTGACCCACTTGGTGAAATAATCTATGGCCACTAGAATGTATCATGTGTCAATATGCCTTACAATGGGAGTAATTAGCCCAATAAAGTAAATGGCCCATTTTTCAAATGGTACCTAGGCAAGGATGGGAATGAGAGGAATCTCATATTGATGGTTTGGATTTCTTGTGCATTGGCAGATGTCACATACTTTAGAACAATCTTTTGTGTGTTAGAATAGAGTTTGACACCATAATCCTGATTATGGTACCTTACACACTATAACATCTCTAGTCCAATGGCCTCTATAAATCCCTTCATGCATCTATTGCAAGACCAAGTCCCATTTTTAATCTAGGACACATTAGCACATGCCCTCATCATAGGTCAATTTGTACAGTTGCCCACTAATGAGATGAAAAGGGGATACATGAACTATGAGTTACTTTTCTTTAGTTATCATAGTCTATGGCATAGGTCTAGACATTATAAATGTAATGATCTCTCCCAAGTCTTTTAATAAGTTATAGACCCTATAAATTTGTACATATAGCATATTATCTTTAATAGGAACTATCACATGACCAGATTTGATGTGGGACAAATGGTCTCAGCCCAAGATTTATTTCTCAATTTTAACTACAATAAAAAACTCAAACTCTTGAAACAAAACTATCCATTAACATATACACATATGGAGAATGGGATTGTTCACTAGGTACTTAAACACCTCATGATAGGTTAAGAAGATGAATGGGGTTGATAATAAGTATTGATAGAAATTTTACAAGGTGTAGACCATGGTAAGTGCCTCACACTCAGTTGTAGTGTAGTTATGTTTTTCCTTGGTTAGTTTTCTACTTGAAAAAGAAATTGGATGGTCTATTTCCCCTCTCTTGGTTATGCTAGAATGGCACCAATCACATTAATAGATGCATCAACATGGACATGAAATGGATTCATCTAATTAAGAAATTTTATTATCAGTGCACTTGTCAATTTGAGCTTCAGGGTCTCAAACACATCTTCCTACATCGTACCCAAATAGAATGGGCCATCCTTTCCCAAGAGTTATTCTAACAACACTACAATCTTTGCATAGTTATCTATGAAATTACTATAGTATACGATGTCCAAGAAAGGCATGAACATCCTTCTGCATTGATGGGGTCTAGATTTGAAGGATGATTATAATATTTATTAGATTAATGAGCAAACCATATTTTTAGATGATGTGCCTAAGTAAAATGCCAAATGGCATCACAAAGACACACTTTTTAATGTTCAAATAAATATAAAACTATTGGAAAATCTCAAACATTAGGCACAAGTTGTCATAATGGTCCTTTACTAGCTCATACATAGCCTAACCATTTAAGTACACTTGGAAGAATTTATGAGTAAAGTCCTTAAAATTGGTGATCACCACTTGAGAGAATACAACTAGTACATTCTTTAGTCTAAAGGAAACCATGCTATATGTAAATCATCCCCATTCTATCATAAAGGTAGTTTTGGGATTATCCTTCTCTTCAATTTAGGCTTGATGGTGTCCTAATAACCCATCAGTAAAAGTGTATATATCAAAACCTATGACACCATCCAAGACTTTATCAGTGAATGGAGTAAAAAAGAGGTCGATTATGTAGGAAGTGTTTAACAATCTATAATCGATGCAAATCTAGATGTGCCCATCCTTATTGATGCTAATGAATATGGGGATAACCCAATTAGATTATTTCATAAGGTAGATGATTCCTACAGACATCATACCATCAATCTCTATTTTTACCTTGGTGGGAAGATTGGGATTCATCTTTTAGGGTCACTTCTTCATAGGTCTTGTGCCATCAACTAACTTGATGCTCATCTTTCCAAGGGATGGGTGTGTTCCCATCATGTCTCTATTGTTACTAGGGGAAAAGTCTTGAAATTCCTTCAAGAGGTCCAAAATATATGTTATCTCTATGTTAGACCAATATATACCTATAGTAGCAATCTTTGGTTCCCCTTTTGAGCTAATGTCTACCTTGGTAGTTTTTAGTAGCATGTGGTAGGGATCATTCTTCTCCTAATACAAATCCTCAACTTATCTACTATACTTAGTTATTTTTATGAAAATATGGGTAGGGTCTTCTTTTTCTGGAGTGTTATCCTTAGCTTGGTGCACTAACTCCCTCTTACCTATCAAAATGGTCTAGTTGTGTGCCTTCCATATTTCATTATCCTTATCACTAGAGTCATTATTTAGGATTTTATATTTTAATAATGTTAGGAATTCCAACCCCTTTTCACCAAAAATGTCTTTGAATAACTCCTCCAATATCATAGTGTCCTCAAACACTGACCTTCAAACTATTTATATTGGCTCAATCAGTGCAAGGTTTTGCAAAGAAAAAGAGAAGGTGTGAACAAACTGATCCTTAAGTGCATCTAAATTGGCTGTCTCATGGTGCATCTCATTGAAAACATATCGAGCTTGTTCCCATGTCTTTAAGGTCCTATATAATGTATGCACCCATAGATTATTTAGGGAACTTTTGCTATAGATAGTCCATGTTTATTCATAAAGGTGCACATGAAACATAGGGTCAAAGTCATAATAATAGGTTGAGATGTACAAATCCTCATTAATCTTCTTGAATATAGTGTAGATGGATACTTTCATATCTTACCAAGTTGGAAATCTAGGTCTTTTCACTACCCACCAACGAGCAATAGTGCTTTTTAATGTATATACTAGTGCACCCATTCTATCCACTTCTTTTTGGATGAATGATTTAAGGTCTTAGACATGGTATTCTAATAGATTAATCCATAAATATCTTGGGATAACTAAAATATTACCATTACTAAGTTGAAACACTCTCTTTCCTTTATTTTTAGTGCATGGGACCCACCTTTTAAAAGTGTGATCAATCTAGACCCATCCTATCTTAAATGGTTTTGGTGCCTTTACATGCACTAAGTTTTATCTTTGACCATTGGTCTCATATGTTTATTTGACCCATCAATCATAGACAACATCAGTAATATCTGAGGTTGATTAACCATCTTCCTAAGAAATCACTCCTTGATCATTGGGGTTTAATGTCTTGGTGCCTTATTTCATGATTTTATATATGCGGTTGATCTCATCCTCAGGGTCCACACTATCAACATGGGGGGTCTTTGGTCATGTGAGAGGGGTATAAATACCCTCTCCTTTCCATTCTAAAAATTCATGTAGCACTTATTGAAGAACATATCTGTGTTAGTTACATAACACCATGGCCTTCTTAGAAGTACTGGGTAGTTGTCTTATTCTTCCAACTCGATCACTTCAAAGTCAGCATAGAATTTGGCACCCATGATGTCTAAAAATATGTTGTTCATAATTATGATAGGCTACACTTTGTTTTTTTTGGCCATGAAAAGTACATGAGGGGAAGGCATTAAGGTAGGTCTACCTATTTTCTCCCAAGCATTCTTGGTCAAGATGTTAACCTAATTGCTTGTGTCTATAAATATCTCAAAGATAGACCATCCATCAATAGTGGAATTTAAAAGGAGTTCTTGGTCATAATATACATTATATATATTCCAAAATTATCATGCCCTCTCCATGTGTGGTGTAGTGACTTCAAATAGTTTATGGCTTACATGCTCCAAGATCAAGTTTGTAAATATGTGTATGCTACACCCGTAACCTATCACATGTATTAGGATAGGAAGAGATGAATTGTGGCTTAATTATCCCTCTTTGATGACATATCACATTTTTTATGCATTCATTTGGTTATTAGGTTGGCCTATGGAGTAACCATGGCCTAGATAGCCTATATATAGGAGGTAGTAGGTAATTGTTTATCATCATATTGTGAATTTTGCTCTTATTAAAAATTGTGGAGGTTTCCCCCTCGAAGTGGCTTGTATATTATCATATATTATGATATATTTTAGTAATATTTTTATCTATTTATTCTATTCTACTTTATTGTCAAAGTAATTTCATTACAAGTGGTATCAGAGCTGTGTTTTGGGCAATCTTATGGGTGAAACCCTAATTTTTTAAATTTGGATATATCTAAATAATGGTTGGTAATTTATCTTAAATTATTTTACTAGAGGTGATAAATAATTAAATTAAGCTTCCATTAAAATTTCAGCTCATTTGGATATGTTTTACAAAAGTTATCACCATTTTAGGGTTTTTCATAAAATTGCTCTATAGTGCGTAATTCAAAGAATTTTTCTGAGTTATTTACATTTTTGGAAATATTAGAAAAATTTGGATAGGGTATGTTTTTATTTGAGTCTGACATAAGTCCAAAATTGCTTGGTCAAAGTTGGGTCAAAAGTGCCAATCAGGGTCGACATCGTAAAGCCCTTTTATGGTAGGTCCACAAACTCGGGGCCAAGGAAAGGGCGATAAAACTCTAGGTAAAACTCATAAAAAGTAAGAGATGGATTTAGAAGGGGGATGTAATAGATCCTTTTTAATATGGTTTTTTGACATAGATCACAAAGTGAGCTAGCTTGACTATAGTGTGCAAGGCATTCAAAGTGAGGTGCAAGGCACACAATCTAATATGAAATCCATACAAGATAGTTTGGTAGATATCATGATGGATTTGAAAAATAATTAGTCAAATCATCCATCTATCACTATTGCAAAACATCACCAAGGTGGTTCTCCCAACCAGTCTACTTCAAATCCAACTACGTTGCCATAAAGGAACTTGTTACCAAAGGTGGATATGCACAAATTTGATGGAAAAGATCCACTCAATTGGATCAACCAAATGGAGAATTTTTTTGATCTACATTAGATCCAAAGTGGATAGAAGGTTACCATGTCATCCTTGTATCTTTAACCTAATCAATTCATTTGGTATCAATGGTTGTGTGCTCAAAATAAAAAGATGACTCTCAGTGTCACCTGGTTAGTTTTTACAGAGGAGCTATAATTACACTATGGCAATAGTGTGATAGAGAATTAATTCAATCAACTAGAAAAATTGTGATAGATTGGCTCCATCAAAGAATTATATTCATCATTTTCAAAACCTATCCTTACGTGTGGAGACAATTTCTGAGGATAACTTGAATGACCTATTTTTGGGTGGACTCAAGGACCACATTCAACATGAGGTACACATATTTAATCCACTTAATATTTTTGATTCTATTATCAAGGCACATAGAGTTGAGGAAAAATTCATAACCAATAAGAAGCAGCCATTCACTCACTTCAAAGATAATAACATATCGACACCAACATTTCCTCTACCTACCAGCTTAACCCCTCAGCAAATTAAAGAGATGCGTGTAAAAGGATTATGTTTTATTTTTGACAATAAGTGGAGCAAAGGACATAGATGTGCCAAGAAGAAGTTATTCTACATTGAGGGATCTAATGAAGATGAAAAAGAATATGATGCCTCTAATGATGATGAGGAAGAGATAGAGGAGGTACCTAAAGATTCCCAACCTGTAATCTCTTATCATGCACTTATAGGTATTAGCACTCCGCAAACTATTAAGGTGGTGGGTTTCCTCAAGAAATAGAAGGTGATAGTGTTGATTGATTCAGGGAGCACACATAACTTCATCAACCATAGTTAGCCACTCGATTGAACTATTTCATATACCTAGCACCATAATTTTAGGTCATGATTGCAGATGATGGCACAATTAATTATTCAAGAAAATGCCATATTATTAAGCTTGTTATGTGGGAGTACAATATCAATTCTCCTATGTTTTCTATTGCCATGGGTAGCATAGACATTGTTTTGGGAGTCCAATAGCTTACAACCTTGGGTACCATTGAGATGAACTTCCAAGAACTATTCATGCACTTTCATTCTAAAGGTAGAAAAATTGAACTACGTGGATTATAGGTAAAATCTCCACAATTGATTAGTTCACATCAGATGACCAAGATGCTAAAAAATGGGGTAGAGGGAATTATTGCATGATTATGTTCCATAGAAGTCCAACCCACATGGCATCTACACATCCTAATCTACAGATGATTCTTGATGGCCACCCATCTATTTTTGGGGCCATGCCAAAAGGAATACCACCAAAAAGAGAACATGATCATGCCATTCAACTAATTTTAAGGAGTCAACCACCAAATATCAAACCATATAGATATACATATGCACAGAAGAGTGAAATTGAAAATATGGTTCATGAGATGTTGGAGGCAGGGATCATCAAGCATAGCCAAAGTGCATATTCATCACCAGTGGTAATGGTGTGGAAGAAGGATGACACATGGAGGATGTGCCCAGATTTTAGGGAACTCAACAAGTACACCATCAAAGATAAGTTTTCTATTCTAGTAATTGATGATTTACTTGATGAGTTTCATGGTGCTAATTATTTCATAAAATTGGATCTTCGCTCGGGGTACCATCAAATTATAATCAAGGATGAAGATGTTCATAAAAATACTTTTAGAATGTATGTGGGCCATTATGAGTTTTTGGTAATGCCCTTTGGTCTTACAAATGAACCATCTACTTTTTAGAGCTTGATGAACACTATTTTTAGGCCTTTTTTAAGGAAGTTTGTGCTAGTTTTCTTTGATGACATATTGATTTATAGTCAGACATGGGAAGCACATCTATAACATGTGAAATAGGTGTTTATATTTTATGATAAGCATCAGCTCTATGCAAAGCCATCCAAATGTGCTTTTGGAGTATAAGAGGTAGAGTACCTAGGTCACATTGTTTCCCATGAAGGTGTCAAAGTTGATCCCCAAAAGATCAAAGCTATGATGGAATGGCCCATGCCAAAAACTCTCAAAAACCTCTGAGGGTTCCTAAGACTAACATGTTACCACTAAAGATTTGTGAAAGGTTATGGCAGCATAGTGGCTCCACCCACTGCATTACTAAAGAAGGATGCCACCACTAAAGCATTTCAAGAAACTAAAAGTAGTTATGTGTACCACTCTAGTTTTGGATACTCTAGACTTCTCAAAGACATTCACTATTGAATTTGATGCTTTTGGATCTAGGTTGGGAATAGTACTAATGTAGGAAGGAAGACCCATTACATTTGAGAGTCATCAATTTAAAGTAAGAATCTAAAAAAACTTATCTATGAGAAAAAATGATGGCTATTCTTCATGAAGTTAAACAATGGAGGCTCTATTTGATGGATAGACACTTTAAAGTGAAAATGGATCATGATAGTCTCAAATAATTTTTGGAGCAAAGATTATCATCTGAGGAACAACAAAAGTGGTTAACCAAAATGTTGGGTTATGATTTTGAAATCATATACAAGAAGGGCAAAGATAATGTAGTAACAGATGCACTATCCAATTGGGATACATCCACATAAGCATTACTTTATGCAATGTCCATGTTGTAAGTAGATTGGGTGGATGAAGCTACGTTAGAATGGGAGTAAGAAAAGGATACACAGGTTATGATTCAAAATCTCTAGTAAGGTAATTTAGCCTTTGACAAATTTGAATGGAAAGGTAATGTCCTATGGTGTAAGGGTAGGTTATACTTGTGCAAAGATTTAGATATTAAACATAAGATTATTTTGGAGTTGCATGCATCTCCAATTGGGGGACACTCATGGTTCTTGAAAACTTATCAAAAAATTAATAAAGTATTATTTTGGGATAGACTCAAGGGATATGTACAAAATTTTGTGGTAGAATGCTTGATATGCCAATAGAAAAAAGGTGAGACAGTTAAGAACTCAGGTCTATTACAACCATTAGAAATTCCTAGTCAAAGGTGGAAGGAAGTTTCCATGGATTTCATCATAGGGTTGCCTTGTTTTGAAGGTAAGAATGTTATCTTGGTCATTGTGGATAGGCTTATAAAATATGCCCATGTTTTTGCTCTCTCACACCCATTTTTAGTAAGTACAGTAGCAACTATTTTTCTAGAGGTAATTTTAAAATTACATGGAACCCAAAAATAATTGTAAATGATCATGATCATATTTTCACTAGTAATTTTTGGACTAAACTATTTTCCTATTTGGGTACTTAGCTAGCTCCTAGCTCATCTTACCACCCCCAATTTGACAAACAAATAGAAGTGGTTAACAAATGTTTAGAGGGGTATCTCTATTAATTTGTCTCAGATAAACAAGAATGTTGGGTTAAATGGCTACCACTTACATAATGGTGGTATAACACATCTTTCCATATTTCTTCTAAAATGTCTCCATTTTTAGCACTATATGGTTACCATCCACCTTCCATCACTTCTTCATTAAAGGTGAAAACCAAGGTTCAAGATGTGGAGGAGCACATTCAACATCAACAAGAGGTTTTGGCTAGTTTGAGAGAGAATTTGGCCTTGGCACAAAATAGGATGAAACAACAAGTAGATCAACACCGTAGTGAGTAAAATTTTGAGGTGGGTGACTCGGTGTTTGTATGTTTGTAGCCTTACAAGTAGATGCCATTGAAGCAATAAAAAAAGGAAAAAAAACTTGATCCTAAGTATTATGGCCCTTATCAGGTTCTATATAAAATTTAAAGTGTGGCTTACAAGCTCGAGTTACCTCATTCATTTCACATACACCTAATATTTCATGTTTCTTATTTAAAGGTCATTGGATAGAATGTTTAAGCCCAAACAGAGATCCCAGAACTAGATAAATAAGGATGAGTCATTTTGGAACCAGAGAAGATCTTCCAAACACATACTAAGAGGTTAA
Source organism: Torreya grandis (assembly GCA_037957365.1). Classification (NCBI taxonomy): domain Eukaryota; kingdom Viridiplantae; phylum Streptophyta; class Pinopsida; order Cupressales; family Taxaceae; genus Torreya; species Torreya grandis. The sequence goes on along the minus strand of JARHVA010000988.1, from coordinate 480,079 downwards.
GAACTAGATAGATTAGGGAATATCTGATCAAGTGGAAAAACCTGAGCAATGAAGATGCAACTTGGGAAGGTGAAGATTTTCTACAACAACATCCAGAGTTGTTCAATGTTAAAGAAAACATTGGTTTGAAGGGTAAGGGCATGCTATACCCTTAACCTATCACATGTATTAAGATAGGAATAGCTAACTTATGGCTTATTTATTCCTCTTTGATGCTATATCACTTTTCTCTATGCATTCATTTGGTTAGTAGGTTAGCCTATGGAATAACCATGGCTTAGATAGACTATATATAGGAGGTAGTGGGTAATTATTTATCATCATATTGTGAATTCTGCTCTTATTGAAACTTGTGGAGGTTTCCCCCTCAAAGTGGCTTGTCTATTATCATATATTCTGATATATTTTAGTCATATTTGGATCTATTTATACTATTCTACTTTATTATTGAAGTAATTTCATTACAATGTAGCATTCCCTCTATTTATAGGAGGCATAAAATCTATATTATTTATTATACCTCAACTTCCTAACTTTCATGCTTCTTTTGAGAGGTAACAACCTATGCTTCTAGGTCATGTGCTAATTAGAGCCCCCTTGTAGGCTTTGGATTACACTCATGGCCTATTGCAATACATATTTTTAGCATGTTAAGTCTGGGTAATGTGCAACTTTGGGTTTAGGTCACACTTCATGCTTAGTGTGGCCCTTATCCCCATATTTTATGCATAACTCAGGTAGTGACACAACTGATGGTTGAGTGGTGAATCCATTATGAGTAGTCACCTATACTTTGACCATATTTTTACTGGTCAGTTACACCTTTAGGGTCTACTTCTCCATTTTTTGCTTTTGCCTGATCATTTTGCTACCCTTGTCTATGCTAAGATTACCTTGGGTCAAATTTTTATATAGGTCAGGGCATTCCTCATCCTTATGGGTCCCTTGATAATACCCACACATGGGATGTGTAGGGAAGTCACACTAATAATGTTCTTTGGAAATATTGACCATTTTGACAAAAAGTCAAAATGGGTCAACCCCATAGAGTCAAAAACTTATATAGGGGTCTAATATAATGTCATAGGGTGTGTCATAGTTAATTATATGTCATTTAATGTCATTTTAGCCTTGGTCATGGTATAATTAGTCTTTGTGTCATTTGATGTCATCTAGGGGTCATTTTAGAGCATTAAATGTGATTGGTATAGTTTTCCAAGCAACACAAGTGTTATAAACTCCTCTTTAATATATAATATGTCAATCCCTATTATAAATGTTAGTTTCTAACTAAAAATTAGGAAAGTAAGTGGAAAAATAGGAGTTTCAAAGGTTGTATGACCTATGAAGAGATTGGCACATGGGAATATATTGTGGAATGGATCTTAAACTTACTTAGAATAATTTACATGATTTACATGCTTTTGAAGTGCCAAAAATAGTAAAAAATAGTTGTGTTCCTTCATCACCCTTCTAAACATGAAAAACTAGTTAGTAGGTTTATTCTTGGTATGGCCAATAGAAGGACTCCCAGGTTAAATGCCTTTGGGGGATGATACTAATATTTTAGGCTTAATTTTCACCCTTAGAGAGGGTTATTTAGGCTCTCTTCAACTAATCTACACAATGGGAACAACCTCAAGCTATACATATCCTGTGGTGAGGTTAAACCTTTAGAGCAGGTTGGCTTCCTCTTGATACTCACCTAGACTAATGATAAACTAATGCTTCATAAGGAAAAGGGTTAGAAAAAAGATAAGGGATCATAATAAGGCTAAAAGGGTGATGTAAAAAATTTAAATATACACTCATATAATTTTGAAAACACATTGGATCAACAAAAGACAACTATGACTTACTCAATCTCACTAGTTGCATAAATATTTCAAAAAAGAGGTTCCAAGTAGAAAACTAATTTAGACCTAAAAATTAGCTTGAAAACACCTTTAAAGAGGCAATTATAAGGATAGTAAACTAGGAAGAATCTCCTTCATAAATTCACCATACACAATCATACTAAACACTGATTAAAGACAAGAGATAGACAAAGAGTTGATCCTATTACTTTAAAAGGCAGTTCTTACAATATTTTGATAGTGTTTAACCATATCAAAATGAGAACACTTTTTCAAGAGTCTCAATGAGTATCCTTGTCCTAGAAACTAATTATGAATTCTAAGAGCTGAGAACCCCTTAAATGGGAATGAGACTAGGATATATAGGAGAAGAAAGAGAGATAAAGAAAGAAAGAATGTGGGAGAATACCATCATAAAGGGAACACATCATCCCAAATCATTAATTGACCTTGATCTACCACTTTTTTCTCCTTAGCCAATGGAATCTTTGCCACCTTTTTGTATCAATTAGGACACTACCCATGGCATATTGACTAAGAAAATCCCTAAAAGTTTTGAGGATGCATTGAATGCCCCTAGCTATAGTTCCCATCACTATAAATTGTCTTTGATCTATCATGCCATATTTCACTTGAAGACAAAAATTAATGCTCATGGATCTGATAAAATCATGGATTTATGCATTTTAGGTATTTTTTTATTGAAACTATGGCCATGTTGAAGGACAAGGACCCTTTGCATTAATCACATATCTGCTCTATCTTTATGTTTGGATCATAGGTCTATTCTATAGGTGGAAAACCAATCTAAGATGATTGGTTTTCATATATTTGTCATATGATTCAGACTTATAGAATGCATAGCATTTTTCTTGATCTAAATAGGTCTAAAAAGACCCATTTTATCTCTATAGGAACTAAGAGTTCATTGTATACACAGGTCCTCCTTTGAGAATGGTGAACACATTCATAGATGAACCTTGCAAGTTTATAAAATGTCAAATTAGTGGTCCATATTAAGCTCCAATGGTGCTCCCTTTTTGTTATTTATACTTGACTGCATGGTTATGGCCTTTTAATGGTGCTTAAATGAGATTTAATGATGGTGAAACAATCCTTCAAGACCTATTTTACTTAGTCTAAACTAGTTTATTGACTTCCATCAAAAGTCTTGGGCACAACTTTGTTTTAATTGGATGATGATATTTGAATCAAATTATTTACATATTGAATCATCTTGATCCATTGATTTTTATCTATATGATCGAGTGAGATCCATTGATCTTAACCTTGACTCGTTAGCTTTGGTTAAGCTGGTACCACTTGGCAGTCCTACATTTGTACTTAGGATCATATTGTCAGTCTACCATTTGACACGCTTGTGCCATGTTTCAAACTCTCAATATCCTTGACATTTTAACTCTTCTCACTTCATTGATCTTCTTTAGTATGAATGAATGCCAATAATTGGATCTATTTTGGTTTGAAAACAAATGGCTATTTATTGGGTCTTAAATTTGACATCCACATGAATGCCATTTGACGTCTATGTGGATGTATTTGATGTCCCATAGGCCATCAAATTTAAGCTCTAATATATTTTTTTAGTGGATTAAATTTAACTTATATATGAATGTATCCCATTATTTTACCAACTTTGAAGATTTATATCTTAAATCATAAAAAATATGGAGGGACAAAATTTATTGGAGGTATTCCTAAGACCAAAAACATTGTGTCCACTTGATTCATTGGCTCCTAGATATTTATTAGCACGTTTAAATTTTTTTCAAGTGAGCTAACCTGTGTGTTTTTTGCATGATGTCCATGTTCTTTTCATGGTCAAAAATTGCTAAGTATGGATACTTAGCAAATTTTGTCTGAGGAGCCAATTTTAAACATGCATAACTTTTGTTGCACTTAGACACATGTCCTAAAACTTAGCATGTAATAATTAGGGACTAAGTTTAAAAAACTATATGATCATTTTATCTTGATACTACCACATGTATGAGATATTATTCTATCAATATGCTCATTTATTTCTATTTGAGATCCTTTACAAATTTACTAAGTATGCAAACTTAGAGAAATTGTCTAAAAGGCCAAATTTGAATCATCATATTTTTTTATGATTCATCATTGCTATGTACCTAGGGATATGATATATTATTGTATATGGGTTGATGGAGATGCCGACATGTGGTACACATCCCCTTAGTTAGTTATATGGGTACAATATATTAGGATAATAGAGTAACTTGTGGAAGTAGTACATTGGGTAATGGTCAGACTACATTGGGATTAGGAGGTTACCCATCCATGGGTTAGATATATATATATATATATATATATATATATATATATATATATATATATATATATATATATATATATATATATATGTGATTATCATGGTAAAGATATGAAGGAAGCATTGAGTCTTCTATTGTAAGAGGATATTGGAGGTTGTCCCCTCGAAGAGACATTGTGGAGTTATTACTTCCTAAAGGAGTATTATAGGGTTTTTCCCTACCTTAAGGGTATTTTTGAATATATTAAATAATCAAGTTCTTGACAAGTGGTATCAGAGCTTTGATTTGAGCAATTTTTGTAGAGTGAAACCCTAGTTTTTTTGAATCATCAATAACTTTTTATTGTTTTCTAATTTTTCCACAAATGTTTTACTAAATATGAAGAATATTTCAAATAAGTCACAGTAAAAAAATAGAGATTTTTGAATTCGTTTTGAGGGAGTTATTGCTATTTTAGGGTTTATAATAATTTCACTATATCTTCTGAAATATAAGGAATTTTTATTCTAAATTTTTACTAGAGATGTAAGAAGATATAAGAGAAGCACAGTAAAACTTTCAAATTTTTTTGAGTTGTTTAGAGTTATTTTTTGTGATTTTATGGATCAATTTTGACATTTTAGGGTTTCATGAACCTTAATTTTTTTGTGGATCATGGAGTTGAAAAAATTTTTAGGGGAAGATGATATTGATGCTAGAAAATGGTGGCTCATTTTGGAGAATAATTTAAAAAAAACTTTTGGGCAAAGATGATTACTTCCTTTTTTGTCTGGGCCTGCACTACATTGGTTTGATCAGTTGAGTTGTATAGAAAGGTTTTCTTCATGGAAAGAAATGGAATAGATCTTTTTAGATTGTTGGGTTGTAAAAGAAGTAGTAGAAGAAGACTCAGAAAAAGAAGAAGAAGAAATAGAATAATCAACAGAATAAGAAGAAGAAGAAGAAGAAGAAGAAGAAGAAGAAGAATTGGATGATAAGGGTTCAAATAATTTGGCTCCAAATAAATTTGAGTCAATTTTTCAATTTCATGGATGCATTCAAAAGAAAAGGGTTGTTGTGTCCAAACATCTACATGTTTAACCAAAGAATAAAAAAGAGATTCAAGTAGATGGTAAGAATATTTCAATGTTTGAAGATCTGAAGCTCATTATGGAAAAATATGTTTTGCATTTAGATTTTTATGATTTGGATATGGATGATATGGATATAGTTCTTGGATATCCATGGTTAGAGACTTTGGGAACAATGAATATTAATGTTTAGAAAAATTTCATGAAGTTTTGGTATAAGAAAAAGAAGATCACTTTACAAGATATCATAGTGAAAAAGGCACCAATAACAATCCAGGTAGATCATAAGGATGAGATTGAAACAGGTGATGAAGATCATGATGAAGATTTAGATGACATAGATAAAGACACACTACAAATGAACACTTCATATACTCAAGAGACAAAGAATAAAAAGGTGGAAGAGGTAGAAGCAAAGGTGGCTAAGGTCAAGGTATTGGAAAAAGTTGAGGTATATAGACACCCACATCATCATGAGAGGAAAAAATCATGGAACCAGGTGAAGAAGTGTCATAAAAATAATCATTTTGTGTATACATGAAATAAAATTTCCAATCATTATGGATATGCATGGAATCCAAAGAAAAAATACTATGGCACATGGAATGAATGGGGAAATCACTATGAATATGCATGGAAAAATACCTACTATGGTCATGGTTAGAATCAAAGAAGTGCAATGGAATATGGTACATGGAATAAAAAGAGGAATAATTATGCTTAGACACCAAAGCAATCTAATTATGATCATGAATGAAATCAAAGGAAAATAATGGATTTTGGACACAAGCTTGGAGAGATATCACCTACCAAGATCACATATGGATGGTTAGATGATCGAGATTGGACACAAGTGTGTAATGATTTGAAGCACACTCATTATTTGGTTTCTTCCTATGTTTCAGGGATGAAACATGTCAAGGAGGGAAGTAATGCTATGTACCTAGGGATATTATATATTATTGTATATGGGTTGATGGAGATGTTGACATGTGGCACACATCCCCTTAGTTAGTTATATGGGTACAATATAATAGGATAATAGAGTAACTTGTGAAAGTAGTACATTGGGTAATGGTCGGCCTACATTGGGATTAGGAGGTTACCCATCCATGGGTTAGATAGATGTATATACATAGGAGATGATTATCATGATAAAGATATGAAGGAAGCATTGAGTCTTATATTGTAAGAGGATATTTGAGATTATCCCCTCGAAGAGACATTGTGGAGTTATTCCTTCTTAAAGGAGTATTATATGGTGTTTCCCTACCTTAAGGGTATTTATGCATATATTGAATAATCAAATTATTTACAATTGCATGACCTAAAAATTAGTACATATATTTTTGGGAATAATGTGATTATACCCATGTGACCAATTCTCTCTAACTCATCCACATGTGGTAATGATAATGTCAACAAACTGCCTACTCAAAATTTCTACCACTAGACCCAAAATGTCTAGATGAACATAATAAAGAATAAGATAAATGATATGCACTTCCATACTCATTCCAAGAATGATTGATATCTTTTAAGGTCTCTAAAACACTTTATATCTATCCCTTAGTATGAACTAGGATTTCAATAAGGGTAGATTAATATTGTGTTAGTGAATAAAACAAATCTAAACAAAACACACTACTACTAATACCTTAAGCCTATCACAAAGGGGGAGCTTAGTTGACAAGAATAAAATATAAATCAAAACTAAAATGAAAAATAAACCTTCTTTCACCTTCCTTGGATTCTCCAAATAGATTTTTGAAGTGGTTTTCTTACTTTGTGCTCATGAAGTCTACATCAATGAAGTGTGGCTACCTCCATCTCTCCTTGGCATCATGTTTGGCTTTGGTTTGGCTTGGCTCAATATTTGGGAATTATAAAACTAAAATGTAAAGATTTTTAATGAATGTAGGCATTATAATTTTGGAATAAAAGAGCTTAAAATTCATATTCATGGCTCTCTTATTTATATATTTTCAAAAATGGTTAGAATCAACTTGAACCATCCATCTCAGGATGAAGATGTGTGGTTAAGGATTAATTCAATTATGTAATTAAAATTCATAAATAGTCTCATCAATATTTGGGATAGAGGGGAAATGAATAAGTTTGGAGGGTCTTAATGAGGCATGGAAGGCATAAATCTTGATATTTTATGTATTTATAGCTTAGCAATGCCTTCCTAAAAAATGATGTCATTTTGATGATGCAGATATCAATATTCATTTCCAAAAAGAAATATTAAAAAATATCCATGGAATTATCAATTAGGATCATGATTTGAATTAATTATATTTAATCATGATTAGTCACTTTGGTGTAAATTGTGGCCCTTTGGTGCACAAATTAATCAAATTAGTCAGAATGTCTTGTTAGTGCATCAAAATTTGACTGGATTAGAATTGGAAGTTGATGTTAGATGTATTGGATCTATTATCCAATTTAGGATGTTATCAACACAAAATAACAAAGGCACATGTCTCATGAAATATATTTGATAGAAAATATCAATCTAGGGCACTCAAGTGCAAAATTGGCATTTTGACTCGAAATGATTTGATCAAAGTTAGTGGCATATAAAATGCATTGCCCCATTTAGGGATACTTTGGCCAAAATTATCACTTGAATATGTCAGTTTCAAAGATTTTAATGTGTTTTAGTATTTTTATGCCAAATTGTGCATTTTGGTGGAAATTGGTCAAAAGCTTGATTGATGTTCATTAGTGGCTAGATTTAGGTATCTATAGTTTGCCCATATTTGAAAAGGCATTGAAATCCATAGGTATAATAATGTCTTCTCAAATCATGAGAAGTGACCTGTATGCCAAAAATAAGATGATCATTGAAAAACAAATCTCTAAATGGTATTTGGGAAGCCTATGCTAATGCCCCCTCGAGGGAGTGGCCATCACATATATGGATGGATGGTCCCTCAAAAAGAAGCAAGAATAAAAGTGGGATTAATATGTGGTTGAGAGTAATCCATATGAGAAAATGATTGCATGCATTAATTTAAAAAGAATATTGATTTGCCCAAAGGTGGTTATAATTAGGAATAAAATTTGAAATAATGACTTACCCATAGACAATTTTAATCATTAAGAGGACCTAAATTGGATAAAGATGATTGTGCCCCAATTAAGGTTTATTAGAAATCATAACTCAAGGATATAACCTGGAATATAGATTAAAGATTATTAGGTGAAAATGTAGATGCTATGGTCTAATTATTAAAGAAGCCACAAAAAACCAAGCATACGAGGATGCATAAAGTGATGAAAGAGATGGATAGATGAATGGGATTGATCAATAGAAAATATTTAGTTGTACTTACCAAAAAGGAGATGCTTGTACTTATTAGCAATAATACATCTGAAATGGTTAATGGTTTGATTTGATTCAAGGGTGGGATGGGAGAATTTTGCCAAGGTTCCAAGGAGAAACTTATATGGTTCCATTGATTATAGACCTTATTGAACCTAATTTTTGTTGTAGCACATGATGGTAGGCTTCATGATATAAAACCATGAATACTTGGCTAAAATATGCATAAGGACTAACTCATAATCCAATAAACAATTTAAAATAATGAAAAAATGATAAAAACCATGATGATAATGTTGACGTATGAATATGGATGGACTCATGAATAATGTGTGTAAGTAATCACCTAATACATACATATAGATCGAGTCAAGGCAAAAATACTAAAATCAAATAAATAGACAAGAAAGAAAGCAAACAAACAAATAAAAAGAATACAAACAAACAAATACCTTGAAATAAATAAAGAAACAAAAATCTTGAAAATAAAAGCAAAAAAAAACCATCCTAACAATGGCTGTGCCCTAGTAGGGCAAATTAAGGATAACTGGCTAGGCTTAGACAAGACAAATGTTTTTATATTTTGAAATATTTGAATGTTTTTGGTATTTTTAAGTATCTTAAATTTTTAGAGAATGATAAGATACCTACTCAAAAAATAGTGAGAGTGTTAGCTTAGATTGATCACAAAATGGTGAGAGCGTATGGAAAGGGGGACTAAGGTGACCTCAACATGAATTAAGCATGACCCAAATAGTCCTAAAAATGACCTTATGTCACAATAATTCCATCCACACAAAATGCAGGGAAAAAACCAACTAGGTCCTAATAAGTTCTTATATCTATAAAATGGCTAGTCAATTGAAAACAATAATGGCAAGGTGACGCAATAATGCATGATAAATAAATGTTGACCCTAGTTTTCCCATAAGAAGTTATAACTAGAATACAATGACATAGATCAATGATACTATTTTTCCCATAGGTGGTTATAATTAGTATCAAGACTAGTGAAACACTAATTTTTCCATAGGTGGTTATAATCAAGTTCACATAAACCAACTTTGATATATGATGGAAAATGAAAGATATCTTACCAGATCAACTATCACACTACTTTCATAGACTATCATTAATACATGAATTTGATAAGATTTGAAACTTGATCAAAATTTATTTGTGAAAAATGTATAAAGAACCAAAAAAATTAAGATCAAAATAGGATTGGATAGGATGACTAAAAATAGGCTTTGGTCTAGATAAGAATGAAATGATGGGATGGTATGGTCTTGCTAAAGATAATGATGGTTTGATAAATTTGATAAAATGGTAAGAGGGTTTCCCCCAAGTGGTAAGATGATTAGGTAGGATATGCAAAAATGGAAAAAGGATATGTAACATTGGCAATGGCATGTAAATGAAATGGTATGGTACATGTTTTTGGCTTCAGTGATTGTTGGTTTTGGATTCTAGATGTGTTTGGCCTAGGTATGGTAAAATGGCATATGATTATGTTGTTCCTACTGAAGTGAAGATGCATGTCCTAATTAGTAAATGATAAAAATAAAATAATAAATCATGTTAATTTATAGCCCACACCTCATCTAAATAGTTTCTTTATTAAGAACTAGTTTTAGATTTGAATGCCAATAATGATATTGTGATCTTCATTGGTCATTGATTTAGTTTCCCTCAAACATCAAGATAAGGTATCTTTGTAGCCTCTGTAAAGGAAAGTATGGCCATGGATGGTAAACAAGGACACATAATGGATGGTAGGTTTGTTTGTGAAATAGAATAATAGATGATAACAAAATGAATGATGGAGGGGAAATAAATAAAGATCAAGACTTTCATTCACATATAATGTTGTTGATGCTGGATTTAACATAAATTTAGTTGTGTTAGGGCTGAATACCTCTGAAGATGCTCTCGATAGGACCCCCAAATTTTTTTATTGTTTAGGTCTAAGAGTAGATACTATCTGATTAGGTTACAGATAGGAAGCTATTTTGATTTGATCTTTGATTTTGTCTTCATCAAGAAGTGAAGAACTTTATGCTCAACTATTGGCACCTGGAAGAGGTTTTCACCAATGAAGTTTTCTTGATTTTCCAATAGCACTTTTGAGAAGGTTTCAATAATGAACATTAGATTTTGACTTTGATTTTATTCTAACACTTCCAAAAATGTTTCACTAAAAGATGTTGTGTTTGAACTTTGCATGTCCCCTAGTGCCTTCAAAAAGGTTTCACTAGGAGAATATTCTTTTGCTACATGAATTTGGTCTTGGCCTCCTTTCTCTTCTTCAAATTATATGTCACCATGGATGTAGTTTAATAAAGTGTGATTCTATTAGTCCCAATCAACACTTATGGGAGATGGAATGTCAATAATATGGATATATTGGTTGGTGGTAATGGCCTATGGAATGGTAATGGAATGGGTTTTGGCTACACAATACTCATAAAAGATACTAGGAGAACTTGTGGTGGTGCTGAAGTAATGCATTAAAAATTATTTTCAAGACATGCATAACCAATATTGTAATAGCCATGAATGTATTCTATTTTTGAATCTGATTTTGACTCAATGGACTCTGAATCTAATGTTGAGACTAATGTTGATTTTTATTCTAATGCTAAATCTGATGTTGATTCAAGAATATAACCTAACACTAAATCTAATTCTTCATCTAATGGGTACTTTATTACAATGATGTCTTTTTGAATAATTGGTATTGGACAAGTGATGGCCTGTGATGGCATAAAGGGCTCCATAAAAACTAGTTTTTCAAAGTGAGACTCTTCTAATATGGTAAAAAGGTCAAGAGACAACTCCATAGAGACCGACTTGTCAATAAGAGGCTCTTGAAAAATAGGCATATGGTCAAGGTAATGATTTTCCTAAAGGCAATTATAATCATTAAGAAGTGACTCAATAAAGACTGGCTCATCAAAGTGAGACTTCTCAATAATAGGTATAGGATTGAAAGATGATTCATCATAGGTTGAATTATCACAAATAGTTGGTTCAAGAAAAACATATTGGATTGGTTATTTCTCTTGGCCTTGGTTTCCAATGAGTTGGAAAATACAAGTTTAGAACACATCTTGGTCTTAAAATGATGGATTTGGTTGGAGTTGTGATTGGATTAGCTATGGTTTTCTAAATTGGGGAACTATTGGTAATAGACAAAGAATGATTAGTGGTTGGATAATGATAGGGCATTGTGGAGCTTGGTTTCTCATATAAGCTAAAGGATGAAGTCTTGGTATATAAATGGTATTCCTTAGATATTTTAGAGCTTGGTCACTCATATAATATGAAGGAGGGTTAGGGGTAGCTGAGGCTCAAAGAACAAAAGGGCATTATGGAGCTTGATATCTTGAACAAGCCAAAGCATCCAAGTCCTCCTAATAAATTATATCATCCCAATATTGAGTTGGATCATAAGATGGTTCTTGAAAATGCTCCATGTAATGATTATTATAAAGAGGGTATGGATATATATCCTAAATAAAATTATTTATAGTTGGGTCTTCAATAAATTCCTCCTCATAAACCTCTTCATACCAATTAAGGTCTCAAGTTGGATCATAAGCAAACATTTGGTTATAGTAAATTTGTGTGACCATTCTATCATAACTTGGATTATACATGACTCCACTAGAAGTGTAGCTAAACATATCCATATTAATGATGAAAGCTTCAAAAACAAAAAGGCTTAAAGTTATACAAATTTTGAAAACTTATGTCCAAAGGAAAAATGGTTCAAACTTGGTCTAACTTGGTTGAAGGTGGAACTTTATCTCCAAAAAATAATTTGATCATGGAGTTATATCTCCAAAATGGTTTGTGATAAAACTTGGAATAAAATAGTCTAACATCAAATGTCATACATTTAGACACCTAAATATGGCCACTAATGAGCATCAACTAGGCTTTTAACCAATTTATACCAAAATACATAATTTGGCCTAAAAATACCAAAACATATTAAATGAGTTGAAATTGATATATTCAAGTACTAATTTTTGCCAAAGTATCATTAAATTGGGTAATGAAATTTATGAAGCAACTAACTTTGATCAAATTATTTTGAGTCAAAATACCAATTTTGAACTTGGGTGTTTTAGATTGCTCTTTTCTATCAAATTTCTTGTATGAGAAATGTGCCTTTGTTATTTTGCATTGAAAACATCCTAAATGGGATAATGGTTCCAATGTATCTAAAATCGACTTCCAATTCTAATCCAATCAAATTTTGAGCCAATAATATGATATTTTGACCAAATTGATTAATTTATATATAAATTGTCTAGGTTTGCATCAAAGTTGACTAATCATGTTTAAGGCTAATTAAGCCAAATCAAGATCTTAAGTTAATTTTACATGGAACTTGTTGAATAAATATTTTTAAAAAATTAATTATCATTAATTGCATCATCAAATGACATCATCCTATGGGGTGGCATCTACAAGCCATAAATATCTGAATTAATGCCTCCCATGACTCATTAAGACCTTCTATGACTAGTTAATTCCACTCTATCCCAAATATTGATGAGTATATTTATGAATTTTAATTACAAAATTTAATTAATCCTTAGCCACACATCTTCATCTTGAGATGGATGGTTCATATTGATTCTAAACCATTCCAAAAATCTATAAATAGGAGGCCTTGCCTAGTGAATTTTAAACTCTCTTATACCAAAATTATAATGCTCAAATGCATTCAAAATAATTTCATCTTAAATTTATATTTCCAAAATGTTGAGCCAAGATAGTCAAAGCCAAACATAGTGCCAAGGAGAGATGGAGGTAGCCACACTTCATTGATGCAGACTTCATAAGCACAAACTGAGCAAGCCACGCCAATAAACTATTTGGAATATCTAAGGAAGGTGAAAGAAGGTTTATTTTGTATTTTAGTTTTTTTTCCCATTATAGTCTTGTTAACTAAGCTCCCCCATTGTGATAGGCTTAAGGTGTTAGCTATTAGTGTGTTATTTTTATTTTGATTTCATATACTAACACAATACTAATATCCCTTTAATTAAAATCCTATGTTCACAAATAACATGCTCGATGGGACCTAGCCTCACAAATTTGGTCAAATTGCACCTAAAAGCAACATAGTAACCATTTTAATTCATAATCTTAGAGTGTGGAGGAAAAAAAGAAAAAAAATTGAGTAAAAATCTATTTTTTCTAAGCCACAATTTTGTTCTCGAGACTGTGCAACCCAACTTGCCTGTCAATCTAAGTTGCCTATGCAACCCAACTAACCTATGTATCCCAACTCTCTTGCCAACCCAACTTGCTTTCCAACCCAACTCAATTTTCAACCCAACTCGACTTTCAACTTGAGAGCTAAATTCTTAATGTCATTTGCTCAAACTCCTAAGTGCTTCAAAGGTCATTATAATCTTGTTTTTTTAGGTTGGGGTATTTTGGAAGTATATATAAATTATTTTGACTAACCACACACCTTTTAAATTATGTTTAAAAATAATTTGATCAAAAATCATATACACTCTAAATTTGGCCTAAAATGAACATGTCATGTTTCTCACACATTTGAATTGGTGCCTAAAATGAACCTAAGATTTAGCTAATTCTTGGGTACTTTTAATTTAATGCTTAAAAAACATCATAAATCTTTTAATATTTTCAATTTGGTATTTTAAATCATGAATCTTACTAAGTCTTGATTTTTCAATTTGGGCTTCAAATGAACTTAGGTTTTTATTGCTTCATGTGGTTATTTTGTGCAATATTTTCCATTTTTATACTAAAGCCAAAGGGATACTAATGACTCTAAGCAAAATTTTTCAAAATTGGTCCAAAAAATCAACATCACTTCAATTATTTACAAAACTTTCTTGTTGATTGTTTTAGAAAAAAAGAGATGTGTGTGTATGCTCTCCCATCTGTCCCCTTTAAGGAAATTTTGGGATCAAAAGTGCAATCTCATCACAATTTGAGCCTAGTCCAAGGCATAGAAAGAATGTCATCTAAATCACTCCCCAAAAACTTGAAATATTTTGGGTGATCTTGAAATAACCCTAAAGTCTTTCTATCAGTCATTTATTTTATTGTATTTTGGCTTGAGAGGGGGACTTCATTACCTCCTACAAGTTCTATAGGGAAGATTTGACATGAGGTTTCACCTCCTAGAACTGACTTCAGTCATTCCCATTAGGATCATAGGTTTGAGTGGTTAAACCACCTTCTAGTGTTGGATTTTAACATGGGACATATCTGTACTTTAGACATCGCACTACACTGAGCAAGTGATGGATGTAGTGGTTGTAAAAAAGACAAGACCTTTTTCAACAAGCTAAGTGCCATGGATACCCAATTAAATTATTACTTCTCTTGTTTACTAACATAAATTTTGGTAGACATGAGGTCCATCTAGAAATGATTAAAAACCAATTAGTTTTAGTCAACCCCACTTTGCCACACCCTTAATACGAATTTGGATGATTTACTTGTATTTTATCATTTTATTACTTGGTGTTTTGAGACCGAAACTAATATTTCTATTTGTAAACTATGTCAAAACCAATTTATTTATACATCACACTTTTGTCTAGAAAGGTGTTATGCTATCCATTTTACATCACACTTGTGCCTTCAAATTTTTGTTAAACATGTTTGTGTGTGTGTTACTCGTTTGAGGGGGGTAGCATTATGCTACCCAAAACATGTCAAACCATTTTTGCCTTTGAGCCTTTGAAACTTAACATTGATCACATCATTAGATCATGCATACACCATTAGTTTTCTCAATTTGTTTCAAGACTTATTTACCATTTCATCAAAAACCATTTATTTCAAACCATGTCATATCAACCATTTGGACCTTGTTTATGTTCCATCATGTTGTCCAATCTTATCTAGCTTGTTTGGTCAAACCCTAGTTTTCAATGTTGAGTTTTCAATTAACCTTATCAAAGTTTGGATTCAACTATTTATTGATTTATATTTAGGCCTCAATTCATGGAGTTGATACACATATCTTTCTCTTTTGGGTTACATAACTTTAGTTAATTGATTACCCAAATTTGAAGACTATTGATTGTTTGTTTGTTTAATGCTTATCCTCATCATTGTTTGTGCATTTATTTGGGAGAACATATCATTTCTCTAAGAGCCTTTTTCCTTATGGATTATACCAACTAATCATGTCTATATTTGATTCTATGTGCTGGGTCTATGTCAAAGTTGTTTCCAAACTTGTTATATTAAATTAAATTCACATAAATATTTTGTTTCAAGTCTAGATTTTGATGTAATTTGGCCAAAAGTCCTAGAACAACATTTTGAGCCTAGATTTTGACTCCATGTTTGGATAAAATACCTAGTGACTTTTTTCCCTTTCCTAGTTTAAACCTTGTTTGGAACACTTTGACCTAGACTTTGACATGTTGGTTTTTATTCAGACACTTGACCTTTTAAGTGTATGACATTTGACATTAGACATTTGATGTTAGGATATTTTATGCCAAGTCTTAACACAAACCATTTTTGAGATACAACTCCATGATCAAATCATTGTTTGGTGATATAGATCATTTTTGACCAAGTTAGACTTAGTTTGAACCATTTATCCTTTGGACATAGTTTTTTACAGTTTACAAAACTCTAAGCCTTTTATTTCAAAGATTTTATCATTTATGTATATATGTATAGCTACACTTATGGTGGAGTTACATACAATCCAAATTATGATAGAATGGCCACATAAAATCCCACTAGGAACCCCTATAGAGAAAGATTTTCTAAGGAGTTTTATTATTCTCCCTATAATAATCCATATGGGAAACATAGTCAAAATCCACAAAATCCAAATCAAATTAACAATTGGGATGATATGGTTTATGAGGAGGACTTTAAATACCCAACTATAGATAATGTTGTTTAGGATACGGATCTATACCCTCTTTACAATAATCAGTACACAAAACATATTCAAGAACCAACTTATGATCTAAATCAAGATTGGGACGATATGGTTTATGAGGTGGACTTAGATTCTTTAGTTTGTGTGATAAATCAAGCTTTAGAATGCCCCTTCATCATTTCAAGACCTCATCCTTTGGTTTATGAAAGCAACCAAGCTCTGTACCACCCTATCATTATCATTTTTTGGACTTCATCCTTTGGCTCATGTGAGAAATCATGATCCTTAATGCCCTACCATTATCCAAATGCAATCCATTCCTCATTCAATACCAATCCAATAAAAAACTCAACCCATCCAATCATTCAAAGACCAAGCTATGTTTAAAACTAGTGTTTTCCAACTCATTAGAAACCAAGGCCAAATAAACCAACCAATCTAAGATATTTGTGTTGAACCAACCACTTATGATAAGTCAACCTATGATGAATCACCAATTAATCTTATAATATTTGTTGAGGAGTCTCACTCTGATGAGTCAGTCATTACTAAGTCAATTCTTAATGATTATAACCACCTTTGGGAAAATCATTACTTCAACCATATGACTATTTTTTAAGAGCCTCCTATTGACAAGCTAGTCTCTAAGGAGTTGTCTCTTGACCTTTTTACCATCCTAGAGGAGTCCCACTCTAAAAAAATAGTTTTTATGGAGCCCATTATGCCATCACAGGATATTACTTATCTAATACCAAAAATTTAACAAGACATCATTGTAAAAGAGTACCCATCAGATGAAGAATCTAAATTTGAGTTAGGTTATATTGTTGAACTGACATCATATTTAACATTAGAATCAAAATCAACATTAGCCTCAACATTAGATTCAGAGTCCATTGAGTTAGAATTAGATTCAGATATAGAATAGATTCATGACTGTTACACTATTGGTTACACATACCTCATAAATCAATTTAAATACATTTGTGATCCTTATATAATTTTTGAGGATGAGTAATTCAAATTTGACATGAGTTATCCTAGTATATTCTATGAGGATTTTGCATCCTCTCCCCATTCTATTACCATTTCACAGGCCATTACCATCAACCAAAATAGCCATATTATTAACATTCCATCTCTCATAAATGTCATTTAGGACTGAAAGAATCACACTTTGTTAAATTACATCAATGGTGACATAGTAGTTGAAGAATAACAAGAAGGCCAAGACCACATTCATATAGTAGAATAAAACTCTCTTAATGAAACCTTTTTGGAGGCACTAGGGGACAAGCAAAGTTCAAACTTAGCATCTTCTAGTGAAATATTTTTAGAAGCGCTAGAAGATAATCAAAGTCAAAATTCAATGTTTATTAGTGAAAATTTCTCAAAGGAATTATAAAACAATCAAGACAAATTATTTGGTGAAAAAATCATTGAGGCATTGATAGCTGAGCTCAAAAGTCCTTCACTACTTGATGAAGATAATATCAAATATCAAATCAAAATAGCTTCCAATCTACAACCTAGTCAGATGGTATCTACTCTCAAGATCAAACAAAAAAAAATCTATTGATACTATCAAGAGAATATTTAGAGTTCTTCAACCCCACCACATCCAAAATTAGGTCAAATTTGGCATCAACAAAATTACATGTGATTGAACATCTCGATCTTTATTTATTTTCCAACCATTACCCATTCCATTATCATTTACCATTCCATTTCACAATAAAACCTACCATCCATTATTTATCCATATTTACCATTTATGGCCACACTTTCCTTTACAAAGGCTAAAAATATACATTGTGTCAATTTTTGAAGGAATCATAATCAATGACCAATGAAGATCACAAAAACATTTTTAGCATCTAGATCTGTAGCCAGTTCTTAATAGAGAAACTATTCAAATGAGGTGTGGGATAGAAATTAACATGATTAATTATTATATTTGTATCATTTACTGATTAGGATGTGTATTTCCACTTCAATAGGAAAAATAGAATCATATACCATTTTACCATACCCAGGCCAAATAAAATTAAAAAAAAAAAAATTCCCAAGCCAAAAACATGTACCATACCATTTCATTTTCCATATCCATTTGCCATTATCACATATTCCTACCACTTACCCCATAACTTGGGGGTAACCCTCCTACCATTTTATCTAATTTATCAAAACCCATCCTTATCCTAGAGTAAGACCATGCCATCCTATCATTCCATTCCTATCTAGATCAAAACTTATTTTTAGTCATCCTACCAAATCTTATTTTGATCTTGGTTCCTTTAGTTCTTCTTACACTTTTCATGAGGTATTATGATCAAGTTTTAATAATAAATAAAATTTATGTTTCTATGATAGTTTATGAAAGTAGTGTGACAGTTGATTTGGCAAGATATATTTCATTTTCCATCTTATATCAAAGTTGGTTTATGTGAACTTGATTATAACCACCTATGGGAAAATCAGTGTTTCACTAGTCTTGCTAGTAATTATAACCATCTATGGGAAAATTAGTATCATTGATCTATGTTGTTGTATCCTAGTTAAAACCACCTATGGGAAAACTAGGGGAAACATTTGTTTATCATGCATTGCCATCTCACCTTGTCATTACTATTTTCATTTGACTAGCCCTTTGCTAGATATGAGAACTTTTTGGGACCTTGTTGGTTTTTCCTCACCTTTTGTGTGGATGGATTTAGTGTGACTTGATGTCATTTAGGGACTATGTAGGTTATGCTCAATTTATGTTGAGGTCACTTCAGTCCCCCTAATCCCTGCTCTCACTATTTTATGAGCAACCTAAGCCAAATGCTCTTTCCATTTTATAAGTAGGTATCTTGTCATTATTGATTGAGTTAAGATACCTAAAAATTTAAAAAACATTCAAATATTTAAAAATTCAAAAAAAATTATCTTGTATAAGCCTAGTCAATTATCCTTGATTCACTCTATTGGGGCATGGTCATTACTAGGATGCTTTCTTTTGATTTTAGTTTTGGGATTTTTGTTTGTTTGTTTATTTAAAAGTTGTTTGTCTATTTGTGTGCTTTCTATGTGTTTCTTTCTTTCTTTATTTTATTTTCTATTTGTTTGCTTTCAACATTATTGTCGTGACTTAGTCTATATGTATGCATTGGGTGATTCCTTATGCACATTATTCTTGATTCCATCCATATTCATATGTCAACATTGTCATCATGGTTTTTATTATTGGTTCATTTTTTTCAATTGTTTATTAGATTAGGAGTCAGTCCTTATACATATTTTGGGATAGTTTTCATGATGTTCTATCATGATGCATATCATCATGTGCTACAACAAAAATTAGCTTAAAAAAAGTCTATAATTAATGGAGTCACAAAATTTTCTCCTTGATACCTTGGCACATCCTTCCATCCACCCTTAATCAAATCAACCCATTGACCATTCTATTTGTATCATTTCTAATAAAGACATGCATCTCCTCATTGACAAGTACAATTGAATCATTTTTCTTGATCAATATTATTCTTCTATTCATCTCTTTCATCACTTTACACCCGCTCATATCTAATATATATTCTAGGTTATATCCTTGAGTTATGATTTCTAATCAACCCTAACTGGGGCACATTCATCTTTATAAAAAAACTAGTTCCCGTTAATGATTATAATCACATATGGGCAAATCATTATTTTGACTTTTATTCCTGATTATAACTATCTTTGGGAAAATTGATATCCTTGTTAAATAAATGCATGCAAGCATTTTCTCATTTGTATTAATCTCAACCATGGGTTAATTTCACCTTTCTTCTTGCTTCTTTTTTGAGGGACTATCTATCAACAAATGTGATAATCACTCCCTCAAGGGGGCATCATCATAGGCTTCCCAAACACTCTTTGGATCTTTTTCTTCAACCATCATCTTCTTTTTGGAATACAAACCATCTCTCATTATTTTAGAAGACATTGCTTTGCCTACAGTTTTCAACATCTTTCCAAACAAGGGCAAATTGTAGACACCTAAATCTGGCCACCAATGACCATCAACCAAGCTTTTGACCAATTTCTACCAAAATACACAATTTGGCCTAAAACACTAAAACACATTAAATGAGTTGAAATTGATATATTCAATTGATGATTTTGGCTAGAGTATCATTAAATGGGGCAATGTAATTTATGAATTAACTAACATTGATTAAATCATTTCGAGTCAAAATGCCAATTTTGCATCTAGGTGCTCTAGATTGCTCTTTTCTATCAAATTTCTTATACAAGACACATGCCTTTATTATTTTGCATTGATAACATCCTAAATGGGATAAAAATTATAATACATCTAAAATCAACTTCTAATTCTAATTTAATCAAAATTTGTGTCAATAATATGACATTTTGACTAATTGATTAATTTATGCACAAATTGCTAAGGTTTTGCATCAAAGTTGACTAATCATGTTAAGGCTAATTAAACCAAATCAAAAGATTAAATTAATTTTTCATGAAAATTATTGAATAAATTGTTTTTAGAAATTGATTGTTATTAACTATATCATCAAATGACATCATCTTATGGGGTGGCATCCACAAGCTATAAATACCATAAATATCTAAATTAATGCTTGTCATGCCTCATTAAGACCCTACATGTATTTTTAATGCCCCTCTATCCCAAATAATTATGAGTCTATTTATGAATTTAATTATATAATTGAATTAATTCTTAGCCACACATCTTTATCTTGAGATGGATGGTTTAGGTTGATTATAAACCATTCTAAAAATCTATAAATAGGAGTCCTCACCTATTGAATTTTAAGCTCTTTTATGCCAAACTTATAATGTCCAAATACATTTAAAATCATTGCATCTTAATGTTATAATTCCTAAATATTGAGCCAAGCCAAGCCAAGCTAAATCCAAACATGGTGCCAAGGAGAGATGGAGGTAGCCACACTTCATTGATGCAGACTTCATGAGCACAAACTGAACAAGCCACTTCAACAAAATATTTAGAGCATCCAAAGAAGGTGAAATAATTTTTGTTTTGTATTTTAGTTGTGTTTTCCATTCTAGTCTTGTTAACTAAGCTCCCCCATTGAGATAGGATTAAATTTTTAGCTATTAGTGTGTTATTTTTATTTTAATTTCATATACTAACACAATAATAATCTCCCCTAATTGAAATATTATGTTCATAATACACACAAAAGGTCAAGCATCTAAATAAAAATAGGCATGTCGAAAGTCTAGGTCAAAGTGTTCTAATCAAGGTCTAAACTAGGAAAGGGAAAAGTTGAGTTGCTAGGTCTTTTGTCCAAATGTAGAGTCAAAAGATAGGCTCAAATAGGCTATGCTAGGACTTTTGGCCAAGTGACATCAAAAGTTAGGCTTGAAACAAAGTCATGATGTGATTTGATTTAATCTAAATTTTTTGGAAATAGCTTTGACATAGACCTGACACATGGAATCAATCATAAAGATGATCAAATGGTATAAGACACAAGGTAAAAGGCTGTGTTCTCCCAAATAATGGCACAAACAATGATGAAGATAGGTTCTATGAACAAATAAACTAGATAATAGTCTTCAAATTTGGGTAATTGATTAACTGAAGTTATACAACCTAAAAGAGAAAGATCTATGTATCGACCTCATGAATTGAGGCCTAAACAAAAATCAATCAATGTTTTAATCTAAACTTGACAAGGTTAATTGAAAAATCAATGTTAAAAACTAGAATTTGACCAAACAAGATAGATAAGATTGGATAACATGATGATGCATAAACAAGGTCCAAATAATTGATGTGACATGGTTTGAAACAAATAATTTTTGACACAATGGTAAACAAGTTTTGAAATAAATTAAACAACTTAACAGCACAATCATTCTCAAATGATGTGATCAATTTTATGTTTCAAAGACTTAAAGTCAAAATGGTTTGATATGATTTTGGCAGCATAACACTACCCTTTACAACTCAAATGACACACAAATAATTTTAGCAAAAATTTCAAGGCACAAGTGTGGTGTAAAATGGATAACATAATGCCTCTTTAAATAAAAGAGTGGCATATAAACAAATTGATTTTTATATGGTTTATAAATAAACACATTAGTTTTCATCTCAAAACACCAAGCAAGAAAATGATAAAATACAAGTAAATCATCTAAATTCCTAGAAAAGGTGTGGTAAAGTGGGGTTGACTAAAACTAATTGGTTTTTGAATGTTCTATATGGATCAAATGAATATGACTTTCATGTTAGCATACAAAATAAGCTCACTCTAATTGGGTGTTTGTGACACTTGGCTTGTTGCAAAAAGATCTTTTCCTTTTTTGTAACCACTACATCCATCACTTGCTCAGTGTAGTATAATGTCCAAAGTGCAAATACATCCCATGTGTAACTCCAATAGTATAAGGTGATTTAACCACTTAAACCTTTGATCCTAGTAGGAGTGGTTGAAGTTAGTGTTGGGAGATGAAACCTTAGGTCAAATCTTCCCTAAATAACTTGTAGGAGGTAATGAAGTTCCCCTCACAAGCCAAGTTTGTATAAAATAAATGACTTAAAATATAAATAATTTAAGGTCGCTTCAATATCACCTAAACTATTATGAGTTTTTGAGGAGTGCTTTAGATGGAATTATTTTTATGCCTTGGAATAGGCATGTTTTTAATAAGGATGACACTTTTCATTCCAAAAGTTTCCTAAAGGGGATGGATGGAAGAGCATACACACAACATCCCTCTTTTTGCCAATCAAATTCTAAGTTTAAACAACTATTGAAGACAAAATTTTACAAGTGAGTTTAATTTTAAGCACCAAAATAAAGATTATGTGGTGTTCTTTTGACTCTTTGGTCTTAAGTTGTAATTTTGAAAACATAATTTTTTCAAAACTTTTACCTAAGCATCTAAATTTTCTATTAAGCACCAAAACAAAGTTTCTAGTCCATTTTAAACTTTTAAATAAGGTCTAAAAAATATGTATTAAAAAATTTCAAGCTTGATCCTATAATTAAAAATTTATTATGTCCTTTAAATTTGAAAATGAGTGAAGCAACTTCTCAAAACAAGCTCTCTATTTTGAAATCATTGTTACATAGTCAATATCATTGTTTCCCTGTAAAATCATAATTACCAAAAAAAAATCCCTATTATGGGTTAGATCATAAAAAAACACAATATCATTATTTTTCTACAAATTTTTTATTACCAGATAGAAAACATAAAAAACATAAAATCACTATTCTATTGACAAAATCAGTGTTGTTGAATACGAAATCACTGCACAGGGTAAACAATATCATTGTTTTGAGACAAAATTGTTGTTTTGGTGAAATCACTACTTAGGTAAATGAAATAATTTTTTTGATGAATGATATCACTACCTAGGGATATAAAATCACTTTTTAGCACACAACGATTTTGTTACAAAATCACTATTTTGATAGCAGTGATATTTCATCATAGAGCAAAACTAATGTTACCAGGAACAAAAACACAATTATAAAAAAATGGAATTTTAACTTAAAATTTCACTCTTTTGACCCCTTCACTCCAATATTCTACATAAAATTAGTCATTAAGCTGATTTAAAGAGCCTTTGTGAGAAAATTTGTGGGGCTAGGGTCCCATCAGTTATGCCATTTTGTGAACTATGATTTCAATAAGGGGAGACTAGTATTGTGTTAGTGAATAAAACAAATCCAAACAAAACACACTAATGCTAACACCTTAAGCCTATCACAAAGGGGAAGCTTAGTTTACAAGAATATAATGGAAAGCATAATTAAAATTCAAAATAAACCATATTTCACCTTCCTTGGATGCTCCAAATAGCTTGTTGAAGTGGCTTGCTCAGTTTGTACTCATGAAGTCTGCATCAATGAAGTGTGGCTACCTCCATCTCTCCTTTGCACTATGTTTGACTTTATATTAGTTTGGATTGGATCAATATTTTGGCATTATAACACTAAAATGTAATTATTTTGAATGAATTTGGGCATTATAAGTTTGGCATAAAATAGCTTCAAATTCATGTTCATGGCTCTCCTATTTATATATTCTAAAAAATGGTTAGAATCAACCTAAATCATCCATCTCAAGATGAAGATGTATGGCTAAGGATTAATTCAATTATGTAATTAAAATTCATAAATAGGCTCATCAATATTTTTGATAGAGGGGTAATGAATAGGTATGGATGGCCTTAATGAGGCATGGGAGGCATAAATCTTGATATTTTATGCATTTATGTCCTAAGGAAGCCTTCCTAAGAAATGATGTCATTTTGATGATGCAAATATTCAATATTCATTTCTAAAAAGAAATATTCAAAAATATCCATGTAATTCTCAATTAAGCTAATGATTTAAATTAATTAGATTTAATCATGATTAGTCACTTTGGCAAAAATTTGGCCCTTTGGTGCATATATTTAATGAAATTAGTCAGAATGTCCTATTATTGGCTTGAAATTTGATTAGATTGGAATAAGAAGTAGATGTTAGATGTATTGGATCCATTATTCCATTTAGGATGTTAACAACACCAAATAAAAAAGGCACATGTCTTGTGTAAGAAATTTGATAGAAAAGAGCAATCTAGGGCACCCAGGTGCAAAATTGACTTTTTGACTCAAAATGATCTAATCAAAGTTAGCTATCCCATAAAATGCATTACCCCATTTAGGGATACTTTGGCCAAAATTAACACTTGAATATGCTGGTTTCAAAGCTTTTAATGGTTTGAGTGTTTTTAGGCCAAATTGTAAATTTTGGTAGAAATTGGTCAAAAGCCTAATTGATGGTCATTGGTGGCCAGATTCAGGTATCTACACTTATGAATTAACAAATCACACTTTAAGTGAACTTAAAGTGTTTCAAAAGCTTTATGATTAAAATGAGATCCTTAGACCACTCATCCCATCCAAAATTTTTGTTCATTTGCTCATCCATTAACAACCTGGTCTATCTAGGCATAAGCTTGGTATGTGGGCCAAAATTTCCCAATTTATTTGGTGACTCTAAAAAAACATACCTATTAAACTTTGAGAACTTAGACCATTTACCTTGACTAGTCCATTGGGCATATGGAGTCCTAATTCTTCTCTCACTTAATCATGAAGATAACACAAGGTTGCCCCTATTTGGAACCTTTATTGAAGCAACATGATTAAAATAAATATAAAAACAAAGTGGCCAAAGAAATAACTAAAAAATAAGCACAAAACAAAAAATAAATGTGCACAAGGCACTTAGAGGAAATCATAAAGATATTCTAACATGTACAATATTTTACAATAGATGCAATGCTATTCAATAACAAGGCTTTAAATGAATGATATTGAATGGGATGGGTGATATCTCTCCATCCAATTGGGTAAGCTAAAAAATATTGTGTTCCTTGCATCCATGGATCAAATAAGGACCACTCCAAAAACTATCAAAGTTGGTATAGTTCCTTGGTTTGGCCTTATTTGAGTCCCATTTGAAGACTAGGTCCCCTTACTAACTCCTTATTATAGATCTCTTGTCAAATGGTTTTTTGACCTGGGATTGATGTGATTCCAAAGTTTTCATAGCAAGGTCTATGGTTTCTTCCAACTCCATGAGCTCTATCATCCTCATATTCATGGGTTCATCTTCCATCAACTCAAGCTAGTGGGCCAATTCCAATGTAGGAAGCTTGAAAGAGATAGGTAATTTGGCTTTTCTTCCACACATAATAACATATGGAGAATTTATAATGGTTGTTTTAGGAGTCACTCTATCAGCCCATAAGGCTGTCCTTAGCTTGGTGTACCATGTTCTCTAATTCTCTTCCATGGTCCTCCTAGTTATCCTTAACAAATTCTTATTTGTGGACTCTTCCAATCCATTTCCTTGAGGATAGCAGTTGGAAGACGTGCTTAGGTAGACGTCCATCTTGAGATTCCACTCACTTGTCTTTATACCAAGGAATGCCAATGCATTATCTAAAATTATGGTGGCTGGGACACTGAACTTAGTCTCAAGGTTGTCATAAAAGTCCAAAACTGCACTTTCACTAGCCTCCTTCAAAGAAATGGCTTCCACCCATTGGTGAAGTAGTCAATTATAGTGAGCACCCATTTATGCCCTAAACTTGATGGTGGATTGATCATCCCTATGAATTCTAACTCCCATTGCATGAAGTTTTGCTCCACTTAAATAGGATTGAGTGGAAGGGCTACTATTTTTTGCTTTCTTGTAAAGAGGGCATAGTCCTAGAATTTTATAACACATGCATGAAGATCCTTGAAAATATTGGGCCATTAATAAACATCCCTCATTGCCTTTGTTATGGTGATTTTAGGTGAAAAATGACCTCCTGTAGGTCCATCATGGAACTCCTCCAAGATCTTTGTCACTTGGTCATCATCTATGTACTTAAGGAGTACCCCATTGATGTCATTTCTAAAAAAAAACACCATAAAATAATTCATAAGGTATATATTTAAGCCTAAAACACCTTATTTTAGATTTATCCAAACATTGGGGGAATTCTCCTATTGTTAATAAATGAGTTATATCTTGAAGCTAACTCTTTTAAAGTGGAGGTGCACTTGCTTGTGAGTTATCTTAGGTCACCAAAATAACTTCCTTGTCTTCCTGGAGGTCATTTACCATGTGCTCATATAAGCCCTTGCCATTGACTAACTTGGTGATTTTAATCTCTAGATCATATTCTATGACCTTTGTGATCTAGCTTGATCTCTTCTCATTCAAATCTTTGTTAAGGAGGAAGTCCATAATTCCAAGATGAGACAACATAAGATGGATCCTAATGTTGGAGAGCATAGGCCTAAACTTCTTAAGGCTTCTCAAGGATAAAAGAACTTGATTCTCAATGAAAGTGTACCTCATCTCATATCCTTCTAGCCCTTGACTAAAAATGGTAAATGGCTTCTCTAATCCTTCACCATTCTTTTACATCATCATAGCTAATATGTTATCAATATTGGTAAAGGTGTACAAGATGAAGTCCTTTGATAAATCAATATTTATGAGTGAGGGGGCTTGGGTGATGGCCTACTTGATGGCCTCAAAAGTTTCCTCTCTTTCATTAGACCAAGAAAACACTTGTATTTTATTTAGCATGGTGGTGATAGGTTTGACCACTATTGCAAAACTAGGTATGAACCTTCTCAAAAATTTGATCTTCCCAAGGAAGCTTTGGATCTCCTTCTTGTTTTTTGGAAATGATAAGGATAAGATAACACTTACTCTATCGAGGTCAATGGATAATCCTTCTTTTAATGTAATGTGACCCAATAAATTGCCTTCACACATAGAGAACACACATTTCTTTGGATTTAATGAGATCCATACTCTCTGCATCTCTAGAATATTAGCCTCAAATGGTCCATGTGCTCACTATCTTTCTTGTAGAAGACTATGATATCATCTAAGTATACTAGTACCATTTGATTTAGCAGTCCTTGGAAGGCCATGTCCATTTCTCTTTGAAAGGTTTCCTCAACATTAGATGATCCAAAAGGCATCTTCTAATAAGAAAATTTTCCCCACTTGGTGGTGAAGGTAGTCTTATACTGGTCTTCCTCTCTCACTAGCACTTGGTTATAGCTTGAATATCCATCTAAGAGAGAGAACCATTTTGAAATAGTAACTACTTTCAAGATTTGATTTATGGATGATAGAGGGTAATGATCCTTCAAAGAGACCCTATTAAGATTCCTAAAGTCCACACATAGTCTGATCTCTACATTTTTCTTCTTGATAGGTACTAGATTAGATACCAATGAGGAGTGCTTAATTGGGAAGATGATCCTAGATTTAATAAGTTTAGACAATTCCTTTCTCATGATCTCTTCAATCTTGAGGTTTATGGGCCTCTGCTTTTGCCTAATAGGCTTGGCATTAGCCTCTAGTTCTATAGTGTGTTGGGACAATTTAGGATCAAATCCCCTTAGGTCACTATATTTCCAAGCAAAGATGTCTGCATATTCCTTACAAAACTCTATGAAAGATGCCTTTTAGCTTTAGTTCTTACCTTTCCAAGATTGAGGAGCTTGTCTTCAAAGATAAGAACTCTCTCATATTTATCTTCATTAGTTGATATCACTACTTTATATTTACTCATATGGTCCCCTTCATGAAAGAGACCTTCTAAGGTGACTAGCCCTTTAGGAAGCTTATTGGACCTTAATTGAATAATATATTCCTCATACTAATGTTGCAATTTTCCATGGTTGATGGAGAACTCTAATTCTTGATGCAAAAAACATGTAATTTATTTGTCATTTTTAAATACCTACCAAATGAGCTTCATTATATGTCATTGATGGTCTTATTACTAATTTGACATGTGGTTGCACCTTGGTCCTTTTCAATTCATTAGGAATATTGATGTGAGCCCCCATAGTTGCTAGCCTATCAACATGTTGATTTTAGCCCCTTGGGATTGATTGAATGTTGAAGGAATAAAATTCCTCAATTATATCCCACATACTATGTTTATAGGACTTCATTAAGGGGTTTTTAGTGGCATTCTAATCTTTAAATTGGTATACAACCAATTTAGTGTCCCTATAGACTTACAATTGATTAACCCCTCTCTTACTAGCCATTAAAGGCCATGAATGAGGCCCTCATATTCTACTAGATTTTATGAGTAGCTAAATTGGAACCTATATGAAGAGAAGTACTTATCATTTGAAGGGGATATTAACATAACACCTGCACCCACTCCGTGCTTGCTCCTTAAGTCATCAAAGAACAACTTCCATAGACCACTAGGGTCTTATTGAGGCTTCATGAAGGATGACATGGGATGGATTTATTTATGTAAAGAGTAGACACCCAATTCCCTTTATTCAATACCCTCTAAGGGATCTAACAACTGGATTTCATTCCATAGTTAATCCAAGAACATGTTTGGTACCTATTCTAGATGAGTGTTCAACTCCTATTCCATTGAAAATTCATCCTCATCAATGATGGTGTAATTAATGTTGACATTATCTATTCTATAGGGATCTATGTGGAATTATGTAATGGGCTTATCTTTGATTGAAACTTTGGCCCCACACCTTTTTTTGAATGCCATATATGACCAATCTATTTCAAGATAGCATCTTATATTTGTTGTGAACTCTCTGGATAATAATAATTTAAAGTGAGGAGGTACATCCAAAATCAATGCATCTTGAGTTATTGAGACACTAAGACAAGTGTAGAGGGTCATATTGAGGTCTCTAAGTATACCAAATGGCTTGGTAGAAGAACTTTCAAGATGCAGTACCCATTTAGATTGTAGCTCATATTTCAGACCAAGTTGATCAACTATGGACTTTAGAATTAATAAGGTACTAACCCTACTATCCACTAAGCAATTGTTCAGTAGAGAGGTTCCAATGATTACTAAAATATAGAAGGGAGGAGGATTGACTACTTTACTTGATTACCTTTCACTAGGCACTTTGGCTGCATTGGTGAGAACTTCATTCACCTTGCTTGGTGGCTTGTTTGAAACTTTTGTAACATTAATCTTGGACAAAATTTCTTAAAGAATGTCTGCTTGGCCAAGCATGGAGATCATATCCCACATGGGCACACTCAAATTATATTTAATCATTTTTTCAACAATGTTGATGGGTAAACCACTAACCTTTACTTGTGATTTGGGAGCCACCACTATTATTTGTTAAACTTGTGAGATGTAGGCCACAAAAAGATTCCCTTTATTTTGATTCTTTAGAAGTACTGGAACCTTTGGAGTGATAATAGGTTCATTTGGCCTTGTTATTGAAGGAGTAATGGTAGGAATATCTTTGACTACTTATCGATTACCATCCATGTTCCTTCTTTTAAATATTGTATTTGTAACCACTAGAATGTAGGCTTGGCTAGAACTAACCTACTGGTTGGATGCATAACACTCTATCTGCTCATAATTGACCATGGTGGCATCCATTTGGTTTGGTCCCTAATTAGACCCTTCACCTTGTGAAGTCTCTTTTGGCTTAGTCATCATAGGTACCTCTACATTTTGGGCCATGAGAGCTTGGTTGTACCTATTCTAGGTTAGAATTGCACCCTTATAGGATATTTTTTTAGGATCTCTCACTTCTAGCTACAATATTGAAATGACCTCAAGCTATGGGTATCCTATTATGAGGTTGAACCTCTAGGATTTTTAGTGAGGATAGATCTTCAAATGTTTCACTTTGGATTATTTACCACACTAGAATCTACTACTGACTAAGGAAAAGGGAGAGAAAGATAACATGAAAAGGAAATCTAAGCTAAGGATGGTGATGCAAAAGAATATGAAATGATCCACTTTCAGCCTAAAAACCTTAACAACTACTAATGAGCCTAACCATGACATAGACTAATCTGATCCTATCTCATGGCCATAGGCATAAGTATTTTGTGTGGAGGTCAAAGGGAAACCTTGCAATTTGAAGGGTAGAAATAAATAAGTCTACATGAGACACTATAAACTTGTGACAATTCAAGAAAGGGACCAATGTCTAACACTTCACACAACTTGCAAGGAACCAAAAGAATCAAATCAAGATACGTAGAGAATCTATAGATGATGAAAAGGAACATACATCTACAATTTAAAATCTAGTAATGTATACTTGACTTCAAACCAAAATCATAAAAGTCACTCATTTTTTCAAGAGAGTGTTGCAAGGACATTTTAATAGAGTAACTTTATCACTAGTCGAGGGATCTCTTTTTTAGGTTTAAGAGCCTATATATATAGTAGAAAAAGATGAGAGAAAAGGGAGAGAGAGAAAGGAAGAGGGGAACCTATTTGAGACATGACAACTAAGATACTACCTTTTCATAATGAATGTTCCACCATCTTTTTTGACCACTTAGGCACTATTTTGTTTTTTACAAAAGAAACTTTGCTTTTTCCTAATAACCTCGAGCTACCTTATTGATTAGAAAACATGCTAGAAGACAAAAACTTCTCCAAGAATGTCTTTAATTCTTGATCTACCTTTGTTAATCAATTGATTTTCATCTATCATCCCCACACCATCTTTCACTTATCTTGCACATATAAGGACAAAATCCCCATAACTTTGAATCTGGACCAATCCATGCTACTTTTGCATTGAACAACTATTTGTCAGGGATGATGGTCATGTCAAAGGATGAGGGCCTCTCCATTAATTACACCTACCAATTCCTACTATGAAACCTAGACTAGATATTTCCTATAGATGTAAAAATACTATAAGGACATTGGTTTTACAATATCCATTTATGTCAATGTAAGTCTATACAAATCCAAACAACTACTTATAGGGGTTCATATTTTGACATTTGTAGGCCTGCCAAGGATATTTGAATCCCAATGGCTATTTTATGATCTTGAAATTTTTCACTAGCACGAACATCATGTTTCCTTTGGAAACTTTCCTATGGGCCTTTTCTTTCAGGTAATTTTCTTGAATGATTTTTGTGGACTTTTCTGCCAAAGGAATTAGAATTTAAACTTTTGAGAATGACCCTTTGGATTTTATAAAATTCCTTTGGAGGAGTCCCTTGTCTAAAGGAAAAGTATCTTTTGGCCACTTTGAATATGCCCCTTTTCAAAGGGGAAGTACCTTTCAAAACTTTGTAAATGTCCTTTCCCTTTGGAAATGAATTGTTGGATTTTTTGGAAAAGAACCTTTGGATAAATTTGCTTCGGCCACTTATTCAAAAGAAAAAGTCTTTAGGATTTTTACAAAGGTCCACTTCTTCAAAATTATTGTATAAGATAATTTGGCATGGAAATGACTCTTTGGAAAAAGTGTTTTGGCCCTTTGCTTTGAAAGTGCCCCTCAAAACTTGAAAAAGGTCCCTATTAACCAATTAAAGTGCCCTGCAATTTTTTTGTTTTGTCACTTCTTCTCGAAGGAATTACTTTAGGAGGAATTTCTTTGAAATTTTTCCTTTAGATATTTTGAAAAGGTCTTTTTCTCTGGGACAAAAGTTCTAAAAGGAGTCTGCCTTCAAAAAAATTGTCTCAAACAATTTTCTTGAAGGAAATGCTTCTTTTAATTTAAAATTCATTTAGGCTTTGAAAAGGAACCTTTTAGCCTTTGGAAATGCCCTTCGAAAAAATGAAAGTGGCCTTCAGTTTCTTGAAAGTGATTCCTTTACTTATTTGTTTCGTCACTTTTTCTTGAAGGAATTCCTTCTGAAGGAATTTATTTGAAAATTTTCCTTCAGCTTTTATCCTTGGGCACTTTTCTAAGAAAGATATCCTTTGAAATTTTTGAAAAGTGCTCTATCTAAAATAAAAAGTAACCTTAAAAAAAGTGTATAGGACACTTTACTGTAGAATAATTCTTTCAAGAATTCTAAATAGGACCATTTTATTGAGGAGTTACCCTTTAAGAAAATTGTCCTGGACAATTTTCCTGAAAGAAAAGGTCTTTGTCTTTTGCTTCAAACATTTTTTTGAAAGAATTATCCCATTGAAAACTTTATCTTAGACAACTTGTCTAAAATAATTCAACACTTAGCCAAAAAGGGTCCCAAAAGAAAAGAAACACTTATTCCCCACAAAGTCTAAAAGAATGAACAAGCAAAGACTTAGATAAATAAAATATTTTTCACTTAGCTTCTAGCTTGTAGGTTTATCCTTGAACACTGTTACTAGATCCTTAGAAAACATTGCTTGGATCCTCTCTATTTACAAATGTTGGATCCATTTCTAAGCCTTTGATCCACTACTTCATCAAACCATTAAAGAGCTTTATATGTGGGCTAAAAATGGCCAACAGTACCCAAAATTATCATCTTGATGCCATTGATCATTGAAGGCTTGGTTGAGGTCAATATTTGAGATAGTTATTCTGCCTATTGTATCCATGCTACCCTTATCCTTGGTTTTGACCTTGGCTTTGGCCTTGATATCTCCCTTGGAATGGTGGCCTATTTACTTTAAAATATTGTTTTTGAGGTTGATATTAACCTTGATAAGGCCGATTGAAAGCCTACTACCTCTTAACATTTACTAGCTCATTTCTTAAAGACTGAAACCTGATCTAAAGCTCTTAGAAGTTCTTTTGGTCTTGGGAATCACTAGATCCACTTGTGGAATCTTTCTCTTGTTTTGGTGTAGGTATTGAAAAAATTGTTGGTATAAGAGGAATGACATCCATTAGAGGGATAAAAATAGGAGGTGGTCTAATTTCAAGAAATAAGGGCATTGGTGGTCTAGGTGTAAGATTTCCAACTTAAACTAGAAAATTTTATGCTTTTATGGTCACCTCATAAGCATCTAGAAGTATATTTCCTCCCATAGATTAGATCATCACTACTATGTCACTATTTAAATCCTTCAAATAATATAGAAAGGCAAAGTTGAGGGTTGGTCTAATTGAGACTAGAATTCTATCCAAAGTTTTTTGAAACCTTATGTTGAAGTCTTGCATGAATTCATGAGGATCTCTCTTAATGGCAGTTAGTTACTCTACAAGTGATAAATGGTCACTTTTTTCCCTCAAATCTTTTACATGAGTCTTCTACTAATTTATCCCATGTATGAATGGAATTAGAAACAAGGCATATATACCAATATAGGGCCTTTCCTTTAAAATAAGTAGCTAATAACCTAATAGCTATATTTTATTTAGTGACATTATTTATATTGAAAAAATTAGCTATGTCCATGAGGTGTTTATAAGGCATTGTAACTTGGTCACCAACATAATAAGGAACACATTTAAGGGATGTAACTGGGATAGGATCATATTAGGAAAGGTCCAAAGGAATTCGGCCATTAAAATCCACAAAAGCTCTAGGGGATGCCATGGCTATGTAAAGGTTTAATAAAGGTCTTCTTGCATGGGTATGCCTTGAAAATGACCTATGAGCAAAGGTTCATTGATATGGATGTGTATTAGAAAACTTAATATTTTTGATGAATTTAAAGGTAGTTCATCAAATTTAAAGGGAATACCTTTTGAAGATAGCCTTGTTGTCACCTTTGTAATAAGAGACAGGTATCACTCTACACCAGAGTGTTGATTCTTCCTTTTGGAGTCGCTAGATATTGTTGCTTGGTAATTTAACTACTACAAATTTGATCAAACCAACATCAAATTTGATCAATATTCCTTTTCAATTTTGGTCCACTAATCATGAAAAAAAATATTATAGGATTAATTTTCAACATTAGAGAGGGTTCTTGAATCTCTCTCCAACTAAGTTACATAATGGGAATAACCTCAGGTTATGGTATCTTGTGGTGAGGTTAAACCTTCAGAGTAAGCTAACTTCCTCTTGATGCTCACCTAGACTAATGATTCATAGGGAAAAGGGTTAAAAATAGGATAAGGGATCATAAGAAGGCTGAAGGGGTGATGCACCAAAGTTAAATGGAGACTCATATAATATTAAACACACACTGGATCATCAAAAGACAACTATGGCTTACTCAATCTCACAATCTCACTAGTTGCATAAATATTTCATAGAAGAGGTTCCAAGTAGAACACTAATTTAGACCTATAAATTAGCATGAAAACACTTAAACAAAGGAAATTGGAAGGACAATAAACTATTAATAATATCATTCACAAATTCACCATACACAAGCATACTAAACACTGATTAAAGACAAGATATAGGCAAAGAGTTGATCCTATTACTTCAAAAGGTAGTTCTTACAATAATTTGATAGGGTTTAACCATATCAAATGAGCACACTTTTAAAATATTCTCAATAAGTATCCTTGTCCCAGAAAATAATTATAAATTCTAAGAGTCGAGAACCTATTTAATGGGAATGAGATCAAGATATATAGGAGAAGAAAGAGAGAGAGAGAGAGAGAAAATGTCAGAGCATGCCATCAGAAAGGGAACACAACATCCTAGATCATTAATTGAATTTGATCTACCACCTTTTGATCCTTAGATAATGAAAGCCTTACCACCCTTTTTGATCAATCAAGACACTTCCTATGGCCTATTGAGTTATAAAATCTCCAAAGGTTCTAAGGATGCATTGAATGCCCCTAGCTACAGTTCCCAATACTAGAAATTTTCTTTGATCCTTCATGCCATCTCTCACTTGAAGAAAAAAATTCATGCTCATGGATATGATAGAATCATGGATTTGTGCATTTTATGTAGTTGATTGTATAACTATGGCCATGATGAAGTACAAGGACCCTTTGCATTAATTACATATTTTATTTATTTCCATGTTTGGAACATAGGTCCATTTTATAGGTGGAAAACCAATCTAAGATAATTTGGTTTTCTATATTTTTCATATGATGTAGACCTATATAATGCATAGCCTTTTTATTGATCTAAATAGGTCCAAAAAGACCCATTATATCTTTGTAAGAACTAAGAATTCATTGTATACATAGTTCCTCATTTGAGAATGGCAAACACAGTCATAAATGAATCCTAAAAGCTTATCAAATGTTAAACCAAAGGTCCATATTAAGTTCTAATTATGGTCCCTTTATGTTATTTATACTTGACTACATGGATGTGGCCTTTTAATGGTACTTGAATGATTTTTAATGGCAGTGAAATGATCCTAAAAGATCTATTTTCCTTGGTTAAAAATGGTTTTTGACTTTTGTCAAAAGTTTTGGGCTCACATTTTTTTAAATTAATAGTCGATATCAAATTCATCTTGTTGAAATATGGACTCATCTTGTTTCATTGATTTTGATCTATATGATTGAGTGAGAGTCATCGATCCTACCCTTAAATTGTCAACTTTGTCTAAGCTAGTGCCACTTGGTAGTCCCACATTTGAACTCAAGATCCTATTATCAGTCTATTATTTTACATGCTTGTGCCATATGTCAACCTCTCAAGCTCCTTGACCTTTTCACTCTTCTCACTTCATTGATATTCCTTAGTATGAATGAACACCAATCATTGGATCTAGTTTGGTTTTAAAACAAATGGATATTTATTGGGTCTTAAATTTGACATCAGTGTGACCATCATTTAACATCCATGCATATGTATTTGACATCTATGTAGATGTATTTGACATCCTATAGGTCATCAAATTTAAGATTCAATGGATTTTTGTAGTGGATTAAAGTTGATGTCTACCCAAATGTATCCCATTATTTTATTAACTTTGAAGATTTATATCTTGAAGCACAAAAACATTGAGGGACCAAATTTAATGGAGATGTTCCTAAGACCAAAAACATTATGCCCACTTGATCCACTAGCTTTGGGAGATTTCTAAGTGTGTTTTAAAAATTAAAAAGTGAACTAACCTTTGTTTTTTTTCATGATGTCTACGTGCTTGTCATGGTAAAAAATGGTTAAGTATGGAAACTTAGAGAATTCTATCTAAGGAGCCAACTTTGAACATGCAAAGCTTTTGTCATGTTTAGATACATATCCTTAAAATTATCTCATAAAAATTAGGGACTAAGAGGAAAAAAAACATATGATCATTTTCTCCTAATACTTTCACACATGCAAGATATGATGCCATCAATATGCTCACTCGACTCTATTTGAGCTCCTTTACAAAGTGGCTATAGAAACTTAGCAAAACTGCCTGGGAGGCCAAATTTGAATCCTAATATCTTATTTTACACTTCATTTCATGACCTAAAACTTAGTACATATGTTCTTATGACTAATTTGATTAGACCCATGTGATTGATTCTCATTAACTCATCCACATTTGGTAATGATAACGCCAATAAACTACCTACTTAGAATTTCTTCCACTAGACCCAAAATGTCTAGATGAACATAATAAAGAACTAGATGAATGATATGCACTTCCATACTCATTCCAAGCACTCTTGACATCCCAAAAGGTCTCTGAAATACTTTATACATATCCCTAAGAAATTGGCAAATTAAACTTTAAGTGAACTTAAAGTGTTTCAAAAGATTTGTGAGCAAAATTAGATCCTTGGACCACTCATTCCATCTAAAACTTTTATTCATCTTCTCATCCATTAGCACCCTGGTCTATCTAGGCATAAGCTTGGTATGTGGGCCAAAATTGGCCAACAAGTACTCTTGTTCATCTTCATTTTCATGCTTAGAGTGTAGAGAATGGTTGCCTATTCCTTATGAACCATTCTTAACAGGTTAATTTGTTTATATAGTATGTTGGATCCCTCATATCATGTTTCCAATTCTTGGTTTCATGTTTTAAAGTGTTTTGATTAGGAAAACATCTTAGGTTTTAGTTAAGAGTACCTTACTAAAGTTACATGTAGGTTTTCATCACTTTCAGAGTTTTCATGTCTTGGTAGTGGTTTTGGAGAATGGTGACATGTTTTTATTAATTATTATAATGTACTCTTTGTCTCGTTACCTTTTAATATCATTATCCAAAGCAATCATCCATGGATTTTTAGTCATAAGTGACACATAGTCAATTGATGAGCTATGTTAGGGTCTTGAACATATTCATGGGGTCACAACTATGGTCTTAATGTGTTGAAAAAATTATCATAACATGAAAAAGTAAGTTATATCCTTTAAATAGCATATGAAGGACTATGATAGTCAATGCCATATACATGCATAGTCAACCCATTGAATATGTGTGTCTACAGGTGCTCTCAAGGAAATTTCATGTTAAAATGGGATATGTAGACTTGTGCTAAGCCTTATAATGATATAAACACTCATTTGAACATTTTGAGAGAGTATGGAGCTAGTTATAAGGTTAGGTTCAATGCAAACTTATTAAACTCACACCCATTACCTGTATACCTATAAATGACCGCCTATAGGTGGCACTACTAGAGATATCTAAGTTGAGATAGGGTATGTGACTTGAAAGAATGTCCCTCAGGATTTTAAATATCAATTAGAGGATTGTAATGAATATTTTGAGCTATTTGAGGAAGCATATCTCATAGGCATAGTTCACACTCCACATCCACTACCTTATAAACTATAAATTCACCTTTAGATGCTTCACAAAGATATGAGGGTTAGCATAGAGAAGATTAGACATGTTTATATACCTTCATGAATTTTTATATAGTTGAATTATGGCATGATAGACATGTTTTAAATAGTAGGTAATCAATCAATTTGTAATAATTCATCTTAAAGTTGGTGATTGTGTTAAGGGGCAAAATCCCCAAAAGTCCCAAAATAGAGCCCTAAGCCCTTTTGAAGCTACCATATAACAATGTAACATGGTGCCTAGTTGAGTTTAAATGTTTCTACCTTTTATCCTTCATAAAAGGGAATATCCTTACAAAAATTTATGGAAATATGACTAGTGGAACATAATGTTTGGAGGCTCCCAAGTCAAGCTTTTATTCTCTACTAATTTTCAATGTTATCTACAAGAATTTGAACTTTTATGACCCTACACCCTAAGATGGAAGTGAAAAAGCACCTCCCCATGATAATTGGTTATATTGAAGTTGAGAGGGAAAATTTGTGGTAAATAGGTCATTAATAAGGTCTAACTTGAAAGATTTTATTCCCCATCAACACCTATAAGACCCCTATTAAGTCAACTATAGTTGACTATGGTAAACAGTGAGCTAGAAATATGGTGTTCTTGGTGTTGTATAGTATGAATGTGATGGGAATATATTAAAATGGATTAAAAATTATATTTAATAACTCAAATAAATATTTTAGGCATTGCATCAAGTTTAAAACATGTAGATATGCACCTACAGTTGCCTCTTTCGAGTAAAACACAATCAATACCTCTGTCAAGACAAGTGTATGGTTTGTAATGAAGGAGTTAGCATGGAAAAAATAAGTGTTGGAATGTTTAAGATATCATTTAATGTGTTTTAAATAATATAGTATTATCAAAAAAAGATAACAATTTAATTAAGGTCCCAGGGATAACCCACAATCTATGCACATGCATGAAGTTTGCACAGTCAGTACTTTCACAAGTCTACCTTCAAGGTTTAGGAGAATTATAAGGGAAAAGGATATCATAAAGACATAAAATATTACATATAAGGTACCAAGGAATTATATAATCCCTTATTATCACCTATTTGCATGATATAGTAGGGGAGATACCCTCTATTCTATCTCAAATAGAGGGCACTCTTAGAAGGTCATTTCCTATAAGGTTATGAAGAAAATGACAAGGATATGATTTGAGGATGGTGAAAGCATTGTATAAGTTTTTATTAAGTTGGACTAGACATAAATAAAATTGAATAAACCCCCATTTTTTAAAGAAACTGAGCATAATAGCCTAGACTCACAAAGGCATAGTCAACTCCTACTTGGTCTAGTCTATGCCTAAAACCATCAAGGGGTCTACTACCACTTCTAAAATTAGGAGAGCATTAAAAAACCTTAGAATAGGCTTGTAGGTAGAAATAATGTGTGTTTAATTTGTTTCTATGTAAATAATATCATATGGAATCCATATTTTGGATCAAAACTAATTCGAGGTAGATAAAATGAAGAAGCAAGGCTCGAGTATGTAGGTTTGAGAAACTCACACATGCTAGGAGAATTTTCATGGGAGTATAAGAGATTTTGATATGCTATAGAGGGTATATAATAATGGTTTAGTGAAATTGTTTTGCTAATTGGATGTCAAATATATATGAACAATCCTTAGAGGGAAAAATCACTCTAAACCATCTCAAACCCTTGCCAAAGACCCGATAGAGAAGATGAAGCAAAAGATACATATAAGAGGCACATAATGAGAATGAAATTGGTTGAAACTTACATAAAACTCTCCAAATTTCCTCCCCACTAAGTTGAGTTGTACCCTACTTGTATGGATAGGGTACATAATTGGTTTGTTTTATAGTTTTGTTTGTTGTATAGGTATGGAGGGGTTTAAATATATGAAATAAACTTTGGGAGAGGGATTGGGACTTAAAATAACTCAAATTATTAATTTATTACCTCAATTAAGTTCCTAAGTGCTTCTACTAATGTCTTCATCTTAGCCAGTCAAATATGGCATAGTAAACAAGATAGTGGGAGAGTGACAACTCTAAATGGGAAGAATTTTAAGGTATATTTGAGAAATATAAGGCTATGAATGGTATTTATAGCTGTAATTAACTAATATTTATGGATTGGTTTACAAAAATAAAGACAAATTTGGTTATAAGTGTGAAGGGTGAGTGAAAGAGGATTTAGTTGGACTATAAGCAGTGACAACTCATATGCAAAATAATCCTAATGATTAAGGATGTAGCCAATGAAAGGTGGATTATGTATAATACCCATCCCCATAAGTTAAATCATCACATCTATCCATAGTATACTATGGACATTCCAAGAAGGCCAAATGATGAAGGTAGTTTTCTAAACAAGCAAAAAGGAATACTATGCCACATTTCATGAGTTTCATGACTTAGAATGACATTTAGCCTATGGGACATTAAATTTATTGTCTTATACTCCATTATAATCCATTTTTAACTCCTTATCTTAACTTTACAAGTGTTCTTGTGACCTTTTTACTTCATTCTCTTCTCCTCTCTCTTCAATTCTATAAGTAGTGGCCATTTTGGCTCTTGTAGGCTAATATCACACCATACATGGCAAATCCCTACTAGTTTTGACATAGTAATTTTACTTAGAACAATAAATAAAATCTGGTTTGAGTCCATGTATCAGCTTTTCAAAGTGTGTGAAGAGATGTATAGTGAATGGTTAAGAGATATTCATCTTTCTTTGCTTTCTCTCAATCCTTCCATGTTTGATGCAAGTGATTCTAGTCTAGCAGGTTATATGAAGTGTTGTTAAATGTATGGATATATTATTAAGTGTAAAATTAGCCTTAGTATATACAATTGATCTATGGTTTCACTTACTTTGGATAGTTTTCATAGGCCTTATCTCTTTATGAAAGAAGTATGATATTATTATGGAAATACTTTTTGTGTATCACCCCCTTAGATTAGTTTCATTTCATGTAAACTTCTATCCATTTTACCATAAAAAATCAACTAGTTTAGGTGATAAGTACTTCAAGGCATATTCCAAAATCTATCCCTTAAATCTAGAGTTCTACTTCTCTTATAAGTACACCCACATACATGGAAGTACTCCCATGTTTATCAAATATGGAGGAGACTTGAACACCCTCTTTTAGGGTGAAATATTTTATGACAATAATTTTGGCATCCATGGTGGGACCAAGATCTAAGAGAGTGGAAATATTGATAGTGTGTCTTTCCTCTAATCAACTTTTGGAAGCAAGCAAGTTAGCACCAATGGTGACTCCGAATGAAAAAATATAGTTTTAAGCAGCCCAAGTGTCTTTTATTAAAGGTTTTGATTAGTAATTTCATCTCATTTAACATATGAGTTTGATATGAATATCTATCTTGAATACCCCTATCATGTACCTCCCTATTAGCCTTGCTATAAACCATATTATACCCATCAATAATCCTATCACAATGGCTACCAATATAATGAGCCATGGTAGCCCTTTGGTCCTTCATTTCCCTCCCCACACAAACATCATATTGTTGAACATCACTATGAGGAAGGCTACCAATAAACCTATCAATAAACACCTTCTTATCAATCCCAATAAGTCCAACTAGCCATACCATGATGCCTATCAACCTCAAGAGGATTCCTATGAGTCTAAATCAAGATACCAAGAGGCAAGATGTGAATTATTATAGACTAAATTACAACAAGTTAGAGCTGGTATTAATCCTAATCATTACCCTTATCCTCCTCTATTAATCCCATCTTTTATGAAATATTTGTTGGGACTCATATCATAACTATTAGTTAATGAAGATGATATGAGAACATGGGATGATGAGTATGATGTGTTCCCTAATCACCTCATTGAATGGTTAAAAGGTGTGGTTCCAATTTGTATGAAAGTTTTAGAGATGTTTGAATAGCTACAAGTAACTCAATGGAAGATAGAAGAGCAGATGAAATTGGAAAATAAGTGTGCTCAATGCATAACAAGTAGGCTAAAGATGTGGTAAGATAAGGAACCTAAAAATGAACATGTTATTGTTGAAGTGTCTTAAGGAAGATTTATAAAGGGTCACTTACCCATGGGATTACTATTGTAGTTCTCTTTCCTAAAACCATTCACAATCCCTCTCCTTCACCTCACACTCGATCTCTAATTCATTAGCCTTCCACTACACCTTATATTCTATCTCACATTCATGAGCTTACTCATCAACCTTCCATCTCACCCCTTCTTGAGAAGGAGCCCATTTTAAGGGAAAAATGAAGAGAAAAAATCTCAAGTCATAGCTGATCAATAATATATCATGAGTTACTATGAAGAAAAAAACACCATAAGGACTCCCATTGATGAACATAATGGCAATTCTACTTTCTTAAATGAAGATAAATATGTTGAATATTATTTCGTAGCTATCCATGAGGAATGTGTCCAAGACTTGAAGAAAGAGGTGTTTGAAGAAGAATCCATATATGATCATGAGGTTGATGAAGATCATTCTATTATCTAT
Source organism: Torreya grandis (assembly GCA_037957365.1). Classification (NCBI taxonomy): domain Eukaryota; kingdom Viridiplantae; phylum Streptophyta; class Pinopsida; order Cupressales; family Taxaceae; genus Torreya; species Torreya grandis. The sequence continues at coordinate 437,122 of JARHVA010000988.1, read as the reverse complement.
CTAGATATCACCCAATAGAGGTCATATTTGTTCAAGTTTGACCCATACTTGGACTAACATAGGAATAATCTAAGGCTCTAGGATGACTATATCTAGACTAGGCCTCTACAATTTTTAATGAGGATAGTTCCTCAAATATGATAGTTTGGACCTCTTTTTATAAGACATAAACAAGTTAGGGTGAAAAGAGTCAAGAGATTTCATAAAATGAAACCATTATAACATGTGGTGATGCACTAAATGTTTAAATATCCACTCTGAATATTAAACTCATGAGCACACTAATAGACTATGAATAGAACTAATTAAATGTCTACAATGGTTTCCAATAAATAATGATTCACCTAGAGGTCAATTTGATGAACTTAGGATAGAGGGAAATGAGGGTAAGGATTGATTGGAAGCACTTATAGTCAACTATCCACTCTATACCTAAGACATCAACCTTAAGACATGTTAGATAACCTATAAGAAAAGTTTATTATCACTTAGGTTGAACTTGGACCTACAAAAGGAAGATGAAAACCAATTTTGCATATCAAATAAATACAAATCACTAAGCATAGATTAGTAAACAACTGCAAAATGCTCTATTCATTACTCCAAGAGGTACATAATATAATTTTTGGTAGAGTCTAGTCATACCAACCTAAAGGATGATAATCAATAGCTCAAAGGCTATATTTATAGAATAAATGGAGAAAGATAAGGGGAAAATTGGTACCCAAAGGGGAATCAAATGAGTTCAACTTAATTTGAACCATAATTAAAACTACTTCTACAATTATGCTTCTTTGGAACTTCCTAATTGATCTAGGTCACTTCAGTCCATTGCATAGTTACATTATTACTTCACTGATTCTTTTTTATGGTTGAAATAGTGGGATCAAGTTATTATGAGATGGGTTTTGACATCAATATAGTTACAACCAACAGATCTGTGAGAGCTTTGACCTAATGTTAAATACTCCTAACTAGGTTGTTGTGTCATGTAAAAGTGGGGAGAAGGGTCATTTTCATGAAATTGGTCACAAATATGAAATCATTTGGGTCTATGTGTATGCCTTCATAGCATCCTTTGAAATGCTAGCTCTTGTTCAAATTAGATCATGATTAAACTTGTCCCCATGTTCATAGGTCCACTATAGATAGAAAACCAATCTCAAACTATTAGTCTTCCTATTAGGTCTACATAGACCCATTTTTGCCTTCAAAAATCCATAAAAAATGAGAACTCATCATGTACACAGGTATTTTTTCTAGCAATGGCAAACACAGTCATAAAATAAACCTTGCATGACACAAATATTTAAACTAGAGGTACATATTTAGCTTTAATGGTGGTCTATTTATGTTCTTTAACCTAACTATATTACTATGTCCATTTCATGATGTTCAAATGAGATCTAATGGTGACAAGATGACCTGGTAATACCTATTTTCTTTGGTAAAAAAACTACCCTTTTATTCATCTTTGTCTGTCAAAAATTGACTTGAATCAATCAAAATGCTCCTAGCTATCTTTACTCCTATTGACCTCATAGATCTTGAATTTTTGACCTTGATCACTTAATTGATCCTGATTTGAGTGATTAAATGTTATCAATAAATATTATATTAGCTTTAACATGCTCATGCCACTTGTCAATCATGAATTGATCTCAAGATCCTATTGTCAGTCTACTACTTTTTGCACTTATGCCACATGGTAGCCTCTTGAGCTCTTGAAAATTTTGACTCATCTCACACTGTAGTTATCCCTTGGTATGAATAAAAACCAACCATTATATTTGAATTTATTTGAAAACAAATGGCTATTTACCATGGTCTAAATTTGACATCTATATGATCATCATTTGACATTCATGCAATCATTATTAACGTTCGCTTGACCATCAAATTTAAGATCCTAACGATTTTTTTCCATATATTAAAGTTGACATCTATGTGATTGTCTCCCATTTTATAATCAAATTTGAAAGCCTAGATTTAAAATAAAAAGGTCACGGAGGCACCAAATTTTCAAGAGATGTTTTTGATACTATAAGGATTTCTCCAACTTGATCTATTGGTTTTGAGATATTTCTAAGTGTGTTTATAAGGTATTCAAGTGAGCTGACCTATGCAATTTTACATGATGTTTGCATGCCTATTATTGATAATTTGAACCTAAATGACCATTTTACAAAGCTCAAACTTAATGTTATCATGAATGTATTATGTTGTAGGTCCAACTTTGAATGCTCAAAATTGAGCTAGGAAGCTCGCACAGACTTGAAATTTTTAGAGCATGTTATAGCCATGAATAAATCCATGGAACTATAATATTTTGTCTTACAAGGATTTATGAGGTGCATTTATAAAATACACAAACATGTTGGTTTATTTATTCCTGTATAATGTCCTAGTGATGGTCTAGCCTCTAAAAGCTTGTAAAAATCATTTGACAATTCATTTAAATAAGAGATTTAATCATTTGATCAATCCATGCAAAGAGCATGGTATGTGGGCCAAAATGGATAACATTTTTGGTCACTCATAGGAAAGCATGACTGTTATGAAAGAGAACCTAGACCATATTGCCTTGTCTAGTCTGTTGGGTGTAGAGTCTCTGTTTTGGTTCAATATATATATTGACCTAGATCTAAAACTGACTGACCCTCTTGGGTAACCCCTTTTTGAAACAAATAGAGACCAAAATAAATAGAAAAATATGATAGTGTGCCCCAAGGCACTTATTGAAAGGAAACACAAAATATAAGGGGAACCTCAACTACCAACACAAGAACCACTAACCTAAGGAAAATAGAAAACAATGAAAAGGGAAGCATATTACTTCTTGTGCTACTCAATTATTGAAATAAGACAAACCTAGAAAAACTAACCTGAATTAAGATGTTTTCCTCTAGGATAAAATAGAAAGTTATTTTGTGTTCCATAAAACTTTAAAACATGATTTCTTCCCTTTGATGGAATCTTCTTATAGATAGGAGCACTTGTATGTTCATGTCTTATAGATGATGCAATTGGGCCTCCTATCTCCATTCTTAGGTACATTGATTGAAGGTATGGATCCAAGATCCAATAATATTCTTCCAAAATTATTCTTTCTTTCATAAAAAATGCTATCTCTACCTCATTTGTATGTTGGATTGGCAATTCAACTAGTATACTTGGATTGATGTCCTTATTATGATCCTTTTGAAGTAATTGCTTGTCAAAATCTTCAAATTATTGAAAAGTATTCATAATTGGCTATAATATGTCATTAATTTATTCTTGATGAACATCTACAACAATACTTATTATATACACCTAAAATTACTTTCTTCATTATTGTTGACTAATATTTCTATTAGTTGACACTAATTTCACTTAACCTATTTTACCCCACTAATTTATCTTACTTCTAACCATTTATCTAATATCCCTCTTCCATTATCCTACACTCACAAACCTTAGTATAATCCCATTTTATCATTAATTTATATTAAACCCCATTATCCTAAATCTAATCCTAGTTATCTATTATATGCGAATTTTAAATTCCCATAACCCCACCTACCCACCTACTAACCTACACCCTAGCCTTTCCTGCACCACTAGTCACCTAATACTTCTCTAATCCCCATTTAACCTCCCCTTAATCATAATTAAATCATAAATATAATTATATAAATCTCCAAATCTAGAACTCTCTCTAACCCAGTACTCCTCTCTAGAAACCTCTAACTCTAGAGGTTTCTAAGGAATTTAATATTCCTTGGATAATTTCTATCCATTATATTTCTTGATACAAGTTTTAATATTAGCCCTTGATCTTCCATACATTTATCTATTTAACTAAATATTATCCTCCATGGAAGGCAATCTACCAAACTCATATCAAATCCATGCCAAAAATAATCCTTGCATCTTCATCAACAATTCAACATCATGCAACATCACTTTGTTAATCTGAGTCTAAGGTATCTATTTCAATCCTCTTATATTTTATATTTTGTTTTGATCATAGCTTGAAGCATTTATAATTTATAATTTAGGTGTATGATTTAATAGTTATTTCATCCAATTGCACTTGATTCTAACGGCTTTAGGCTTTACTTAGTAGTTGATATTTGAGTTTGGAATTTTGCAGTGCTAAATCCATAGTGAGCTCAAATTTCACCTAGATTTTGGTGACCAAAATGGGATCATCCCTCCCAAAATAATAATTTTGCATCTTATATGTGTTTTTGCTAACCTGTAGGTGTAATTGGATTAATAAAATCTCAAAATTTTGAAATTTTACACGTACAAGTTGTAGTCATGATATTGATCTGATAGTCATGAGATTGTCTAAGGTAGCCATGGTATTGCCCTTGGGAGTCATGATTTTTTTCTAACCACCTACTTAACTATGTAAGTTTTTGGCCTTTAACAATATTATGACTTTGATATTCATGAGGTTATCCTAATAGTCATGATATTGTCAATGTTAGTTATGATATTGTAAACTGCTAATGGTTTTTGTGTTATAGGTCTATTTTTGATAATCCCACAACTATCCAAGTCGTAATATTATCTTGTAAATCATGAGATTGTCAATCCGAGTCATGATTTTTTAAACCACTAATAGTTTGTGCTATAGGTCCCATTATTTGAAAAAACTATGACTAACCTAGTCATGTTTTGTCCTTCTAGTCAGAGGATTGTAGTTGAGAGTTATGGTATTGTCAGTTTACACAAAATTGATAACAACTAATCTTTGTCTCTGAATTTTTAAGATTTTACATTAAAATTCTATTATTTTATATGGGACTCTATCATAATATAATCAACTGTTCAATATTTTAGGGTTTGTGGCTTTATATTCATATCTATCAACTAACCCTAACTTGTATTAAAATTATGTCAGGTTTTTGGGTAGTCTAAATGATGTATAGGGTCTGCTAAGAAGGTCAAGGCAAGAAGAGACAAAGACAAAACATAGGTGTTTTCCCATTTTCCTTATTATTAATAATACTACAACTATTGACACATTGAGACTCACAAGATTACTCTATAGAATCATGTAATTGTAGTTCTAATCTTGATCTTGTAATATGCTAATTGTGTCATAATTATATTTGATCTTATGGGGCAAGTTTAGAACTAAATTTAATTTTAAACTACCTATTTAACTATTTTGCATATTTTAAATAAAGATCTCATCTTAAATCCCTATTTATCAAAAAAAATCATAACATCATAAAGCCAGTCTTTTAGTTCCTCAAATTCATATGTAAATAATCATTCTCGTATCTACATTAATTTTTCAAACACTTGTTTTTATAAAATAATCAAATTTCCAAGTTTTGTCAATTTCTTGCAATATCGTGACTCTCAATTTATTTGTAGTAGAGATTTTGTAATTCCTAGTCATAGTTTTATGGTTTATGATAAAACCACAACTATTATTTTATAGCTAATCATGATATTATTGATCCTAGTCATGGGTTTGTCTAAGAAGTCATAGTTTTATAGTTAATCATCATGGTTAGCTAGATTTTGCAAAACTGCCACTCACAAATCATGGTTTTGTCCAATAAGTCATGGTTTTGTACTGTGTAATTACAATTTTACATTAATTTTTGCCTTCATTTTGGTCCTTTTGAGTGCATTTTCAAAGTCATTTTTTGTGATTTTTGAGTCATTATGGGCCTCCCACTAATCCCAAATGTCTTCCTTAACCCCAAAATGGGTGCTACCCCTTGACTCCAATGGGGGCCATAGCCCCCAGACCCCTGCATCATGTCTTGATCACTCAAAAGAAGTTATAGATCCAAACCAAGATTTTTTAAGGGTGTTTTATTAAGGCATATTTAATAAACATCTTGTTTATTATAGGGTTTATTGTGCTAACATCATTTTACAAGTCATGTTTTGGGTCTAACATTTGGTTTTGCAGGATAACCTCAAGGGAAAATTATCAAAAACTATTAATCACTTATCTTTTAGGTTGCCATTTCAGAGTGCCAAAGTCAAACTAATAACCTATGTGCTTGTAGGTTGCTAGTCAAAGACCCATTTTGACACTTTTTCACATAATTTTTGTCTTATATATCATATTTAATCATTTCCTTATGTGTATATATCTTTGTTGGATTTTCCCTTGTATATACTTATGTGTGTGTTAACTTGATAATTTTTCATATCATGTCCATCACACACAAGTAATTGGATCAGTTAATTAATCATATCATGTGTTTTACCTATTTATTAATCCCTCCCCTAAGATATCACATGACATGGAATTAACACCCATGCATGGACTTAGCCTATAGGGGTCAATGTTGTGGATTTCATCACCACATACTAACCAAACTCTATGTTCCAATGGAGTATAAAAATTAGGGATAACTATCATTAGGATAAGTGGTTGACCCCATATAGGTCATCCATGAAGGGGAAGAGTTAAATCTCTAAACTAGGCATTAGACAACACCCTACATGGACTTGGGATACAATGTACCATTATGTATATTAGGTACTCCCATAGATACTTTTATATACCTTAGAGTAAGGAACTTCTATTCATAATAGGTGTTCCACTATAGGCATCAATATCAAAATTAAATTAACTATCAAGTGTAAACAGGGTTAAGAGGGTTTGGTCAATTTTATAATGGGTCATTAGCCTATAGCCTCATATATGTAGCCATTAGATGGTGTGGGCATCAGGTTACACACTAATTAGTCTACTAATTATAGGTTTTGGCTTACTTATTTGGGTGTGTATTATGTTAAACCCATAATATTTATGAGCCGAGTCAGCCTTCACCTATACATACTTATCTAAGTCTTTGTACCTCTCATATTTTACATCCTATCTTCCTTCTTGTACAAATCATCATCTATATTATTACATCATCATCCTACCATCTTGTATATCCTTATCATCCTTTCCTTGTACATCATTTTCATTATCTCATCTGGTATCTTCACCTAGTCATTATCACATACCCTAGTCACACCTTTCCTAAGACCATCTCACCTTGATTTATCCAAACTTGACCTTATCTTATCCACCTTTTATTTCACCATCATCCCTATAGTATCTCATCTCCATCTTGTCCATCCTAGTCATCATCCCATTATATATTTTGTCTTGTCATCATCCTTTGAACATCCTTATCACCATCCTCGTTTATATGTTATCTTTTTTATAACCTCATCTTGGTCTTATCCATATTCCATATTATTTAGTCATACCCACTCATCCTATTATATCATCATATCATCATCCCTTTACCCACATTATCTTTTATTATCTCCCATATTGAAAACATCCCATCCTAGTAATTCCTACTTATCATCAATCATACTTCATCACCCACATATCCTAAGCATCTTATCTTGTACATCCTTATCCTAGTCACCCCATCTTGTACATACTATGTTCATCTAAGGTCTCTTTTCATATTATACATCCTTACCTAATCATCATCTTGTATATATTTATCACCCTTTCCTTATATATCCTTTTAATTATCCCATATCTTATATTATATTAGTCACACCTTATCATAAATACCACCTCATCCATAATCAATCACACTTCACTTTAACCTTATCCATTAATCACACCATAGTCTCAATCATTCCCATACCATTTTATTGACATCACCCCCTTACATATTTGATCATAACACATCACCTATCCTAATCCCATCTTGTCTCACCATCCAAATTATATCCTAATTCCACCTTATCCATAATCCTAATCATCCCCATACCATCTTATCTCATTATCCCATCACCTTGTATGTCCTTATTTTACCTTATTATACATAATTCACTCTCTTGTACATAATTTTAATCACATCTTATCACTATACCCATATGTAATTAGTAATCCCATAATCACATCCTAATAATACCTCATCATCCACATCTTATCTTAAATCCATACCTGATCTCTTGTCTTGACCTTGCTTTCATCACCCATCTAGTCATCACCTCATCTTATCCTAATTGAATTTTAGGTCACATACGGGTCTAGACCATCCACCTTTCATTAAACCTTTATAATTTCATCATCACACTTATCCTTATTACATTTTCCGAATTGCCTTCATCCCATAATCCTACCCCATCCCATCCTTGTAGATGCATTATTCGTTATTGACCTCTTGAGGGGTATTTGAGGTGATGGGAGAGAGGGAGATGATGGATGAATGATATGTTTAATAATGATAAACTCATGGAGGGACTTAAGAGAGATGGGGGGATTAGTCTCATAGGGAATAAAATTAGTTGTGATGGAAGATTTTTGAGGATTGGGACATCATGTAAGATGAGTGTGGTGTCTTGACCATGGCCTAGAAAGGGAATAGCTTCATCATGATTGGGAAGGGAATCTTGGAATTCCTCTTTTTGTTCACCTAGGGATGTGGATGCATCTGGTTCATCATCAATTACTATGTCACCATGGTTGATTAGGTCTTGGACATAATAATGGAAAGGTTGACATTGGTTAATGGTATGCCCCTAAGTTTGGTCATATACACAATATTATTTATCTTTATACCAAGTGAGCTTAGGCTTAGTGGGATCAAGATGTCTAAATAGTAGATATACCATCATGTTAATAGTGATAAGTTATTTTAAAAGGGATTCAAATGATATGGGAAGGGGAGTATAAGGACCCACTTCATGTTGTGACTTAGACATGAAAGCATTGGACTTTGGATCAGATGGTTATTGACATGATTGGGTGGATGGACTTGAAGTAGGTGAGGTTTCCAATATTATATTATTTTTACTAGTATGGGAATGGGTAATCAATTGTTTATGATGTGTAGATGGAGGATTGGTATGGGATTCACATGAAGGAGCTTGGATAGGAGGTGTAATGATATGAAGGGGATCACACATTTGAGAAGTGGTACAACCATCATAATGAACTTCAAAAGGATCTCATCCTTATGGGAAACTATGTATTAGTAAATGAAATTAGGGTATAGTTCCATGATGATGGTTGAAAGATGATGGATGATGTAGTTGGGATAAGGATTGGATAAGGTTATTAAAAAAAATAGATCAAAAGCACTAAGCTATTATGATGGGCAATGATGGAGATGAGATAGACTAATGGATTAAGGACTATGATCAAATGTTATATTGATAGTGTAATAGGTGATAACAACTTATAAATAATGCCTAGTTTTCAAGCTAGCAAAATTATTGGGAATGTGATGGGTGCCTTATATTTAAAACTATAAAGAGGATGATATGATGGGTAATAGTAATGAATAAGGCAAGATGATTAGAATATATGAGATTCATGGGTTTTCAAGATTTAGACTAACAAGGTGATAAGATGATAACAAACTATTTATTATGATATGAGACTTGACCAAGGGATAAATTATAGGATGATGTGGATGATAAGACTAGCTCAAAACCATAGACCAATTTGCTCAAGATGGGATGGGGTAGGATTAGGTGATGAAGGTGATTAGGACAATGGAATAAGGATAAGTGTGATGATGAAATGAATAATGAGTAATGAAATGTGGATGTTTTAGATCTATATGTGACCTATAATCTAATTAGGATAAGATTGATGACTAGATGGGTGATGAAGGCAAGTTCAAGACAAGTGATTGGGTATGGATTTAAGATAAGATTGGATGATGAGGTATGATTAGGATATGATTAGGGGATGACTAATTATGTATGGGTATAGTGATAATATGTGATTAAAATGATGTACAAGAGAGTGAATTAAGTGAAATAAGGTAAAACAAGGCTATACAAGGTGATGGGATAATGAGACAAGATGGTGTGGGGATGATTAGGACTATGGATGAGGTGGACTTAGGATAGAATGTGGATGGTGAGAAAAGATTGGATTATGATAGGTGATGGGTTATTATCAAATATGTAAGTGTTTGATGTCAATAAAATGATATGGGAATGATTGAGACTATCATGTGATTGATGGATAATGTCAAAGTGAGGTGTGATATATTATGGAGGAGGTGGTATTTATGATAAGGTGTGACTAATCTAAGATAGGAGATGGGATAATGAAAAGGATATACAATGAAAGGGTGACAAAGATATACAAGATGATGATTAAGAAAGGATTTACAATACAAAAGGAGACCTTAGATGAACAAAGTATGTACGAGACCTCATCAATCATGGGACATAGTAATTGATGACAAACTAGATGCATCCACATCCATAGGTAAAAAAAAGAGGAATGTCAAGATTCCATTCCTAATCATGATAAAGATCTTCATTTTCTAAGCCAAGGTCAAGACACCACACCAGTCCTACATGATTCCCCCATACTCAAAAAATCCTTCATCACAACAAAGTCTATTCCTTATGAGCCTAGTCCCCCCATATCTTATAATTACCTCCATGAGCCTATAATTGTTGAACCTATCATTCATCCATCATCTCCCTCTCACCCATCACCTCAAATACCCATTATCAAGAGGTCGATAGTGGATAATGCATCTAAAAATAACAACATTATATCTTATGCATTGAAGTCAACTTCAAATTCAGCATTCAAGGTCTTATCTTTCATAGGATCATGTTTAACACCCATATCCAAATCAGATTTCTCATCAGATATGTCATCCTTCATTGATGCTAATCATGCCTATATTTTAGAGGATACCTATAATCCAAACACCTTTGATTCATTACCAGACATAGATTTTTATTCCATTTTATTTAATGACATCATAAATAAGTTATTTCAAGCTTTATCTATCAAAGATCGTTAGAGTGAGTCTAATCCTCCTTTGACTATGTCTACTACAACTCGTCCTCATGATATTTTTATTGATCTTGAGGAGACTTTATTTGATATCAAAAACGGGTCTCCTAGGAACCAATATGAAGAATTTACTACCCCATCACCACTCATTGACCTCATAATACCATCTCCATCACCTTCCTCAATCATGGAACCTTTTCTTCCCTTTGATGATCATTTAATCACTTCCATCCATAAGGATGAATAAGATAATGCATCATTGGACCCTTCCTTGAGTAATATAATATCTGTCATAAATACAAAGGTCCAAGATAATATTACCAAAGTAATAAATCATAATCAAGTAATCTTTGATCCCATCATTCAAAATCAAGAAGAATCAAATCACAACCTAATCAAAAAGCATCTCTCCCTAGTGAAGCCCAAAATCAAGCACTAGGGGGTAGTCAATATCAAATAAAATCAAATGATCAAAATAATATGGTTGATCATCCATAAAATAATTAGATCAAATATGAGCCACAAAGTCAAAGTTTCTTGGATCTTTTGTAGTCTTTTGTTGCATAGCACCAATCAAATAAAGCATGCCCCACATCTCCAATGATATATGTGATTGCTAGTCCTTATCCTCTATCACCCATCACCCCATCCTATCACGATCCCATAATTAATTTTAATCCTAATCCTCCATCACAAATTACACCATCATATCTTGATCCTATCATCAATTCAATTCCTATACATCAAAATCAAGCTCTAATCAAACCATACCATATATCACTGACCTATACAACATTGTCTCTCCCACAGATACCTGGTCTAGATATATAGTGGTCATCATCAAGAATCACTAAAGGCCACATGGACATCTAGGCATCTAGCATCCATCATAAAATAGGTGTTGGATAAATGATGCATTAAGTGATCACACCTTGCATCTCACCCATTAACTAATAAATCATGATGCCCAATAAAAAAATTGTTCATCCAATGGTAAAAACTAGTCTTATAGAACCTTTGGCAAGCACCATGATGAAAAATGATTTCCACTGTCATGGAAAAATAATCTATTGTCTACATTATTCCTCAACACTTAGGGGTAAATCTTCCATTTCATATCCTTGTCCATTCATCCTACTTAGCACATCCCTTGTCTACCTTGTCTATATCTATCGACCCATCATACACCATCATACTATGCACCCTATCTCTTCTTATTTCCCATATTGACCTTTATAAGGAAGTAAAAAGTGTCTTGAGAACTATCCCAAAACCATCTTAGCATATCCTTTAATGGAAAATCAAGAAAATAACCATCTAGTTCCTTCATGATGTGGTCATTGGATACCCTTAGTCTATTCATCCTTAGTCTCCATCATAATAATCCTTTCTCATCCCATTAATCATCCCCTAATCCCTCATCCTGGTTTCTAGGCTTGGTATTCCCTTTGCTAGTAACCCCTTTGTATAGTGTATATACATATCCCAAAAATCCCAAAAAATTAAAAAATTAAAAAATGTCAAAAATCATAAAAATCATAAAATTTGAAAAATATAAATTATTTCATGATGTCTTGTCTTATGCCCAATACCATATTCAAACCTATCTCCATGTCATGTGTCTTTTCTTATCCCCCATATTTGGATACCACATTTAGTTTTAGAACTTGATTTAAGTGGTCACCGATCATTTCATCTTCCTTTTGGCTAAGTATTATTGGCATACTCCATCTTGTCAAGATTTTATTTTGGTACCCATCTCTTTCCTAGCAGGCCTTTTCATACCTAGTACCCATCAATCATCACTTTGCTAGTGTGAAAGGTACTTGATCCCATCACTATCCTATCATTACCTCTTCATACCTAGCATCCATCTAATTACTCTTTGCTAGTGTGAAAGGTATTTAATCCAATAATCTCCTAGACTCCTTGTAGGGCCCTATCTATTGGTGATTCTTGGTCATAAATTATCTAATAAGCTTCTTTGACCACTTTTTTAATTCAATTTCAAAATTAAATCAATATTCAAAGACCTAATCATACCCCATCATGTCATTCATCCTTCCATCCTCAACTAGGGGTAACAACTTGTATTCATCCTAATCATCATCATCCTACCCAAATCCAAGTCTATCATCCATTACTTTCACATCATGATTATCCTAATCCAAACCATCACCTAGGCATTCATCCCATCATTAGATAAGACATTGTAACATTTCATGTATATTCTTCTCTATTGTGTGTTTATTATTTGTCTACTATATGTTTTGCATCATGTATATATCTTGTTCATCTTATGTTTTGTTTTCATCATGTATTTTTATCTATTTTGAAATGAATAAGGATGCTATGGAGACACCAAAAATCACCCTTAAGGATGCAGAGCTTGTCATTTACCTAAGCACTTTGACATTATGTCCTATTGGTTGTATCTATATCATGGGGCATCTTGTCAAGTGCTATATTTTATTGGATTCATTACAATATGATGAAATTTATGAAATTTATGATGGATTTATCATTTTATCATCCTTATTACCATCAATAATCCACTCCTCTCAACTCATCCAACTATCATACAATATTGTATCCTCATCTTATCATTCTCATCATCATCACTTTCTAATCACTAATCATCATCATCATATTCTAGTCAAAACTACATTGGCCTAAGGTCTTTTTAGATTTTATAGGCAACAATTGGCCATGTTGTTATGTCCAAGGATAGCTTGGCCATTATCTCTATCATCACCTATATCATCTTGATTAATTTATCTTTGAGCTACACCCATCCTTAATTTAATCAAATAATTATTATTATCCTCAACAATATCTCTCCCTTGAATTCATGATTTATTGGGATACATCTAAATATTTCATTATTTTAATCATATCATCATATGTTATGGTTAACTCCCCCTTGGGATGTGTCTACAACTGTGACACCCATCATATTTCCTCCCTATACATGTGTCCTTGCTAAAGGCATCATAAATTTATAGATAATTTCTCAATTCAAATCAATCATATTATATCCCACATCTAACATCCCATCCTTTCATCCATCTATCTCATCCCACCTATTGTTGCTTATTTCAAGTGGCCATCTAGCTCATTCTTCCTCGCATATCGCCTTGAGGGGTAATTATATCCCCTAACATCATCTACTAACATTCATATATGACATGGTTTTTTTTTTAAAATACCATTAATCCCTCCACTTCATTCCACTAGTAATTCCCTTTCAAAGAGGGAAAAATTTATACACTTAAAATTTCTTGCTTTATTATTGTCGACTAATATTTCTATTAGTTGACACTAATTCCACTTAACCTATTTTACCCTATTAATTTATCTTATTTCTAACCATTTATCTAATATCTCTCTTTCACTATAATAAACTCACTAACCTTAGTCTAATCCCATTTTATCATTAATTTATCTTAATCCCCATTATCCTCAATCTAATCCTAGTTATCTATTTTATGGGAATTTTAAATTCCCATAACCCCACCTACTAACCTACACCTTAGAATTTCCTATACCCATGGTCACCTAATAATTATATAATGCCCATTTAACTCCCCTTAATCATCATTAAATTAGAAAGAGAGTTTTATAACTCTCCAAATCTATAACTCTCTCTAACCTAGCCCTCATCTCTAGAAATATCTAAATCTAGAGGTTTCTAAGGAATTTAATATTCCTTGTATAATTTATATCCATTGGATATCCTAATCCAATTTTGAATCTTATCCTTTGATATTAACTCTCTTTCTATATTTAACCAAACCTCTTCGTCCATGGGAAGGCAATCTACCAGGCTCATATCAAATCCATGCCAAAATCAATCCTTACAACTTCATCAACAATCCAACATTACGCAACATCACTTTGTCAATCTTAGTCTAAGGTATCTATTTAAATCCTCTCAAAATTTTTAATTTTTAATCATATCTTTAATAATTTAGGATTTATAATTTAGGTGTAGTATTTAATAGTTATTTCATCCAATTGCACTTGATTCTAATGGCTTTAGGATTTTCTTAGTAGTTGATATTTGAGTTTGGAATTTTACATTGATAAATCCATAGTGAGATCAAATTTCACCTTCAATTATTATATAAAATTCCTCAATATACATATGAGGTGGAGATGGATTATCAAACTTTATACAAAAGCTCTCCAAGTCATCCCAAAAGGCCTCTTCATCATGATCAATTGGAAGGACATGAAGTTCATCAGTAATCTTACCATTTGAAACATGTTAATTTCATATTTATACCATTTTTATGGATTCATATGAAGGATATTGATTAAATACACTTGCTTCATCTTCATCTTATATAGAGAATGGCTTCTCATCTTTTTCATGGATCTCATCTTCTTCATGAATCTCATCTTCTTGATGTAGACTATTCTAAAGCTCATCTTATACACATGTTTCATTTATGATATTATCAAATAAAACCTCTTTATAATCTTTATTAAATTCATTCATCTCAACTAGAACTTCATCCATTACTTTGAAAAGGATAGGCTCCTTCTCCAGGATTGGCATAGTAGATCCCTAGAAGTATTCAACAAGATGAGAAAGGTCTAGAGATGTTACCATAGATACTTGATTTTTCTCTTAAGGTTTCTCTTCTTGATTCATCTTCACCTTCTCTCTCTAATACACTATTTCTTGAATAACTTTACATGAAGGAAAAGATGTGGGCCTTTGAGGAGGAAAGACTAGAGGTAGAATGATCTCCTACTTGACTACATCAAATTAAATCATGCTTGAATGTTTTTATTTATCCATGGAATATTGTATTTGATTCCAAGCCATGAACTTGGTTTTAGGAAATTATTGAATTGGATTTATGGTAGTCATGGGTGTGAAATAAGGAATTTTCTATTGTGTTGCTTTTATAACTACCATTGAATAGTAAAGATACTGATTTACAAGCTCAATCTACCTTGATATGTTAGCCTCAAAATAATGAACTACATTACTAGATATCTCTTCCTAAAAACTTGAAGATGTATGCTCTTGTATGATCTATGAAATATGAAAATTAGACTCTTCAAAGAATACTTCTTCAAAATTATAATACCTCTCTTGGATAAACTTCTAGGTATGAAGCTAGGCAAGGTTTGGGTTGACTCTTTAGGGTTGTGATAAACATTAGTTTTCTGATCATAAAGGGAAAGAGGTAGATCTATGGGAACATACTATTGATTATGATGATCCTGAGGTTTCTCATGAACCACTAGCCTTTCTTTAATACTTAGTATTAGACCTCTAATGTCTAAAATATTAGAACTAAAATTTGAGTGACCTTGCCTTATGAAAGTTTCACATACCTATTTATCCCACAATGAATTTGCTCTCATGCTCTAAATTCCATGCTTGGAAACCTCCTATCTATATCTTTTCTTAGTGTCTATGGCTATCATCTCTTTCTGATAGCCAATTAGATTTTTCTTAAAGATTGAGATGGATTGATTTGAGACTTGATTGCGTTGATCAGGAGGATAAAAAGACTCATGAGAGTGGTTATAGGATTGGTATGAGCTTTCATACTACTGATAAGGATTTGAATACTCATTATATGGCTGATATAGATCATGATAGGATTGATATGGGTATGAGGATCATATTGGAATTTTTGATAAGGAGAAGAATGACAAAATTCTTCTCTATATACTGCCATAGACTAGAAAATCATGAAGATAACTAGAAGTATAAATAAATACATACCTTTTTCCTTGAGATAAGGACCAAAGGATTACTTGAAATTGGTTTTGAAGATGAATTTGCTGGAAAATTGTAATCCACTAGATAAATTTGGGTCCTACTAGGCATGCCAAAACTATTAGCTATCCAAATAACAGCTAATAGAGGTTAGATTTGTTCAAGTTTGACCCATACCTAGACTAACAAGGGAATTATTTAAGGTTGTGGGATGCTTATATCTATACCAAATATTTAGGGTTTTTTAATGAGGCTAATTCATCAGATATAATAGTTTGAACCTCTCTTTCTAAGACCTAAACAAGTTAGGGTGAAAAGAGTTAAGAGATTGCATAAAATGAAACCTATTCTAACATGTGGTGATGTATCGAATGTTCAAAGATCCACTCTCAAGATTAAACTCATTAGCACACTAATAGGCTATGAATAGAACTAATGCAATGTCTACAATAGTTTTCAAGAAATAATGTTTCACCTAGCGGTTAATTTGATGGACTTATCCTAGAGGGAAAAGAGGGTAAGGCTTGATTGGAAGCACTTTTAGTCAACTATCCACTCTATACCTAAAACATCAACCTTAAAACATGCTAGATGACCTATAATAAAAGTTTATTAGCACTAGGTTGAACTTGGATCTGCAAAGGGAAGATGACAAACACTTTTAAATATCAAATAAATACAAAACTCTAAGCATAGATTAGTAAAAAATTATAAAATGCTCTATTCATTACTCCAAGAGGTATAAAATACAATTTCTTGTAAAGTCTAGTTGTACCAGCTTGAGGGATGACAATAAATAGCTCAAATATTATATTTATATAAAAAAGGGAGTAAGAGAAGGGAAAAATTGGCATCCATAGGGAAATCAAATGAGTTCAACTTGATTTGAACTATATCTACAACTACTTCTACAATTATGCTTCTTTATAACTTCCTAATTGATCTAGGTCACTTCAATCCATTGCATAGTTACATTATTCCTTCACCGATGCTTCTTTTTAGTTGTAATGGTGGGATCAAGTTATTCTAAGGTAAATTCTAAAATCAATGTAGTTAAAACCATCAGATCAATCTATTAGAGCCTTATCTTGACACTAACCACTCTTAATTGGTTTATTATGGCATGCAAAAGTGGGGATAAGGGTCCTTTTCATCTATATAAATTGAGAACTCATCATGTATATAGGTCCTTCTAACAATGGTGAACATAATCATAGAATGAACCTTACATGAAACAAATCTTTAAATCAAAGGTCCATATTTAGCTTTAATGGTTGTTCATTTTTGTCCTTTAACCTGATTATATTACTTTGTCTACTCCATGATGTTTAAATGAGATACAATAGTGATGGGATGAAACTACAATACCTATATACTTTGGTTGAAAAAATACCCTTTGGTTTGACTTTGTCCATAAAAAATTGACTTGAACCAATTAAAATGCTCTAAGATGTCTTTAATTCCATTGGTGTCACAAATCCTTGCTATCAGATCTTGACTCTTTGACCTTGCTCACTCTATTGATCTTGATTTGCATGATTAAAGGAAATCCATTGATCTTCTATCATCTTGAATGTGCTCATACCACTTTTCAATCATGCATTGATCTCAAGATCCTATTATTAGTTTATTGCTTTATGTGCTTATGCCATGTGGTAGCCTTCAATTTCCATGATATTTTGACTCATATCACACCATCAATCTCCCTTGGTAAGAATAAATTATAGCTATTAGACTTCTTATATTTGAAAATAAATGGTTATTTACCATGGTCTAAATTTGACATCCATGCGACTATAATTTGAATTTAACATGACCATCATTAACATCTATATGACTGTCAAATTTAAAATCCTAATGGTTTTTTTCCATAGCTTAAAGTTGATGTCTACGTGAATGTCTCCTAGTTTTTAACCAAATTTGAATTTTTGGATCTGGAAGTAAAAATGTCATGGAGGTACCAACTTTATAGGAGATGTTCTTGATACCAAAAAAATTATGCCCACTTGATCCACTAGTTCTAGGAACTTTCTAAGTGTGACTAAAAGGTGTTTAAGTGAGCTGACATGTGTTATTTTACATGATTTTTATGTGTCTATCATCGATAATTTGAACCTAAATGACTATTTTATAGAACTCAAACTTGATGTTAGCATGAACATCTTATGTTTCAGGTCCAACTTTAAATGCTCATAACTTGAGCTAGGAAGCTTTTGTGGACTTGAAATTTGTAGAGCATGTTCCTACCATGAATAAATATATGGTGATATAATATTTTGGCTCAAAAGGATTTATAAGGTACATTTATAAAATTTAAAAACATTCTAGTTTGTTCATTCTTGCATGACATCTTAGTGATGGTCTAGACTATCAAAACTTGTACACATCATTTGATCATTAATTTAAATAGGAACTTTGCTCATCTAATCAATCCAATCAAAGAGCTTGGTATGTGGGCCAAAATGGCCAATACATTAAAAAGATGAATTTGAGTGTGCTATCAAGAATAGAGAACAACTTCAAGCCATTCCTTAAGAGTTTGTAGTCCTAGAAGAATCTCTTGAGACCAAGGTGGAAGTTATTATTATTGAAGATGACTCAATACCTCAACCTGATTTTGAACCACCCTCAGTTGTATTAGAGAATAAATAATACCAACTTGATGACTTCATACATCAAGAAGAGAAGGTTGAAGAGGTGGTGGTTTTAGAAGACAAAGAGAACAAGGATGATTGGTAGCTGTAAATGAAGTTTTTAAAAGAGATTGAAGAGATTTTCCAAGTTAAGGGAAAATTAAATGACAAGGTGGATAAAATGTTTTCCATGGAGGATAATGACCAAGATTGGGCAGATTATGTAGATCTCCTTGATGAGTTTGAAGAACTTGTAGCTGAAAAGAAACCTAACCTTATTGAGAGCACCATAAAAACTAAGAAAGTATGCCTTATGGAACTACCATTGGAGGTCATAGTTAAGGAGTCCTATGAGAAATTTGAGGCTATTTGGATGTAATAAGAGTTCATTTTCATAGCTAACCTAGTTAGATCTTCTTGGTTTTCATTGAACATCATGCCAATAGGGTTGGAAAACACCATGAAGAAGATGGAGGTATCAATGCCAAGGGTCAAAAGGCTACATCCCTCATTCAATATTTCATTTCATGAAGCAAGAGAGTTTTCAAACTTACACTTTGATATATGAGGAAGTGTTTCATTTAGGTTAGTTTATGTTGAGTTAGTTAGTTTGGTTTTTGTGTATGTGTTCCACAAGTGCTCATGAGGCATACGTGTGTGTTTGCTTAGTTTCTTATCTTGTGTGTTATCTCTTATTGGTTTTATTTTGTTTTGGTGTTTTTTCAAGGAAAATTATTGTAAATATATTTTATATGTGACTCCATGGCCCAATGGCTAGGATTAGGCTACTGGTCATGGCATAACAAGCATACCACCCTTGGGAAATCATCAAGAATGTTGACCATTTTGACCACAAGTCAAAATGGGTCAGCCCCTATGGTGAAAAAAATTATATATGGATATAATATAATTTAATAGGGTGTGTCATATTTAATTATATGTATTTAATGCCATTTTAGCCTTGGTCATGGTCTAATTAGTCTTTGTGTCATTTGATGTCATCTAGGGGTAATTTTAGATAATTAAATGTAAGTGGTACAGTTTTCCAAGAAATAAAAGTATTATAAACTCATCCTCAATGTAAAATATTTTATTCCATATCATACATGTTAGTTTATAATTGAACACTTTCAGATGATAACTAAAAATCAAGAAAGTAAGTGGAAAAGAAGGAGTTTCAAAGGTTGTACAGCCTATGGAGAGAGTGGCATGTGGGAATATCTTTTGGAATCTCTATTCAACTTACTTAGAAAAATTTAAATGATTTACATGATTTTTAAGTGCCAAAAATAGTAAAAAAACCATTTTGATCCTTCATCACCCTTCTATCCATGCACAACTAGTCAGTAGGTTTCTTCTTGGTATGACCAGTAGGAGGATTCCTACATCAAATGAATTTGGGTGGTGATAATACACTTGGTCAAATTAATTTTAATTATTTTAGTGTATATAATGGTTGAATATTCTTTATGAACCATTCTTAACAAGTTAGCCATGTTTTTTTTGCTTGTTGTTTCCCACACCCTATAGTTTTTTCTCTTGTTCAAGATTTTACGTGCAACTCAATTAGTGAATTTGGTTATATAGGGTTTTAGATCCATAATATAATTTTTACCATTCTTTGTTTCATGTTTTAAATTGGTTTTATAGGATAAACATCTTATGTTATAGATAAGATTAACTTGCTAAAGTTACAGGTAGGTTTTCATCACTTTCAAAGTTTTCATGTCTTAGTAGTGGTTTTTGAGGATGGTGATAGGTTTTTATTCATGATTTAAATTTAATATTTGTACCCTCTCATTTAAATCTCATTATCCAAATCAATCATCCATGGAGTTTCAGTAATAAGTGACACATAGTTAATTTATTCTATGATTGTCATATATAATCAACTGAATGAGCTATGTTAGGGTCTCAAACTTGTTATTAAGGATATAAATATGGTATTAAGTTGTTTAAAACATTATAATAACATGGAAAAACAATTTTATCCTAAAAATAAAACAATAATGATTGTGATAGTCAATGCCATATGCATACATAGTCAACCCATTGAATATGCATGTCTATAGGTGCTCTCAAGGAACTTTCACATTGAAATGGGATATGGAGAATTTTTACAAGCCTGGAAATGTTATAAACCTCATTTTAATTTTTTTAAGATATTATGGAGATGGTTATAATGTTAGGTTCAATGCATACTACCTAAACTCATACCCACTGCTTGTATACCTACAAATGATCACCTACAGGTGGCATTGATAAATATATCCAAGTTGAGATAGGGCATGTGACTTTATATAATTTAATTTAGGATTTTAAATATCAGTTAGAGGATTGGCATGAATATTTCAAGATATTTGAGGAATCATATCTCATAGGCACAGTTCACACTCCACATCCACTACCTTATAGACTATACATTCACATTTAGATGCTTCATAGAGATATGAGGGTTGGCATAGAGGAGATTGGACATGTTTATATAACTTCATGAAATTTAGATAGTTTAATTATGGCATGATAGACATGTTTGAACAATTAGGTAATAAATAAAGTTATAATAAGTCATCTTAAATTTGGTGACTATGTTCAGGGACAAAATCCCCAAAAGTCCCAAAACAAAGCCCTAGGCTCTTTTAAAGCTACCATATAACAATGTAACATGGTGCCTAGCTGAGTTTAAATGTTTATATAATTAATATTTCATGAAAGGGAAAATCATTTAAAAAAGGAATGGACATATTACTAGAGGAACATAGTTTTTGGAGGATCCCAAGTCAAGATTTTATTCACTACTAACTTTTAGTGTTATCTATAGGAAATTAAACTTTCATGACCCTACATGCTAAGATAGAAATGCAAAAGCACCTCATAATGATAATTGGTTATATTGAAGTTAAGAGGGAACATTGGTATTATATAGTCCATCAATAAGGTCTAACTTTCAAGATGTTATTCCCCATCAAACACATACATGACCCCTATGTAGTCAACTGTAGTTGACTATGGTAAATAGTGAGCTAGAAATGTGGTGTTCTTGGTGTTGTATAGTATAAATGTGATGGAAATAGATTCAAATAGATGATAAATTATCTTTTATAAATACAATAAATATTTTAATCATTTTTTAAAGTTCCAAACATGCAAATATGCACCTACAAGTGCCTCTTTTAAGCAAAATATAGTCAATAACTCTATCAAGACAAGTGTAAGGTCTGAAATGAAGGAGTTCGGAAGGAAAAAACAAGTGTTGGAATGTTAAAGAGATAATTTAATATATTTTACATCATATTATATTATAAAAATAAGAGAACAAATAAAGAAAGGTCCCAAGGACAACCCATAGTCCACACACATGCATGATGTCTACATGGTCAGTACTTTCACAAGTTTACCTTCAGGGTTTTGGAGAATTGGAAGGGATAATGATATCATCAAGACCTAAAATATTGCATTGAAGGTTATAAGGACTTATATAATCCATTAATATCACTTTTTTGCATGATAGAATAGGGGAGATGCCCTTTATTCTATCTTAGATAGAGGGCACTCTCAAAAGGTCATTTCTTGCAGGGTTATGGAGCAAATGACAAGGAGATGATTTAAGGATGGTGTGAACCTTATATTATAGGAAGTTATGTTAGACATATAAAAATAAATAAACCCCCATAGATGTTGTAAAATTATTATAATGTCATAAACTCCCAAAGGCACATTTAACTCCTACTTGGTCTTGTCTAGGCCTAAAACCATCAAGGGGTCTCCTACCACTTCTAACATTAGGAGAGCATTCCAAAACCTTGAAATAGGATTTTAAGGAGACATAAAGTGTGTTAAATTTATTTATATGAAAATAATATCACATGAAATCCATATTTTTTCTCAAAACCAATTCAGGGTATGCATAATAAAGAAGCAAAGCTTGAGTATGCAGTTTTGAAAACTCACACCTGCTAGAAGACTTTGCATGGGAGTCTAAGAGTTTGAGATATGTTAGAGAGGGTCTCTAAGAAGATTTTAGTGATTTTTTTTTCCAATTAGATATAAAAACTATATTAATAATCCTTAGAGGGTAAACTCTCTCTCTAGACCCTCTCAAACCCTTGCCAAATAACCGATTGGGAAGATGAAGAAAAATATACATCTAAGAGGCATGGAATGAACATGAAAGTGGTTAGACTTTACAAACAACTCTATAGATATATTTAATAGTTTTGTGTGTTGTGAAGGTATGGAGGGTTTCAAGAGATGAAATCAACTTTAGGATAGGGATTGAGACATAAACTAACTTAACATATTCATTTCTTACCTTAATTAATTTCCTAAGTGCTTCTGTTAATGCCTTCATCTCAGCTAATCAAATCTAGCATAGTGAACAAGATAGTGGGAGAGTGAGAAATATAAGTGGGAGGTGTATATACATGATTTTTTCAAACTTTTATCAAGTACTAAAACTTTGTATCTTACAAGAACCCATCGAGTCTCAATCTATTTGAGTGCAAACCTTAAGGGGTGCACCAGGAAAGGGATGGGTAGAACATTAATGTTTTGTAAGATTGTTTTCCCTTTTACAAATTTCCATATACATAATTATATCCTAAAACCATTTACCCTAAGCTTATTCTTATCTATTGTATGCATTCCAAACATTTATCACATCTTTATCCTCATTTTTATTTCCTTGACCCCCTTTCACTAGTTGACTATACTTGGTTGACTGGGTCGACCCTATACATTTTTAAGCCTCTGATTACTATATAAGGTCTATAGGGTCAACCTTGTACTATTTAGGGATATTTTTCACTTGGAGTTTCATTAGCCCTTCAGCTAACCTAGCTTGAGACATAGTGATTTACCTCTTGAAAACATATAGGGTTGACTGGGTTGACCTTGTATAGCTGACATGTTCAAAATGATTTAGGGAAAGATCCAACTATATATACAAGTTAATTTCCAACCATTTGAGAAGAGAGAGGTGAATAAGAATAAGTGAAAAATAACATATTCTTATTGACCATTCTATTTGAGAAGTAAAGCTTAGGGTTCCATACTTTATTTGGAGATACAAATCTTGTCTTGTGGAGAAGTCTTTTGGATGCATAGATAGGCTGTGTATCCTAGAGCTGATTTGTATTTTTTATCCTTACATACCACAACAATCTCTTGAAAAACACCTTGTACAAGGGAGAGATTGAGGCTCGATGGGTTCATCTTCAAAGGTAATTATTTCTAACTTTATTTCTCCTTTGTAAGAGTAGAT
The DNA here is from genome assembly GCA_037957365.1 of Torreya grandis. NCBI lineage: Eukaryota > Viridiplantae > Streptophyta > Pinopsida > Cupressales > Taxaceae > Torreya > Torreya grandis. The sequence goes on along the minus strand of JARHVA010000988.1, from coordinate 412,715 downwards.
ATGTAATGTAGTTGTGCTTCTCTCCCATTCATTAAGATTATGAATACATTAACGTGAGCATATGTCTTATATGCATGTTTAGTTTAGTTTTTTTTGTTTCTATCCCCCACTTTGTTTCACAATATTTGGTTTAAACTCTATTATTTTTAATTTCTTGTTTATTAGATATAAAGTAAACATTAAACCTAGGACACTTTTAGGGTTGTTTCATGATTGTGTTAGACTATAAGATTTATAACCCTTCCTAGCATGGTGTATTGTGACAAGTGATCCCATAATCAGGTCTATTGGATCCCCATATTGGTCATGTTGTCACTTAACAAATGTATTCCCAATCAAAAGTGTAGGTATGATCTATCTTTTAAGAGCCAAGATTGATTTATAAACATGATGCATTTATGATTACATACATTCTAGTGAACCTAATGTGAACTAACCGTTACAAGATTTGTTTACCTTATTTCATTTCTTTCATTCTTTCATCATTATTTTTGTCATATATTTTCCATACTAGATAAACTCTATTGACCTATTATCTAAATTATATGTGCAGGATTTTAGGTATAGGTTACTAGATCGACCATGTTGACCCATTACAAGTTTTCAAAATTTTAGACATCCAGTCTAGACTACTAGGTTAACCTAATTGACCCTGTAAGTTTTTAGGCACTCAATAGCAAGTTTATTTAAATCTTGATCAACCCAGTCGACCTAGTTAGTAGAATTTACAAGCATATATCAAGGTTCTTGAACATCAATCTTCATTCTCTACATCTTTGATCCACCAAGGTTCCTTTCTATCTCTCTGTCTCTTTATTTATAGTATTTAATTTTGTAGTTTGAAATATTTAAAACTTCCCCTACATAGTCAATTAGATCAATCCTATCAACCCAATACTATGTTTTGTGTGCTATTTGGATAACTGGGTTAACTCTATTGACCCTGTTCATTTTCAAACCTTGATTTTATACTATAGGTTTGACCCTATCGACCCTATTTTGTATTTTTTACATACACTATTGACTATATCAACATTTTACCTTGTTTTAAAGTTGGAATTAACCTTATATGCTAGTAATTATCTCACACTTTCATTTCTTGTTGATTGTATACTTAGAATAGATCACATAGTTTAATTAGGTGGTTTTTCAATAAATCATTTAGTTTCACTATTTTTTATTTTATGCACACATGACCAAATCAAAAAATTTAAATAAGTATTTTAACATTTAGATACCCAAGGCTAACCTACTTAGATTTCATCACCAAGGAGGAAGTCAACTTGATGTTATAGTTAAGTATAAAATGTGGTTAATGGTATATTATAGCTAAGCACCTGACACCTTTATCATTACAGTGTGTGAAGTGAGGGGGTAGGCCCCAATACCAAGCCTTATATCACTTCCACTATAGATCCCTTTCAACCCAAACTACTTGAAACCATCCTTAGATTTCCATTCTAGTTCCTTGCTTATAGCTAATTTCCTATCACATTTAAAAACATATCTCAATAATTTAATAAACATTCAGGTTAACCAATTAGCTAGCTATTTACTTTCCAAGTTGATTTCTTACTCTTTTCTCAATTGTATTTTGTATTGTAAAAAAATGCATTAGCCAGTGCCGGTACAAGGTTTTGTGTTGTGTGCTTCAATTCAATTTCCAACATTAATCTAAGTGATTGGGTATTTCCTTTTAGTTATTTCTTTTCAAATTACTTGCAAAAGTTATCTTGTTTTAGTTCACAATCTACTGTAGTTTTTTTATTTTCCCTATCTACTATAATGGATCGACCAATTTTACCCTATACTATTTCTAGACCCTATTCACTCTTTTCCCAACCTGTATTCACTGTATTAGGTTGACCTAGTTAACCCTATACTATTTGCAGGTCCTATTGTTTGTACTAGGTTGACCTAGTCGATGCTATACTATTTTTTGCCTTCCCTATTTTCCAATTTCGTCATTATTTTTCCTTCTAGCCTTCTAATATCCACTCCTACTTGGAATCATGAATCCTCTTATCAAATTATTTCTTGATAGTCTCAACCCATTTTGAATATAGATGGGTTGTTCTCTCCTACCCCACCTATCCACCATAGAATACAACTCTTTATAGTGTATCTCTTCATCAAAATATTCTCAATATCAATCTATCCCATACTGTATAATATATCCATAAAATCCTGTTAGACAAATCCCAAACCCTGACAATCATATACATTTACCTATTTTACACCTTCTAAACCTAGAATTCATAAACTCATTAACCCATCTACATCGAGTGTTGGAACCTCACATTATGTTCCACCTCTTACTATCAATGTTCATAATCCTCTTGTTACACCCATAACTAGAGCACCTAATATTATCACTTCCCAAAGTAACATGTTTGAAACCAATCAAATTGATAATCTAGATGGTTTCAAATTATTCAAAAACCTTGATGATAATACTATTTACACTCCTACCAAGAATGGTGGCTTTACCAAGATTCCTTCTTCTTCTACCACATTTAAGATAACTAACACTAATGTTGGGAATCCTCCACTTACAAATAATCCTCCTCCCACTAACACTACCGATCCCCCTCCTATAAACACTAATATTCCTCCTACAAACACCAACCCACCTATTGATAAAACTCAACTTCTTGCACATATAGTTCAATAAATTAACACCATGAAAACAATCATTCAAAATCAAATGATGAACATGCAACAACATGTATTAAACATGACTAGTCAACCACCTCAAGTCATCATGTCTCAAACAAATCCAAATTTTTTCCCTCTTCCTCTTGGATATGCCAATGGGAATAGCATCCCTCAACCTCCAATGAAGAATAAAATGCTTCAACATATTCAGAATGAACTCTTATCTTCATTAATTTCATATATAGATATTGGAAACATTTATCCAACTATCACATATAATAGGAATAAAGAACCTAATTTTTTTCCCTAAGTCTTTCAATAATTTCTATAAATAATGGTTCCAAATTAACACCTTTTCTACCTCCAAGCTCTTAGCAAAAACATTTGTGGGTGATGCACTTGAATGGTACAACCAACTTCCTAGTCATTCCATCTCACAACTAGAGGATTTAGTTAATTCTCTAGTGAAAGAATTCCAACATGATGACCTTCTTGAAAATTACCTTAGCCATTTCATCAATGCCAAGAAACTTCCTAATGAATCTTCTCATACTTTCATCAAATTATGTAAGTCTCTTGCTCATAAATTGGACCATAACATGAATGATGACACTCTTTTAAAACTATTTCTCATAGATCTTAAGGCTTTCCTCTAATACAAAGTTCAAATCTTTTCCCCAAAAACTTTATAAGAAGCCTTAGACCAAGAAAAAAGGCAATACTTTCTTATGACTCAATTTGAAACACCTCAAACAACTACTAAAGAACCTTTTTAATCATTTTCTCATAACATTGATTCATACAAGCCTTCCCAACCTCAACATGTAGTATCCAATTTAACCAATTTTAACCCAACCCAACCTCCCTTGAGTGTAGAACAACTTAAGAATAAATTTCCACCCTCTAAACCTATGAGCTTTGATCCTTCCAAACCTCCTCTAAAATGGTACAATCCTGATAAATTTTATTGGTGTTATGTTACTATAGGTCATTCTCATGAGTTTTGTCATGATCTTCATCAATTTATTCTTTCTTCCTTACTTGGTCGACATTTCAATCTTGATACTCTAAAAAAATAATGTTATCTAGACTATCTTCAATTTTCTCAACTTCAATATTAAGAACCATAATCACATCAACATCAACTACCTAATGATTAAAAATAATTATCCCATACCTCATCTAATAAATTTTTTCAAACCATAGTTGATCATTATTCTTACCCAAATAAAGAAAGTATATCCAACATGAAAAAATTTAAACATATCATTGAATCCATTGAACCTCAACCTTTTAGGTCACATGAACCAAAAGAGTACCTAGTTCAAATGCCTACTCTAAAGCATATCATACATGGTCCTGCTTTACCTCTTCTTCCTCCTCATACCTCTCTTACACATCCTATGTCACATTCATCATTCTTAAAATCTAAAAAACCAACACATTTACCTATTTCCAAATATATCTATGAACCCAATGCAAATCATTTTAATGGTTCAATTTTACCTCACTCCACCTCACATGTTGGGGAATCTTGTGATGCCCATCCACAGGTCCCTATAGACTTTGGGGAATATTGCAATGCCCACACCTACATCCACTTACCTTTTGGGTCATATTTAGATGCCCACTCTTATTATACAATGCATAATACCAATCAAATTCATCTTCAAAAAACCTTCTGAGACTTATAGGCTTGTATTTCACATGCTCATCTTTGATACATATGTTAACATAGATCTTACTTATTCTTCTTGTTTCTTGTTTCTTTGTTTTTATACACTTTATTTCTTTTACTTTTTATTTATAAGCATCATTGTATTCCTTTAAGTACTTTGTTTTTATTTCACATTATATTTGGCATTGGCTTTCATTTTTGTCCTCATATGTTTCTTTTATCTTTTTATGTTATTATTTGCCTTGGTAGATTTATGATTATTTCCCCCCCTTATTTATAACTCACCCTCATGGGTTTATCTTTCATGAGTTTTAGTATAATACCATGGATAAGACCTAACCCTCCTCACAAAATAACACCTTTTCTTATTTTCTCATTTTCTTTCACATACTTGATTTTTGGCACCCTCATGCGTATCTCTTTTATGAGTTGTAGTATAAGTGCTACGCCCCTAACCTATCACATGTATGAGGATATTATTAGCCAAATTTTGGCTTAATTATACCTATTTGATGTTATATTACATTTATCTATGCTTTATTTTGATTAGTAGGTCGGCCTATGGAGTAACCATGACCTAGATAGACTATATATAGGAGGTAGTGGGTAATTATTTAGCATCATATTGTGAATTCTACTCTTATTAAAGCTTGTGGAGGTTTCCCCCTCAAAGTGGCTTATATATTATCATATATTTGGATATATTTAAGTCATATCTGGATATAATTCTTCTATTATACTTAATTCTTGAAGTAATTTCATTACAAGTGGTATCAGAGCTGCAATTTGGGCAATCTTGTGGGTGAAACACTAAATTTTTAAATTTTGTGATATAAAAAAATAGTTATTAATTTATCTACAAAATTTTTACTACAGGTGTGAAATAATCAAATTAATCTTCCATTAAAATTTCAGCTCATTTGGATCTATTTTACAAAATTTATCTCTACTTTATGTTTTTTCATAAAATTGCTCTATAGTGTGCAATTCAAAGAATTTTTCTAAGTTATTTAGATTTTTGGAAATCTTGGAAAAATTTGGATACAATATGTTCTTTGTATATTTTTATTTGAGGCTAACATAATTCCAAAATTGCTTGGTAAAAGTTGGGTCAAAAGTGCCAAGAAGGGTCGACATCGTAAAACCCTTTTATGGCAGGTCCACAAACTCAGGGCCGAGGAAAGGGTGCTAAAACTCTAGGTAAAAATCCTAACAAGGAAGAGATGGAGTCAGAAGGGGGATGTACTAGACCCTTTGTACCAAGGTTTCTTGACATAGATCATAAAGTGAGACAACTTGACTATAGTGTGCAAGGCATTTAGAGTGAGGTGCAAGGCATACAATCTAATATGCAATCCATACAAGATAGTTTGGGAGATATCATGATGGATTTGAAAATTAATTAGTCAAATCATCAAGATAACTCTATTTCATAACCCCACCAGGGTGGTTCTCCTAACCAGTCTACTTTAAATCTAACTCCATGGCCACAGAGGAACCTATTACCAAAGGTGGATATGCACAAATTTGATGGAAAATATCCACTCAATTAGATCAACCAAATGGATAATTTTTTTGACCTACATTATATTCCAAGTGTACAAAAGGTTACCATGGAATCCTTGTATCTTAAACTTGATCAATTCATTTGGTATCGATGGTTGTGTGCTCAAAAGAAAAAGATGACTCTCAATGTCACCTGGTCAGTTTTTATAGAGGAGCTACAATTACACTATGGCAATAGTGTGATAGAGAATTACTTCAACCAACTATCAAAATTGTGTCAAACTAACTTCATCAAGGATTATATTCATAATTTTTAGAACTTGTCTTACGTGTGGAGACAATTTTTGAAGCAAACTTGAATGACCTATTTTTAGGCAGACTCAAGGACCACATTCAACATGAGGTATGCATGTTTAATCCACTTAATATTTCTAATTCTATTATCATGGCACATAGAGCTGAGGAAAAATTCATATCCAACAAGAAGCAGCCATTCACTCACTTCAAAGATTGTAGCATATCATCACCAACATTTCCCCCACCTACTAGATTGATCCCTCAGCAAATTGAAGAGAAGTGTGCAAAAGGATTATGTTTCAGTTGTGACAGAAAGTGGAGTAAAGGACATAGATGTGTTGAGAAGAGGTTATTCTACATTGAGGGACTAAACAAAGATGAAGAAGTAGATGATGCCTCTAATGATGATGAGGAAGATATAGAGTAGGTACCTGAAGATTCCCAACTTAAAATCTCTTATCATACACTTGCAGGTATTATCACTCCACAAACTCTTAAGGTGGTGGGTTTCCTCAAGAAATAGAAGGTGATAGTTTTGATTGATTCAGGGAGCACACATAACTTTATAAACCATAAGTTGGCCACTCAATTGAACTATTTCATCTACCTAGCACCAAAATTTTAGGTCATGATTGTGGATGGTGGCACAATTAATTATTCAATAAAATGCCATAGTATTAATCTTACTATGGGTGAGTAAAATCTCGACTCTCCTATGTTTGCTATTCCTATGGGCAACACAGACATTATTTTGGGAGTCCAATGGCTCACAACCTTAGGTACCATTGAGATGAACTTACAAGAACTATTCATGCACTTCATTTTGAAGGTAAGAAAATTGAACTATGTGGATTGCATGCAAAATATCCACAATTGATTAGTTCACATCAGATGACCAAGATGCTAAAGAAGGGGGCAGAGGGAATTATTGCATGATTATGCTCCATAAAAGTTCAACCCACACAGGAATCTACACATCTTGATCTATAGATAATTCTTGAGGACCACTCATCTATTTTTGGGGCCATGCCAAAAGGACTACCACAAAAAAGAGAACATGATCATGCCATTCAATTAATTCTAGGTAGTCAACCACCAAATATCAGACCATATAGATATTCATATGCACAAAAGAGTGAAATTGAAAAGATGGTCCATGAGATGCTAGAGACAGGGATCATCAAGCATAGCCAAAGTGCATATTCATCACCAGTGGTCATGGTGCAGAAAAGGGATGACACATGGAGGATGTGCTAAGATTATAGGGAACTCAAAAAGTACACCATCAAAGATAAGATTCCTATTCTAGTAATTGATGAGTTGCATGGTGCTAATTATTTCAAATAATTGGATCTTCACTCAGGGTACCATCAAATTAGAATCAAGGATGAAGATGTTCGTAAAACTACTTTTAGAACACATGAGGGCCATTATGAGTTTTTGGTAATGCCCTTTAGTCTTACAAATGCACCATCTACTTTTCAGATCTTGATGAACACTATTTTTAGGCCTTTTTTAAGGAAGTTTGTGCTAGTTTTCTTTGATGACATATTGATTTATAGTCAGACATGGGAAGCACATCTGCAACATGTGAAAAGATGTTAATAGTTTTATAGAAGCACCAACTTTATACAAAGCCATCTAAATTTTATTTTGGAGTACAAGAGTTAAGATTACCTCAGTCACATTGTTTCCCATGAAGGTGTCAAAGTTGATCCCTAGAAGATCAAAGCAATAATGGAATGGCCCATGCTAAAAACTCTCAAAAACCTTTGAGGGTTCCTTTGACTAATAGGTTACTATAGAAGATTTTTAAAAGGTTATGATAGCATAGCAGCTTCACTCACTACATTGCTAAAGAAGGATGTTTTCCATTGGAATGATGATGCCACCAAAGCATTTGAGAAACTAAAAGTAACTATGTGCACCACTCCAATTTTGGCTACTCCAGACTTCTCATAGACATTCACTGTTGAATGTGATGCTTCTAGGTCTGGATTGGGGGCAGTACTAATGCAAGAAGGAAGACCCATTACATTTGAAAGTCATCAATTCAAAGGTAAGAATCTACAAAACCTATCTATGAGAAAGAAATGATGGCAATCCTTCATGCAGTTAAACAATGGATGCCTTATCTGATGGGTAGACACTTTAAGGTAAAAATGGATCATGATAGTCTCAAATATTTTTTAGAGCAAAGATTATCATCTGAGGAAAAACAAAAATGGGTAACCAAAATTTTGGGTTATGATTTTGAAATCATCTTCAAGAAGGTTAAATATAATGTAATAGTAGATGCACTATCTAGACAGGATGCATCCACAGAAGCATTACTTTGTGTAATGTCCATGTTGCAAGTAGATTGAGTGGATGAAGCTAGGTTAGAATGGGAGTAAGACAAGGATACATAGGTTTTGATTTAGAATCTCTAGCAAGGTAATTTATCCTCTGAAAAATTTGAATGGAAAGGTAATGTCCTATGGTATAAGGGTAGGTTATACTTGTGTAAAAATTTAGAGCTTAAGCAAAAGATTCTTGCAGAGTTGCATGCATCTCCAATTGGGGGACACTTAGGGTTCTTGAAAACTTATCATAGAATTAAGAAATAATTATTTTGGGAAGGACTCAAGGGAGATGTAAAAAATTTTGTGGAAGAATGCTTGATATGCCAATAGAATAAAGGTGAAATAGTTAAGACCCCAGTTCTGTTACAATCGTTAGCAATTCCTAGTCAAAGGTGGGAGGAGGTTTCCATGGATTTCATCACTGGTTTGCCTTGTTCTATAGGTATGAATTTTATCTTTTTCATTGTGGATAGGTTTACAGAATATGCCCATTTTTGTTCTCTCTCAAACCCATTTTTAGCAAGTACAGTAGTAACTATTTTTATGGAAGCAGTTCTCAAATTACATGGAACCCCAAAAATAATTGTAAGTAATCATGATCCTATTTTCACTAGTAATTTCTAGACTACACTATTTTCTTGTTTGGGTACTCAGCTAGCTCATAGCTCATATTACCAACCCCAATCTGATGGACAAACTGAAGTGGTTAATAAATGTTTAGAGGGGTATCTCCATTGTTTTGTATCAGATAAACAAGAATAGTGGGTTAAATGGCTACCACTTACATAATGGTGGTATAACACATCTTTCCATACCTCTTCTAAAATGTCTCCATTTATAGCACTATATGGTTACCATCCACCTTCCATCACTTCTTCATTAAAGGTTCACACCAAGGTTCGAGATGTGGAAGAGCACATTCAACATCAACAAAAGGTTTTGGCTAGTTTGAGAGAGAATTTGGCCTTGGCACAAAATATAATGAAACAACAAGTAGATCAACACCATAGTGAGTGAAATTTTGAGGTGGGTGACTAGGTATTTGTTCATTTATAGCCTTACAAGCAGATGTCCTTGAAGCAACATAAAAAGGACAACAAACTTGCTCCTAAGTATTATGGCCCTTATCAGGTTCTACAAAAAATTGGACGTGTGGCTTACAAGCTCGAGTTACCTCATTCATCTCACATACACACAATATTTTATGTTTCCTATTTGAAGAAGGTCATTGGACAAAAAGTTTTAGCCTAGACAGAGCTCCCAGAACTATATGAAGAAGGACGAGTCATTTTGGAACCAAAGAAGATCCTCCAAACATGTACTAAGAGGTTGAGAACCATAGAGATTAGGGAGTATTTGATCAAGTGGAAAAACTAGAGCAGTGAAGATGCAACTTGGGAAGGTGAATATTTTTTGCAATAACATCTAGAGTTGTTCAAATGTTGAGGACAATGTTGGTTTAAAGGGGAAGGGCATGTTATGCCCCTAACCTATCACATGTATGAGGATAGTATTAGCTGACTTGTGGCTTACTTATCCCTCTTTAATGTTATATTACATTTATCTATGCTTTATTTTGATTAGTAGGCCTGATTATGGAGTAGCCATGGCCTAGATAGACTATATATAGGAGGTGGTGGGTAATTATTTAGTATCATATTGTGAATTCTGCTCTTATTGAACCTTGTGGAGGTTGCCCCCTCGAAGTGGCTTATCTATTATCATATATTTGGATATATTTCAGTCATACTTGGATATAATTCTTCTATTATACTTAATTCTTGAAGTAATTTCATTACAATAAGACCATGGATAGGACCTGGCCCTCCTCATAAAATTACCATATTTTTATGTTTTTGATTCTCGTTCTCAACTTTAGCTTTGATTTTTTTGATAGATGAAATTTTCACAAATAATCTATTTTAGAATGTTTTCCTCTATTTCCCTCATTATTATGATAAGAAATCACACTTTAATGTCATTGTATCCCCATTTTTCTCTTTGTCACATTTTTTGTAATTTGAAGTAATTGAAATTGTTCCATGTGTCACTCCTTTGATTTCCTATTTATTTCACTCCACTTTGGATAAAACAAAGTCAAAGTCAAGATAGCACTTTTATTTCACCTAGATTTACAAGACTCTTATACCCCATATTCTTTGAAGTTATCTATCTTAGCAACCAAGTCCCATGTATTCAAATTAAAGTCATCTTTAGCACCCATGTTTGGTTTTCAAAATCCATGTGGAGGAAGACTATAAAAATCCATCAAGAAATTTAAAAGCTAAATCATTTGAATCAAAAGGAAATGATATCTAAAGGTAACATATAAATATCGAAAGTTAACATCACACCAAAAGATGTGATTATAAGCACATCTCCTATCTCTAATCAAGGATCAAACTCCAAAGTTGGCCTCACATAGAGTTGAGGTCCTTTGGGGTGTATTAGGCTAGTAGATTGGAATAGGATAATTCAACAAACTCTATAGTGCTACCTACTTTCCCATGCAAGTACCCAATATTCATAGTAGACTGATGACTATGTAAGGGGTCCTAAGGAACAAGGATCATGTTGTGGGAAGGTAGGTCCATTTTACCTTTTCATGCATATATCCTTCATGGGATGATATATATACTTCATTTTTTGACTTAAGAATTATGTGGCTAAGAGAAATTCTTCAAAGTCCTTAAGGTCAAAAGTCCTCTTGTTTTGACAAACTTAATTTGAGTGTCTTGACTTTGATAAATAGTTCCTCTACTTTAGTTTTTCCTTCATTTTTCCCTCCACACATTTGATCCCCCCCCCTTAATAGGCAAATTGTGATTCCAAATCCATTTTCCCTTCTTCCATATTTTCTTTTTATTCACCTCTTAAAAACATGATAACAGTACTTTGTTTTAATTGTATCCATCATTAGAGAAAAACAACATGTTTGAGAAACTATGGATTACACTCTTACACCATTTATTTACCACACAACCTCATTGTCATACTAGTCATGTCATTAGGTGGTTGTGTTTTCTTACATTATATCTTCAAATAAGCACTATGTGTGAGTTTTTTATCCTTTAGCAACTTTATGATTTTTATTTCTCCATCATGTTCTTATTTGATTTTTTATGGACTTCACTTATCTTACATATGACATTTTCCATTATTACATGTTTCTCTTTATGTATGCATTCTTCATGTTTTTCTCACATCTTCAATTACATTTCATTTTCCATCTTTCATGTTTTTTATTTTTTCCTATCTTACATGAGCTTACAATTCACTTTCTTACATATCTTTATTAAAGTTTTATTGCATTTATATTTCATTTGTCATTCATGTTTTACATGATTCCCAATGTGATTTAGGATGTTCTACATTCCTTTTGGTCATTTATGTTTTACACACTTTTGAATATGATCTAATGTGTTTTACAATCATTTGTCATTCATTTACAACATTTGTCATTATTTTTCCATCATTTTGTCATTAATTTTCCTTCAATATTCTATCCTTGCCTTAACAATCCTAATTTGCCAATTTTCCTCATATCTTTGCCTTAACTCATTTTCACTACTATATGCCTATCTTCCAAATTTTTTGATTTTTGGCTATTTCTTGCATTAACTTCTACAGGTTCACCTAGTTTTATTCACATTGGATGCTTTCAATTTCTCTTGTAGTCTGCTTATTTATCTATATCACTAAGGTAAGTAAAGGTATGTGTTTTTCAATTTTACCCTTGCATTTATTTGCTTTACTACTTACTACACTTTACTTAGCATCAGTGTTATGTGTTATCATGTTCTATTTCCCAAAGCACCATCTCATGTTTCACTTATGTGACATGTGATGAGATTCAAGTATGGAATATGTATACACATGATATTTTAAAACTTTTATCGAGTACTAACACTTTTTATCTTGTAGGAACCTATTGAGTCTCAATCTCTCTAAGTGCATACCTTAAGGGGTACACCAAGAAATGGGTGGGTATAATATTAGTGCTTCATAAGATTATTGTCCCATTTTCCACTTGCCATCTACACATTTTTATCTTAAAACCATTTACCCTAATATTATTCTTCTCTGTTGTAACCATTCCAAACATGTATCACATATTTATCCTCATTTTTCTTACCTTGACCTACTTTCACTAGTTGATTGTACTAGGTCAACTGGGTCGACCCTGTATAGTTTTTAGCCTCTGATTACTATATAGGGTTGATAGGATTGACCTTTTACTATTTATGGATATTTTTAACTTGGATTTTTTTTATCCCTTCGTCTAACCTAGTGATTTACCTCCTAAAAATGTACAAGGTAGACTAGGTTGACCTTATATAACCAATATATTTGGAAGGATTTAGGGTAAGACTTACCTATATATACAAGTTAATTTTCAACCATTTGAGAAGAGAGAAGTGAAGAGTAATAAGTGTGAATGAAAATCTACTTATTGACCATTCTACTAGAGGAATAAAGCTTAGGGTTCCATACTTTCTTTGAAGATATGGATATTGTCTTATGGAGAAGTCTTTTAGATGCATAGATAGGTTATGTAGCCTAGAGACGATTTACCTTGGTTATCCTTATATATCACAACAATATCTTGTGAAGTACCTTGGGCAAGGGAGAGATTGAGGTTTGGTGGGTTCATATTTAAAGGTAATTATTCCTAACTTTATTTCTCCTTTATAAGAGTAGATAGATAATATAGTTGTGTTTCTCTCCCATGCATTAGGATTCTGTATTTTATGCATGTTTAGTTTAGTTTTTTAAATTTATAACCCCCAATTTGTGTCAAAATATTTGGTGTGCACTTTATTATATTTAATTTGTTTTTTATTAGATATAAAATAAACATTATACCTAGGGCTCTTTTAGTTATTGTGTGATTATGTTGGACTGTAGGATTTGTAACCCTTCCTAGCTTCATGTATTGTGACAAGTGATCCCCTAATTAGGTCTAAAATATCTCCATATTGCTTCTGCTCCCACTTAAAAAATGTATTCCCAATTGAAAGTGTAGCTATGCTATATCTTCTTTGAGCTAGGATTGATTTATAGACATGATGCATTTTTGATTGCATACAAGAGGAATTTAAAGGTTTGTTTGAGAAATGTAATTCCATGAGGGGTCTTGATAGGTGTCATTAACTCTTATATATATAGAAGATAAATTTGGTGCCAAGTGTGAAGGGTGAGTGAAGAGGAGTTAGTTGGATTGTAAGTAGTGATAATTCATATGTAAAATAATCCTAATGATTAAGTTTGTAGAAAATGTATGGTGGATCATGTCTACTACCCCTCCCCCTCAGTGTAATCATCACATCTATCCCTAGTCTAATTTGGACATTCCAAGAAGGCCAAATGATGAAGGCATATTTTTGAGCAAGAAACAAGGAATCATATGCCACATTTCATGAGTTTCATGACTTGAAATGACATTTGGCCTATGAGACCTTGCATGGTCTATATTCTAATAAATTATCATGTATGTGTAACTCATTTTCTCAACTTGAAAATTATTATTATGACTGTTGGACTTCATTCTCTTCTCTTCTCTCTCTAATTCTCTAAGTAGTGGCCATTTTGGCTCTTGTAGGCTAATACAACACCATGTATGGAAATTACCTAATGTTTTTGACATTGTACTTTACCTTAGAATAATAAATACCATCTATTTTGAGTTCATGTATCATCTTGTCAAAGTCTGTGAAGAAATGTATAGTGAATGGTTAAGAGATATTCATCTATCCTTGCTTTCTCTCAATCCTTCCATGTTTGATGCAAGTGATTCTAGTCTATCAGTGCATATGAAGTGTTGTTAAATGTATGGATCTATTATTAAGTGTAAAATGAGCCTTATTATTTGGAATTTATCTATGGTTTCACTTAACTTTGATAGTTTTCATGCATGCCACCTTCATATTAAAACACTAATGGTAATGCATTCTATGACTCTTAGACTAGTGTTGTATGCCTTGTCTCTTTGTGAAATAAGTATCATATTAATGTGGAAAACATTTTGGTGTATCACCCCCTTAGATTAGTTTCATTTAATTCAAACTTCTATCCATTTTCCCCTAAACAATCAACTAGTTTAGGTGATAAGCACTTCAAGGCATATTCAAGGAGTTATCTCTTAAATCTAGAGGTCTACTTCCATTTTAGGTACACCCACATACTTGAAAGTATTCCCATGTTGCATAAACATGGAGAAGGCTTGAAAACCCTCCTCCAGGGTGAAAAATTTGGTGACAATAAGAACCACACTTATAACATGAGCAGGGTGGGAACCTTACACCACCACATCCTCCACCTCACCCTATGGTGCCTTGTTGCATCCCAAAGATTGCATTATTTTGACCATAGCATTTATTTCCTTGGTTCTCCTACCCTATAATGGCTATAGTATCCTACCTTTCACCTTCCATGTTCTTATGCATCTTATCAATATCTCGACAATTAGTAGTGGTATGGGTATAGGCATCACATAACTGATAATAGATAATTACGTTTACCTAGCTAATACATTGCAAAAAATAGTAGTTATGAACATCATGCACCTCTTTGTAGACTTCACAACATAGAATAAATGTGTGTACATTATTTCATGGGTATTTATTCCTATTATGGCCTTCCATTTCATATTCGATGCACCATATTCCACTTCAAGCATCTTTTAATGAACTAATATTAAGATTTTGGATTTGGGAGACCATAGATGCAATATGTGCCTCCATAAATGGGTTGATCTTAGTATCTATGCTTCCAAATACCTTAGATCTAAGTATGGCTTCAAGTGATTTATGAGGGTCTATAAATGTCTTCATAGAAAAGGCTCTTCAGAATGGTAATAACAACCCTCTAATGAAACACTATGCATGTTGGGAAGGGTGAATTACATAATGGATATTTGATAATAGAGTCTTGAACCTTGCATCATACAAGCACACACTCTATAAGAGTCCTTAGGTTATCTCTTTTAGTGTAATGATGCTTTGTTTTTCAAACTCTGGTATGTCAAATTCCTTAAGGAATTACTCCTTTAGGGTATCATAATCTATCATAGCTTGGTTAGGGTCAAATTTTATATACCAAGTATAGGTGTGATCAAGTAGAGTGGTCATAAAATAGGTTGCCTTGTACTCCAATTAGGTTATGCCCTATGCATGCACTATAGTTCACATTTTAGCACATGTTTTATGGCATTTTTCACACTGTGATACTATAGCAAGTGCATGGTCATTTATTAATAAATTTGTTGTGGGGGAGGCTAGGATCTAAGTCACTTGTCCTTTCGATGTCTATCTTGGTGGTGGCCCTCTAATGCCTCCAATTACTAGGTTAGGTGTTATCCCTATTATTACTATTGGTGACATTGATGTTGATGGAACTATACTACTTATGGTACCTAACCACTTCCTATAGGCTATTTCCCACTTTGTGTTATTGAAATTGATTGAGATGGTATGCTTGTGATCAAATTTTGTTATGGTGATCAAGTGCCTACTAGTCTAGAGGTAGTTTTTCTCATCTCCTCATATGGAATGAGTTTTTCAATCATTAAATTACACTCTAAGTCTACAAAATGTCTAAAATCTATGTTGATAACAAGGACAATTATCACTTCAATGATTTTTTTCAAGTGGGGGATCTAGCATGTGGCATACACTATAGGTTTGAAAGGGGTAGGCACATCAAGTATATCTTTAGTCACCAAGTCTTGTAAGAACCTATTATATTCCACACCTATCAAATACTAAGCTTGATTCATTGCTTCATTGTTTGCCTCACATTTTCACTATTATATTTAAATAGATCCTTCCCCATGCCCTTCCCACTTGTTATAGTTTATATTAGTACTTCTATTTTCTATATCTTCCATCAACCTATATTGTCTCTTATTATAGGTCTATCTTCTAATCTCTTCAGTGTCAATCTACTCATCCCCTTCCATGGTGCTTCACCTACACATCCCCTTTTCCCCCTTTGCACTACTCATATGTGAAAGGACTTTAGCCTTCCATCCCCAAAGTTTTAAACTTATAATAAACCATTAGATTTTTTAGCTCTATACTAAATGCTTTCACAAACGTGCCTCTAGGTTTGTGCAAAAAATGGTACTCTACTTCCTTAGGGAATGAGTATGTTTAAACTATAAGCTCAAGCATGTAACTATTCAATGCTCCTTGCCACCATTTATATACTACTCTAGTCCAAATGACATCTAGGGTCTCAATCCTCTCTAGGTGATCCTACATCCATTCATAGTGTTTTTTATAGCTTCTTCTATGGTGGGTTGAATATGCAACCAACCATTAGTACACATGCTCAAGAAACTCATAGAAAAAAACCTCATATAGAGCATCATATAGGTTATTCTAAACCCATTTCCTCAGATTTTGTCCTTTATAGGTTGGATGCTTCAATGCAAAGCTATCTTCCACCTATTACAACTGGCACTCAATGTTTTTGAGGGAAAGTTAGTATATTGTTTTGTCACACCATTATAATAACAAAATTCAATAAGAGTCCTGAAAATGAAACCAAAATGTTGTAGAAAATTTAGGCACACAAGGTGTCTTAGTTGGTTATGGACTTATTTCACTTAGGCACAAATATAAGATTATCTTTTTACACTTAACATTTTACACTTAGTTGTGCTGACATCAATTCACATAAGTCATAGGACTTATGCACTCACCCAAAGCCCAATAGATAAATAACTGGGGTCCATATTGGACTAATCATGCCATGGCTCAAGTCTTTAAATGTAAGATTTGGTCAAATCAAAGGGGCTTTCAAATATTCATGGGTGCAATCCTTTCATGGACTATTGTAGACACCAAAATTGTGTCTACCCCTTGGTCGACTCCCCTTGGTCCCCTTGGTCCACTTCTAAACATTCCTAACCCACACACTTATTAATTTAAAATAAATTATCTATTTTAAATTAATCATCCTCTTGACACCTCAACCATGACACATCACCCATGACACATTACCCTTGGATTCCTTTCCATTGGATACCCTCATTTATCACCCTATGACTAATCATTCCAACTCTCCCACTAATCCTCACGCCTATTAAACCCACCTTCGACTGTTTAACCACAACCACTAAACTCGAAAGATGGTGGAATGGGTAAAAGGATAAAAATAGCCTTTTTACCCATCTTCTAACTATCGACGTCGGTTACCCGTCCACCGATGCCGATGGGATCATCAACATCGGTTGCTTAGAACCAACTTGTAGGTTAAACAAAAAACTGAATCACAAACTCGAATGCTAATTCTCTAGCTTCTGGTATTCGACCTCTCTCTCTCTCTCTCTCAAATGTACACCAAGCATCATAGGCTATAGGCACTCTACAGAAATAGCTCTAAACTTTAGGTTAAAGACATTGCAAGAAGTCTTCTACATCAACCGCATCAGCAAGCAAGAGCTAAGTACTCTTCTTTTATTTCATTCTAGTAACTTAGAATGTATTTATAATCAGTCTCTATTTGCTACTTTTAAGTACTGTAGACCAGACCAAACCTGACTTTCTTCTCAGAGAGGCTGAGAGGCCTTTTTCTTACCCTTACCCCTTTTTTGACAACATATCCCCTGCCTTTGTCCCTCCTAAAGACCCTGTCTATTGTCTTACCACACTACACAAACCCAGACTCCTTCCAAACCCCTCTCTCGACCAGAGCCCTATCCAAAACTCACCCAAGGCCATTGCCCTAACTGACATCGACCATTTCCCCCACTGACATCAGAAACATAACTGACATCAGCACACTAAAAAACTGATGATGACAGACTAATCGACGTCGGTAACATTGACAAACCGATGATGGAAGACTAACTGGCATCAACAACTATGAGAGGCAGACATTAGAATATAGGTATGCATTACCTTTATTTCTTTTGTTTAGTCTTTCATTATTTCTTTCTAGCAACATTCTCTTTATCAACAAGTGGACTGTCATCCCTCAAGGAAGTCTTTGCACTTCTGGGACCGAGCCTTTGCTTGGCAGTCCACCTTATATCCATCTAACAATCTCTTTGTTTAAGTCTTTCTCTCTACAGGTGTCATCCTCTATAGCCAAAGAGGAGTCCCTTCAATCGTCTGGATAATGGTGCACAAACTTCATTCGGGTACGTACAAACCCCTGAACCTTTATCTTAGTTTCTTACTTCCTTTGAATGTAGAAAAGTGAAAAAATAGTTGGAAACATTCTGGCACACCTGGTGGGACCCTAGGATTTTCCTTGGGTTCATTTCTTCTAAAATAAACTTTCATATAGGTGCATTAGGGAATTTTCTCTCCTTGTATCCTTCTTCTATCTCTTTATTTTGAAAAGACATCATAAGCAAAGTTAAAAAGAATCTTTATTTTCCTTCTTGTCACCTTTCCTTCTTGCATCTTAGAGTAGTGAAGTTCATGCTCTTAACATTTTCTCAACTTGTTTGCATCTGACCACACATTTCGATTTGGGCTTAAAATCTATTGCATCTCATTTTTGCTTGAATGCATATTTAGTCCACTCATTTAGTAATTAAAAAATGCAATATGAATAAAGCGTAGTCCACTTATGTTACACAACCTGACCACTTTCACAAAATCAAACATCTAAACATACCTAAGACAAGGTCCGACTAGGATTTCATCACCTAGCAGATACCTTACCCTTCTTGGTAATCCTACTTAGACTTCACTACCAAGGGGAGAACCCACTCTGTTCTCTGGTAGAGTATAAACTCTAGGGGAAGTATATACTAGCTAAGCGACCTAGCTTATCTCTGGGCTCGTGAAGTGAGGGGAGCTTGCTCCTTAGCACCAGGCCACGTATAGAACCTAATACAGATTTTGAGCACCAAAACTAACCTGAAACCAACCTTAGACTGCTTCTTCTACGACCCGTTCTAAAAGCCAACTTCCCAAACATATTCTTCTAAGGCATAAGCCAACAAGACTCTAAAATTTATTCTTAGGAATTAACATTTAGTGGCTGCTTGTCTTCATTTATTTTTCTATCTGTATCTAATTTTTTGAGTTGGTGAGGTCACATTTTGAGATCTAAAAACAACTCAGACTTTCTTCTTTCTTCTAAAAACTTTCAATTTTTTGAGTTTTTGGAAACACACAGTAACTGACATCGGTTTTTCCACCGACGTCGGTAACTATCCTCACCGACATTGGTTATCTAACCGACATCAGAAATTTACTTCACCAATATCGGTTCTTATACTGACGCTGGTCACTGTCAACAAAAATTTTCCTCCAAAATAACAAACTTAAAACCTGACTTTCTTGTTGTTGGACACACATTCTGAGTTTTTAAAACTAAAAAAACATAGTTTCTAGAACCTGACCTTTTTTGCCTTGAATGGTTTTGACGTGTAGTCAAACCAAAACTCTTGTTGACCACGCAAGGCAACAACCACTTCCACCTTCGCCCTCCATAACAAGTCCTCTAATGGATTATCATTCAGAGACTGAATGAACTCCTACCCAACCAACCCTGACTCAACCCTCTATTGTTCCCAAAGGGGACCAAGACTTTGAAAGGTTCCTTGACCTCAATGTCAAGGCCCTTTAGTACTATCTCGTGAGAAGTCAAATGCGAGACTCTTTAGGCAACCCAGTTTATGGGATGCCAACTTCCTTAGCTGAGATGGTAGTCGTATCAACTGCCTCCATAATTCAACCCATAGACACCCAAGCCATTGCCTCAACCAACAACCTAACCATGACCAATCTTCAAAGTGTGGCCTCTCCTTCTATTTTTGGACCTACATCCATTGGGGTTTCGGTACCTCATCAACCACAAAATATTCAACAAAGTTCTACACCATTCCAAAACCTAGTTGTCTCCATCCCACCTACTCTTGCACCCATCAACACAAGGGTGGCTACTCATCCTTTAGCTAATGTTGCCACCATCCAACCACCTCTAGTGATATCAAGCCAAGGTGTGCCTCCTAGCTTCATGACACAACCACCCTTGGCGTCAACATCAATACCTATGACTAGTTACCAATATGTTGCACCTATACAAGCACAACCAACTATGTCATACGCCCCTCCTCACACCTTCTAGGTACCTTACAACCTAGGGGGTGCCCCACTTGCAAATCCATCAACTGATCTCATCAAGATGTTGATGGATAAGATGTCTAATCTTGAGACATCCATTTCTGGTTCAAGAAATGTTCTCTCATATGAACAAATCTGTAATGAACCCATTCATCCTTCAGTCCCAATCTGACCATATCCAAGTCAGTGGGAACTCCCCAAGTTTACTCATTTTCAGAGTAAAGAGGACCCACAACAACATCTACGGGCATTCAGACATGCTTGTTACCTTATAGCTCATGATGATGCATTGTTACTATGCACATTTCCCATGTCACTTTCTACTGCCGCCCTCGATTGGTACAGCTCCCTTACCAATCACTCTATCTTTTCTTTCACTCGACTCGCCCAACTATTTCTTAACCACTTTTTAATTAACATAACTAAAAAGGTCTCCATCACGGACCTATATTCTATCAAACAATTCGATGATGAGTCAATAGCTGACTTCGTTGCCCGCTGGAGAAGTTTAATCAACCAACTCTCCTTTTCTTTACCTCAATCTGAGCTCATTGAGCTCTTTTCACAAGTGTGTGCCAAACATATTTCCTCTACTTTTTGGGTCCAAAAATTTCACACATTTGATAAAGATTTCACGATGGCTAGGAAGCTTGAATTTTGTGCCATCAAAGAAAATAAAGTCAAATGACCCTTCCTCCAAATCTTCTTCTTCCAATTCCAAATCTAAGGGATCAACAAATGTTGTAGTCATTAGACCATCATCTTCAACAACAACCAACCAATCCAAACCTTCCACATCTGAAAGCATCACAAAAAATTCCAAAAATGGTATATACAACATCAATATACTCCACTAGGAGAATCATACGCGTCTATGTTGGATAAACTTGTCAAATAGGGAGTCCTCAATCTCCCCCAAATTCAACCACCCCAATTTGACCCCTCAAAACCTATCCCTACATGGTACAGGGAAAATGACTTTTGTAATTATCATCGTGTCAAAGGTCATGACACAAACAATTGTAAAACATTCAAAAACATTGTCCAAGACATGTTAGACAAGAGGGATCTTATTTTGGATAACCCAAATGTGCCACTTAACCAAAACATAGACATCTTTAGACAACCTTTCCCTAACCATCCCCCAGTCAAAATAATGTCTAGACCATGACCGATGACTCCCAAGAGCGTAATATACGCACAGTCAACACAGTCTCACCTCTTATGCCTAACCAACCTCTCTCATAGTCTGAAGAGGTTAGCCCACCCATTGGTCCTTCAAAGGTAGAAGAGCCTTCTTCTCCTATTTCTCCTCCATAGGTAGATGAACCTTCTACTCCTATTAGTTCTCCATCAACCTCTCTTATATTGGAGGATGCTTTGACCATACCGATGCCACTAGCCCCACCTTCATCCTTCCTACTACCAATGGAGGACCTTACCTTTCCTGCTCCTCAACCACAAGTAGAAGGCACAGTCATCCCTGCCCTCTATCCTCTTGAGGAGTCACATTCTCCAATTCCTTCTCCACCAAGAGAAGAACTTGTCTCTTCACCTACTTCAACTGAGGACGATCCAATTATGACTCTCTCATGCCTTGGGTCCGAGATCACTGCATCTAACACATTTTCAGTCTCACAACCAACCACATCTTCCAAAAAACCAAAGCCTCATCCAACATCTTCCAAACCATTCTCTCAATTGGTTGAGAACTTAGGACTTATCCATTTGAGAAAATTAGAATGTGAGGCATTATGGGAGCAACTCAAAGCTCCTCACCTTACACGTCTCATCTCATCTCGTGCTATCGACCCTCCTATGATAAAATCTCCAAAAGTCTCTGATGAGGACCAGGATTCTACTTCCAAACCTTCAAAAACTTAACCATCCACATCTGAACCTAAACCCTCACAAACATCCACCATACCAACACCAATTAAATCCCTCAGTGTTTACCCCATATCTAACCTCACTCACCCACAAGTGAAGGTAGACTTGAACCTTGCCTTGCACAATAGTGGTCCTCAAACCAAACTATAGAAGGCCACTAAACCACATCGGAGAACTTTTCTCCCACCATCACCATTGCCCTCTATTTTAGGCCCACACCCATCCACCTTAATAGGAGTACTTCCTACTCTGACACCCAATAAAAAAATCACCTCCATTACTACCAACACCTAACAAAAACATACCTCCTTCAAAACATCCAATGCCTCCTTCCATGAAAGTGTCATCTATGCGTCTGGCCACACCACCAAACAAAAGGATGGTATGAAACACCCCCTCAACAATGTCTAAACAAAAGTTGTCAACTTTTACTACAACACAACATGCAGACCCATTAGTAGGTTCTTATACCTTGTTGTTACGCCAATTATTACAATCCTCTAACATCACTCTTCCACCTATTAAGCCATACCAACCTCTTGGACCAAAACCATCTTGGTTCGACGACACTAAAATTTTTGCGTATCATCGCACACCTGGGCATCACACTGAGCATTTTTGCACTCTTAAGGTTGTCATCCATCAACACTTGAAAAAGGGCACTCTTCTCATTAAGGACCCCTTTGATAAATCTCCAACACCATCTCATGTCTCCCAACCCTTTTCACTGTCACACTCATCAACTCTCAGATCAAAACCATCTTGGTTTGACAACACTAAATTTTGTGCGTATCATCACACACCTGGGCATGACAGTGAGTGTTGTTGTGCTCTTAAGGCTGTTATTTGTCAACATCTAGCAAAAGACACCCCTCACATTGAGGCTTCTTTTGACCACTTTTTTGACAAAACACCAACAACATCGCAAACCTCTTCACCTAAATCTGGCTCCCAACATAAGACTATTGACCCTCAACCACCTTTATTTGAAATCAACATAATTAATGTGGCCACCATGCCCCAAACTATGAAGAATAAAGGAAAAGACCAGACTTCCACCCCTTTAACATATCCATTATTCGTCAAGACCTCTCAACCAACACAACCCAAGATTTCCATCTTGGGCACATCTCGACCATCATCTCTAGGGGAGATTCCTCCTAACCTCTCTAGCAATAGATGGTGAGATTTTATCAAGAGTACTGCTCGCTACACCATGCTAGGGGGACTTCTCTACAAACAAGGTCTCGATGACCTCCTTATCCAATGCCAACAACATATCAACCAACTTCATGTCCAACATCTCCAACACGTGACCAATTTGGAAAGAAGCAAATGGGGCAAGTTTTCTCCTAATTGATTTAGACCTTACATTACAACGCACAAGCATGGATTAGGGACTTATCATCTATCTTCTCTTGAAGGCCGACCAGAACCTGAGCCCCTTAATGCCTTGCATCTGCAACCATTCTACTATTAATAAAGTACTCATTCACTTGATATTTGACTTGATCTTGTCCCTTGAGCAACTCCCCATCATCCTCATACCTATTCCTCTCAACCCTCAACCCTACAAACATTAGTTAACCCTTTTGTCAAGCATGAATGCTTTGTCCTAATAAAAGTGAAACCCTCTAAGCCTCTATAGTCAAGTCCATAACCAAAAAGTCCAGTAAAAAAAAAAAAACAAAAACAAAAAACATATAAAAGTGGGATACCTATTCAAAGGTCATAAAACTATAAATGTAGAATACTCCCTCGAAGGACAACTGCATAATTGATGTAATTAATAGACTGCTCCCTTGAAGGACAGCTATTCAAAGTCATTTAAACATATAAAGAAGAATATAGACCACTCCCTCGAAGGATGGCTATACACAAATCTTGCTACAAACAACACTCTCTTAGAAGCTTCCCACATCGATCAGCTTCACATATGACCACAAAACAAAACAACATCCCCACGTAGACTTCCCACATTGATCAGTCTACCAAAAAAAAAAACTGACTGACAAACTATAAAGTCATGGACTTGTCTATAGTCATTCTCAGGGTCACCAATAAAAGAGGCCAAGTTATCCCTGCTAAAAGGGTTACCATATTCCCCCATATCACATAATCACACCTATCACCCCAACATACTAAAGGGATTTTGAGCTCACTTAATGTCAAGTGATTCAAATACTTCTCTAACATAACACAATGGTCAACGACGTAATGCATGAATGGGGCTTTTGTTTGCAAAAACCCTACCTATGCCATCATTATAGTCCTTGTCAATGAAAGAGAAACATGCCTTTCACTTCTTATACACCTTGGTCACATTCAACCAAATCATTATCTAATCCAACCTAACCAAACCAAACCAAACATTTTCAGACTACTGACATGACATAGCCCATTCACACTAGTTTCTATGGAAACCAATACACATGGAAACTATCGACCACACAATTTATGTCAAGCATAAACCATTCCTTGCTGAAGCATAAACAACCTCATTTCATTTTTAGCATACATCTATCACCAATATGGGAACTTGCTAGGGATGAAAAACCACTCAACCAATGTTACAGAATACACCATTACACAATATGGAAAAGGCTGTAACATCATCATACCTTCATCATTTATAACATGACCAAACTAATCATCAACCATTTTGACTCTTCACTTGAACTACATTGGTCTGAGACCCTTCTAACAAGGGATATGTAGGTAGCACTCAGATGACATGACATCTTCTGGGGTTAGCTCAGCCACATCTATTTGTTCATCTATCTGATGGACAAACCATATTACCTTTAACCATGACTTAACCTCGTCTAACCCACATCCATAACCGACCCTCTTCCTCCCTTTTGGGGAAAACTACATTGGCCTGAGGCCCTTCTAACAAGGGTTATGTAGGCATCACTCAATTGACATGGGGTCTTCTGAGGTTAGCTCAGCCATTCCTTCATCTATCCATCGAATGGACCAACTATCTATCTCAACTTGACTCGACCAATGACTATGGATATCGCGACTATCTCCTCAGACCATGACCATTTTCAAGGCAACTTTGCCTTATTTGTTTTGATTGTATGTAGGCTACTTCATGAATAGTTAGCCAAATTATCTGTAACCCACATTACGACCCTCACAAGTATTGGATTGTGAGCAAGTTGATCCCCACTACTTGTGACATTTTCGTGTTTTCCAGGAGCACTTCCTAGGCCCAGGATACTTGGAACATGATGACCAATTAGAGCTACAGCTTGGATCGAATAACCCAATTAGCTATGACTAAATGATGGGGACCAATTATTTTGATTTTGGCACTCTGCAACCTTGACCTGTGATAATTTGACTTGACCATCTCATGAAGTGGTATGCGTGCAATCTCAACTATTGCAATTTTCTCACTCAAACTTCACCATATCCATCCACTACCTATCAAATTGGCACCTAATATTAGGATACCTTCCCTCAACTCCTGCTTTGAGGGGGAATACCTCATCTCATAATCGGGGCAACCAACACTTATTTATGTCTTGTAGTTCATCAGAACAACCAAAAAGATAAGAAAAAGACCTCATCCCATACCTCAGGGCAATCAACACTTATTTTTGTCTTGCAGTTCATCAGAACAACCAAAAGGACAAAATTAACCTTATCCCACATCTAGGACAACTTACTCCTATTTTTTTCTTGCAGTTCATCAGAACAACCAACAAGACAAAAAGGGGCAAATGTAGACACCAATATTGTGTCTACCCCTTGGTCGACTCCCCTTGGTCCCCTTGGTCCACTTCTAAACATTCCTAACCCACACACTTATTAATTTAAAATAAATTATCTATTTTAAATTAATCATCCTCTTGACACCTCACCCATGACACATCACCCTTGGATTCCTTTCCATTAGATACCCTCATTTATCACCCTATGACTAATCATTCCAACTCTCCCACTAATCCTCACACCTATTAAACCCGCTTTTGACCATTTAACCATGACCACTAAACTTGGCAGATAGTGAAATGAGTAAAAGGCTAAAAATATCCTTTTTATCCATCTTCTAGCCACTGATGTCGACTACCCATCGGTCGTCATCGGTAGGATCGCTGACATCGGTTGCTTAAAACCAACTTGCAAGCCAAATGGAAAACTGAATCACAAACCTGAATGCTAATTCTCTAGCTTCTAGTATTCGACCTCTCTCTCTCTCTCTCTGATGCACACCAAGCATCATAGGCTACAAGAACTCTACAAAAAGATCTCCAGACTTTGGGTTAAAGACATTACAAGAAGTCTTCTACATTAGTCGCATCAGCAACAAGTCTTATAAACTCCTTCATCAGCAAGCAAAAGCTAAGTACTCTTCTTTTATTTCATTCTAGTAACTTAGAATGTATTTGTAATCAGTCTCTGTTTGCTACTTCTAAGTACTATAGACCAAACCTAACTTGACTTTCTTCCCAGAGAGGCTGAGAGGCCTTTTTCCTACCCTTACCCCTTTTCTGATAACATATCCCCTACCTTTGTCCCTCTTAAAGACCTTGTCTACTGTCTTACCACACTACACAGACCCAGACTCCTTCCAGACCCCTCTATCGACTAGAGCCTTATCCAAAAATCAACCAAGACCATTGCCTTGACTGACATTGACCATTTCCCTTGCTGACGTCAAAAACATAACTGACGTCGGCACACTGAAAAATTGATGATGGCAGACTAACTGGCGTCGACAACATTGACAAATCGATGATAGTAGACTAACCAACATCAGTGACTATGAGAGGCAGACAGTAGAATATAGGTATGGATTACCTTTATTTCTTTTGTTTAATCTTTCATTATTTCTTTCTAGCAACATTCTCTTTATCAACAAGTGGATTGTCATCCCTCAAGGAAGTCTTTACACTTCTGGGACTGAGCCTTTGCTTGGCAGTCCACCTTATATCCATCTAACAATCTCTTTGTTTAAGTCTTTCTCTCTACAGGTGTCATCCTCCACAGCTAAAGAGGAGTCCCTTCAATCATTTGGATAATGGTGCACAAACTTCATCCGAGTACGTACAAACCCCTGACCCTTTATCTTAGTTTCTTACTTCCTTAGAATGTAGAAAAGCAAAAAAATAGTTGGAAACAACTATATTTAGTGGTCTATAGGATCAAGCCTATTTCTTAGATTAATCCTATATCCATATGTTCATAATCCTTTGATAAAATAAGCTTAACATCATATAGGTGCTATATGGGTCAACAGGTTATTTTTAGTTGAAATGATCATGCTAGGATTGTGCTTCTTAGTGATGGTAGGAGCATTTGGTGCATGTAATTTCTATACTTAGTCATTATGTACATAATGGATGACATCATTGTTTATTATAGGGAATCCATTAACATAATAAACTAGAAGCATGCATACACATTCAATCAAAAATATAATGAACTTATAACCTTATAGCCATTACACATTCAAATATTAACACCAAATAAGTATAAACCAACAACATTATATGACACATAAAAATTATTTGTCATTCATCAAATCTCAAATTTAAAAAAGTCCATAATATTTAAAATAGAGTACATGCTTAATTAATTATACTTAATGGCCTAGAGGCTCATAGGCAAGCTTGGGCATAGACAGATGGAGACTTCATGGCATGCGAGCTATTCCTAGATTTAATGGAAGCTCTTATGTTATATGCAAAACCAATTCTCCATAGCTTCATTACACTAAGTTCACCTCCTTTCCTTCACTATTTCAATCTCCTTTTATATCTCTACAATAATGTCTCTACTATGATAGAGTGCATACATTAGGTGCTGAGTTGGAGCCTTTGTTGATCATTCTGCTAGCTCTATCACCTTATGAAGTCAGTGTTATAATCACCATGTATCACCCCACCTATAAGATTGCCTAGGAAGCCTAGAATTGGTTAGTAACCTATCAATTAGCATAAGGTGTGCACTAATTCCTTTTATTGGTACCAAGATGCCAAAAAGACATCATTTAAAATGATGCCTTGTGCTGATATGTCTATCATGATGGCATGAATCCTTACATACCAAAATAAGGGGCCCAATAGTCCCTATGTTTTCATGGAGAAGTAGATCATGAAAATTATTAGTAAAAGTTTCCATGGATTCTTCTAGGTTCCTCACATGCCTCACTTGGTCACCATTTAGTCAGAATAGATCCCATTCAAACTTCTCAACACAAACCATGTGAAAGAAGGAAACAAGCTTCAATCATGATTTAACTTGTCCTCATGGAATCCCATTTTCAATCTAAATACATATGAATGGTGTCTTCTTTATGTTTTATAGGTGTTTTAGGAATATGGATGATCCCCTCTCTTCGAAGAAACAAGCCTCCTTATGGCCCTCAAGACTAAAACCATGAACTAGCTCTAAATGAATTCATAAGCCTTTTAGTAGGGTTTAATGTTTATTAGCATTAAGTTTTTTTTTGAACCTTTAGGTTTCAATTTCTCCCTTAATATGCCTAATTCATAGCTCTAAATTCATTACTTTTTTGAGTATATAAATAGGGATGTTTAGGGTCTTAATAGATTATCGTGGATGGGGAGTGACAGTCCACATGAGGTCTCCCAAAAGATATCCATTAAGTAGTGACCGTATCATAATATTTACACCTCATAATAGGCTTTAGACCTCATAATCACAACTATAAAAGGACTTTTTGATGAACATATAAGTTTAAGTACTCATGCACAAGCCTATGGGTGAGAGTGATGCCAAAGTTTTGAATAATGCCATGGAAGACTAATGGAACTATGAGAGAAGAAACTCAGTCAAGTTTAGACACATGAAATAGGCCAATGAAAAAGCTTACAAGATCAAGTTCAAGTCCAAACTTTAAAGAGTTTCCCCCTAATCACCACCTATAGCTAAGTATAGGTAGATCCAAGAGACATATATATACTTATGCAAGTGAATGTCTAAAGGGAGGCTATTTAGTTTCAAATAAAGGCCAACTAGGTTTTATGTATGGCTTACAAAACCTTTCTCTTGCTCATTGACATGTGGGAAGGCTCCAACAGTAGCCAAATCCCCCTAATAACCACCTATAGGACCATAGAAAGTTTTTCTCCAACTTTGGGAGTGAAATTACATATAGACACAAAGGAGGGAGCTCAAGTAAAGGGGCATAACATAAGGGTTATGTTATTGAAAGACATAAGAGACATGAAGGGATTACTAAACAATCTAACTCAAGAGATTATTCTAAATAGGTCATATGGTGTGTGAAAGTGTTGGTGATTGTGACTGGGGTAGAATATAATTGGAAGTGTCTTGAAATGGACCTCCCATTCATCACCCTCAAGTTAAACCCATTTAGCATAACCTCTATGTGAAGCAATAATGCTTAGGAGTCTCTTGGAGAAAGTGGTTTAATCACTAGTCCTTGTCTTGTTCATAAGTTTTATTGAAGGGTCAGATAGAGAGGATAAAACATGGTTTTGCATCACTTCTTGTAGCTTAGTTTTGCTTCATGCATCTTTTTATATCTTTTCATTGACAAATAGTAGGCTTAAGAACTGAGCCTAGATGATGCATCAGGGGATATAGCCACAAAACTATAGTTTTATCTCACTCAATATGCTATCTACAACTGTAGGTGATCCAATTGTATCATCTAGATGAGATAGGTCTAAAATACCTTTGTCTCAAAGGTGAAATCTAGACTGATAATAGTTTGAACTTAGTAAGGTGAGGAGAAATTTTGAGAACTAGGCCATTAGGGTTATACAGACCTAATTGTTTCAAACCTTCATAGTATGGACTCAAGTTTTATAACCCTTCTTAGAAGACTAATATCTATTGAATATCATTGGGAATCATGAATGTACCATTTTAGACCTATTTGGAGGTTGTTATGGTCAAAAAGTGCACTTTAAGGTGTTTTAAACAAGAAGCACTCTCTCATTTTGTGCAAACAATCTTCTATGCTTGAGAGATCACCTTGATAATCTCATAACTATTTAGAGGAGTTTCATGGGGTCATATGGCCATTAGATATGGTGAAGGGGGTTTTCTACCCCAAACTAGTGGCATTAATTCTCCCATTCACCCTCACAACTCTATAAACAATCTTTAAGACTGAAGGCTACCTTAAAACCTTGTTTTACACTATGAAGAGATTGAGAAGCTTCAATTTAGTACTTATAACTTATAGGAGGATTTGTATGGGGTATAAATCTAATATCCATATAATGGGACCTATGGGGGATAAATACTGGTGGCATTGGTTTAGGATTTGAATCCCTTATCTTTATGAACCATTGTTAAGATGGTAGACATGTTTAAACCTGCCTACACACTATCAATTACTCGATGAGAGAGGAAATAATAAAAATTAATATAGATGAATAAACTTAGCTATGATATGGATAAGATGACATTAATGTATCATGGTACCTAAATTATTCACTATCCCACATGTGTGAAGTATAGGATGTATAGATTAGGCTTCAGAGTGATTGTTACAAGCCTAAAAAAGGTAGTTTCAAGAGGCTTCTCTTGAAATTGGTTTGAGTAAGGCCTATTAGGATCTAATATAGATATCTAGACATGAGGAGGTCAAAAGAGAATGTTTCTAGAGCCTAATGAGGAAGAGTTACAGTGACTAAAACATCTCTTAGTGAGCCAAGACACCTAATGTTGGTTAAGTGTGCTATCAAGAGCCCCAAAAGACCCAATACAACTAGGTGGTAGTCCTTGAAAGTGGTTTTTAATTTTTAATGAAGAGGATGAACTATAAATAGGTGTGTAATAGATTATCAAACTATTTTAGTAGTCTGTATACAAATACTAGACATATAATGAGAAAATTTACTAGTTTTCATGGCCTATTAAGCCAACTAAGCTCTTGTACTCAGTTTTCAAGTTCCCATCATCTTAAAGACACTTGAGTCTTAGCTCTCAGTGCTAAAAAAGTTAGATAAATGTGGAAGTGGTCTAGAGTGGCATTGAATAACTTTAAGAAGCTTATTTTATACACAATATTTTCAAACTTCTTAGGATTTTTATCCCTTTTTCCACTTGTTATCTACACAATTATCTCCTAAAAACCATTCCCCTAAGTTTGTTCTTCTCTCTTGGACACTCCTATATTCATTTCCTACCTTTCATCCCCTTTTCCTAACATAAAAACCATTTCAACATTTTATAGTACTAGGTTGACTGCATCAACCTTTTACTCTTATGGGTGAAATTAATTTAGGGTCTAAGTCAGATCTTGATTGACCTAACCCATGACCCAGTGAAGTTTTGTCCATATCGGTACAAGGTCGATTGGGTCAACCCTATCAACTAAATTTTTTGGAAAAGTTTAGGGTTAAATACACCTATATATAAGATCATTTCACCATTATTTAGAGAAAATAATTAAGAGCTATTGCACATCTACTTATCCACCATTCTACTTCAGAAGAAAGCTTAGGGTTTTATATTTTATTTAAAGATATAGATCTTATCTTATGGAGAATTATTTTGGATGCATTGATAGGTTGTGTATCCTAGAGATTATTTATCCTTATCATCCTTACAAACCATAATATACTCTTGTGAATCACCTTGGCCAAAGGAGAGATTGAGGATCGATGGGTTCATATTCAAAGGTAAGTATTTATAATTTATTTCCTCCTTTATAAGAGTATATAAATATGCATTTATACTTCTCTTCCATGCATTATAATTCCATATACATTGATGTGAGTATATGTATTGTATGCATGTTTACTTTTGTTTTTTATATCCCTACTTTGTGCCACAAGCTTTGGTGAGCACTAGATTATACTTTTACTTTACTTGTTATTAGTTTAGTGAATATGAAAACATAGGTCTTAGTTAGGTTTATTACTTGATTTTGATAGACTGGAAGAATTAGAACCCTCCCTAATATTATTTTTATGATAAGAGATCACCTAATTAGGTTTAGTGGATCTAAATATTGGTCATGTTCTTTATTATCTAATATATCCTCAATCAAAAGTGTAAGTAGTATCTATCTTCTTTGAGTTAGGATTGATTTATAAACTTGATGTATTTTTGATTACATACATTCTGGTGAACCTAACATGAATATAAATCTTTAGGTTTCCTTTCATGTTTTTATTTTTCTATCATTTTATTTTTTATTATTCTATATTTGTGATACTAGGTTGATAGGGTTGGTATAGTTTCTAACTTATATGTGTAGGTTTAACACATAGTCACATCAAAATGACTATGTTCTATTTGTTTAGGTCTTCATTAGATATAGGTTACTAAATCAAATAGGTCAATGCAATATAGGTTTTCACTTCCAAACAAGCTACTAGGTCAAATAGGTCAACATAGTACTCTTATATGTTTTCATAAAACACACTAGATCGATCAAGTCAATATAGTATTCCTGATAGCTTCCATAAAACATACTAGGTCAACCAGGCTAATATAGTCATCTTGATAGGCTTCAACAAATAGGGAACTACATAAATAGGTCAACCTAATCAACATAGTTGGTATAATTTTTAGGTAACATTACAGGTGCATCAACAACAATCTCACACTCTTCTACATCTTCCAACCCACCAAGGTTCCTTTCTCTCTTTCTATATCACTTTAGTTATTCATTATTATATTTTTACACAATTTTTAGTCTTTAAAACTACCCTCATACAATAAACTAGGTCATCCTGGTCAACCTAATTCTATATTTTGTCTTCTATTTGAAATACTAGGTCAACACTTCTGACATAGTTCCTAAATACCCATGCTTCAATAGTACATTATCTGCATTGTCAACTATATTCTATAATGTCTACAAACACTATCATTTGCACTCACACTATACTATGTTTCAAAGTTGGAATTAACATTTATATACTAGTAATTACTTCACACTTCCACTTTTAGTTGCTTGCATGCTTAGAATAGATCACATAGTCTAATTAGGTGGCTTTTTAATATACCATTTAGTTTCACTATTTTTCTCTTTCTTGCACACACTACCAAATCACATAATCTCAAAACACATTTAAATAATTGTATACCCAAGGCCTATCTATGTGGTTAATGGTATATATTATAAAAACACTTACACCCTTATCGTTGTGATATTTTGAAGTTAGGGGGTAGGCCCTAATACCAAGCTAGTACAATTGTGAACACATATCCCTTTTAGCCTAAACATCTTGAAACCATCCATAGATTGATTTCTAGTTCCCAAATTTTATCCAACTTCCTTTTTCAAACTTAACATAATACTCTAATAGTCTAACAACATTTAGGATGACCTCTTAGTTATCATTTAATTTCTAAGTTGATTACTTGCTCTTTTCTCATTATATGTTGTATTACAAAAACTTGCATTGGCCAGTGTTGGTACAAGGTTTTATGTTGTGTGCCTCATTTGGATCATCTTGATTAACATAATTACTTGTGTTTACTTCCATTTCTTACTTTCAAAGTACATTTCAAAAAAATTCCCATTTTAGTACACTATCATTCTATTCAACATAGTCTCTTACAGACTGTTTATTCTCCCTACCTATAGTACTGAGTCAACTTGGTCGACCCAGTCTTCTTTTTATCCTCTCAATATATACTATTTAGTCAACCCTATAAACTTTTTATCCTTATCAAGCTATTTTTTATCCTAGGTGATAGTACTAGGTTGACCTTGTCGACTCGGTATCCTTATTTTTCCAAATTTTAATCCTTGTTTCTAGTATTAGGTCAACCTTGTCAACTCTATAATATTATCTATTCCTTCCTATTTCCTTGATTTTGCATCCATTTTTCCTTACCTAATCCCTCTCCTTCATCATTAAATTCCTATTTGAATACAACACTAAGTTGAATTTAATAGATATGGTGAGTCTTACTAAACCTCATGTGGTCTCCTATAAACAAATTATGGCTCCTCTCCTAGATGAAAGAAATGTTCATATAGCCACTTACACAAGAAAATATGGGATCCCTCCTCATGTGTCTTTAATTCATAATCTTCCTCACTCGAAGATAAACCCAAATTAAATTATACATCTGAAATGCTCTTCTTTATCTTTGAGTTTCCTCAACATCAAGGTAAGGATCCTTCTACCATTTACCAACTCGTGATAAGTGGTCAAGTTTAGGAGCCTCATTCAACTTTTCCCATGTTTTCAAATGCATTTGGGGATAATAAATTCTTTTCTTCTCATCCTCTTCCCTCTATTTTGACTCCTTATACCATGACTTATTCTTCTTTAAATTCATCTGCCTCTGTGCCTAGTATCTCCACGAACATGGTAGGTTCTACATCTAGTGGGCCTCTTCCAAGACCCAATATTTTCAATTATTCCACTAGTGCATCATTTGATACCCATGGTAATCATACCTCTAGTGCTTCTTCTTCTCATCCCTTTACTAGTCCATCTTTTGCCACACAAGCAAATTATGTCACTAGTGCCTCATATTTAACAACTCTTCTCAAGATCTTGATAATAAGCATAGTGGTACCCAAGCCACTACTACCATTTTTAATGCTTCAAATAATGCCAGTAATGAAACACAAACCCATCAACTCCTATTATAAAATCTTAATCAAATGAATGATTATCAAGATAATAATGCCAATCAAATGGTTAAAATGCAAAATTACCTTGTCCATCTTCAAACCCACCCTCAACAAATGTCATGGGGCATGCATAATCAAAATTTTGCCTCACCTCCTCTTCAGGATTCCCATGGTAAACTTATCCCTTAACCTCCTCTTATCAACAAGATAATCAAGCATCTTCAAAATGAGCCTCTTACATCTCAAATTGATAATATCAATATAAGAGGTATCACCCCTACCATTTATTACAATAGGTTAACTAATCCTACTCTTCATCTAAAAACATTTAGAAATATATATAAGTACTAGATCAAATTAAATATCTTTGCCTTTACCAAGATATTATTCAAAAATGTCATAGGTGATGTTTTATATTGGTACACTAACTTAAAACTCATTTTATTACT
The DNA here is from genome assembly GCA_037957365.1 of Torreya grandis. NCBI lineage: Eukaryota > Viridiplantae > Streptophyta > Pinopsida > Cupressales > Taxaceae > Torreya > Torreya grandis. Next base: position 377,235 of record JARHVA010000988.1, on the reverse strand, counting down.
AGTTTATAATATTTAATAAATGCTCTAGTCTATGAATTCCAAACTAGTGATCTTCCTAAGAATACCTTGGCCCATTTTATCAATTGTGAGTAAATTGAGATCAAAACTACCAAATATTTCATTAAATAATGGAGTACCTTGTCTAAAAAATGAAAACATAATATAGAAGATGACATGTTTCATCTCTTTACCAATGCCATTTTCCCAAGTTGTAATATCAAGTCCAGACTCTCTCTCTCTCTCTCTCTCCACATACTTTTGAAGAGGCTATTGACTAAGATAAATGTCAATATTTACTTATGTGTCAATTAAATCCATCTCAACCTTATATGAGTACTCATATATTACTTAAGAACAAGAATCATCATGCTAAAAATGATGGTGTCACAGACTCTTATGACACCATTCACACTATTCAAGTTGTTATTCCTAACCAAACTTCAAAACAAGCTTCCCCTCCTAACCAATTCACAAATCCTCATTTCTCTTTAGCTAGTAACATCAATGTTCACAAACCTTTATCCTCAACCAAATTACTAAAATGTCTACCAAGGCCTCTCCCATGAGAACTTGATCCTATTCATCTTATGAAATCTTAGTATGACCCCAAAAAAATTGTTGGTTTCATGCTAGTTGGGATCATTTTCAAGTGACCTGTAGGCACCTTCATAATTTGGCTATGGATTTCCTTCTTTGTCCCAATTTTGACTATGATTTTATCATTCATCAATACCAATAAGCCTATGACATTGCTTTCAAATCCCATGAAACACATACTAAATCTCAAGCTTTAAATCAAGCTAATGCTTATTTGGCCATCTATAAAGATCCTCTTCTAAATCACCAAGACATCCAAGACAATCCTACCCCTTCTACCAATAATATTGAAAGTTTTATTGACCCAAATCATAAAGAGAATGTGGTTAATATGACTAACATGTGAAGGGTGGTTATTTTCATTGATCCTCAACCCATATACACCCCTCTATTGTCTTGCACATTCTATTTTATCCAAGATTCTTCTCCAACTCACTTAAATGAGTTGGGATAAGATGAAACTATATATTTTGATGAGCCACTTCCAAATCCTCCATTAGATAACACTTCCCATATTATTTCTACCATCCCTCCATCTTCTCTACCTAACACTAATGATACTCAAGATTTTATTAACACTTCTTATAATCTACCTCAGCGCATACCTGCATCAACTACTACATCTTCTCAACATAATATATAACCTTTCCCTCCAACTAAACCTTCTACCTCTTATCAACATAAATTCACATGTACTTCAGCTCATCTTTATAAGGACCTCCTTCAACACTATGCATCTCTTTCCAACAATATTCTTATGGGTTATGATGAGTGGGATCCTATCAGGGAACTCACTAATATCCCATCCAAAATACCATTTATATAAAATATGAGGACCTTTCTGTGCCATAATAATCATCTTATGAAACTTTTTTTCAAAATGAACATCCCTCATCCTCCCCTAGTAGGATGCAAAACAACCTTATCTAGATCTAAAGATAACATATCATAACAATGTGAAGAAATCTCCATATATGTTGATGAAATAATAAAAACTTCTCTTTCCCTCAAATTTCTCATTATTTCCATGATCCCTAATTAGATTATACTTTATGTAGATGATCCTCCTCTTTTCATTAGTGTTAAAATTGGTGATATCTAAGTCAAACATACCTTAATTGATGAGGGTTTTGACACTTGTGTTACCTCTCTTGATTTTATCAAAACCTTTGGATATTATAAATGCAATCTTAAATCCACATACATCACATGTCAAGGTAATGATCAAAGGCAAATGCCTCCTTTAATTTATGTGTGGCTCCCCATTACCATCCCACCTATCACCATTCATGCTAAGGTGATGATATTTAACTTTCCTCTATCTTACAACATTTTGATTGGTAGGCCATGGACTCATTGTATGAGAGAAATTGCCTCTTCCACTTTTCACTTTATTAAATTTCCTCACAATGAATCCATATATAGGATTCAGGGTGACACCAATCCTTGGAATTTTTAACAATCCCAATACCAAGGTGTATTCAAGATTCCCACCCTTAATCACTTATAAAGCATTCCTTTTCATGAATCTCAATGATTTAACTTTCTTATCAACTCTATGTGATATTATAATAGTCATCCTAAAATCATTGGGAATATTCCCACTATCCTCCTAGATTATGATGATGATGAGCTTGATGAGATCAATCTTAAGATCAAAACATTCAATCTCTCACCTCATCTCATCTCTCAACTTCCCACTTTTTTGTAACCTCATTCTTGAAAACCACCTTGTGATGATATCCCCATTGTCTTAACTAAGACTCAAAATTCTATTCATCACACCACATTAGATGGCAATGTCATCCTTACCTATGTTATAGATCTTCATATGATTAATTATGATGATGGTTGTACCTTAGATGATCCATTCTTAAGAGGTCTTATTCAAACCTGTAATGTTGAGATTATTCATTATTGTTCCTCTTTACTTCATTATTTTAGTATATCTTCCCATATTACATCATATATCATTCCTAATTTTCTTATTTTTCCTCTTTATCATAGGGTATAGATGGTGTGGACACCTCTAGTTTTTTAATAAACTCGTAGGAGTATGTTTATGGATCATGCAATAAATGGGCCCTATCGCTTTGCTAGGTACCATGACCCATATAGCCTACTTATCCCTGAGATGCATGTAACTCTCCTTTAGCCTTTTGTCAACCCCACATCTCCCTCAGTAGAGCCCAAGTTAGATCTCACTCTTACTCCCACTTTAATTGAGTTTATTCCTACTTTTGATCCTATCACTCCTTTAGTAAAACCTTGTCCAATCTCTCCACCAACCCCACCTTTTCTTGGTGATGGTTTTATCCCTTTACTATAATAGGATCCTTCGTCCACCAAATGGGTCAATCAACTTTATTATGACATTCGTAAAGTTATTGGTCATTGGACTAGAGATTGTTCCCTATACCAAGCTCCTTCCAATTTTGTTACACCTCCTCCTATGAGTACATCTACTAAGACTACTCATAGGCATATTTGTTATTGTTTCATGTAAATTTTGATTTATTTCTTAGAATAAAGTTATAAAACTTGAAAGAAGGGTGAAGTTAATATAACCTAGATTTGGTTTGCACTCTGTGATCCAGATGGTTTTAGATACTCATCTTTGGCTTGGGAAGAATGACCTATAGATAAGAAAGAACTAAAAAAGTGGTTGATTAGTTAGATAGTAGTGTGGATTGCCTATCAAGTTAGATATAGGAAGTACAAGATTCCATAGAGGTTGTCAATCCACACTTTAAAACAATCAAGTTCTGAAAACAATTGATGAATTACTTGTATAAATAACAAAAGATACTGAAAACAATATAAGTGCTTAAAAGAGATGAATTTGACTAATTATAGGAATAAACAATTAGATATTAATGATAAATAAATCAAACATGGTTAAAAAAATAGGGTGATGTTTTGTGATTAGGTAAAAGGTTAGAAAGTGGGATTTGGTTAGGGTTTGATAGGTGGAATTAACTTTTTATTAGAATTATCACATAGTGACTGTTGGTAGTTAAGGTGAAACCATTGATGATTGGGTAACCATCGGTGGTTGGGTTACCATCAGTGATTATGGATAGATCATCAATGATTAGGGTGACTTTCAATAGTTACTATAGGTTTTGGTCTGGGTAAAGGTAGGTCTAGTTGGGAAGGTTGTTAAATGATTTTAGGAGGTGGGTTTAGGCTGGAGGCTAGTTTCTAGATAGAAACAAATTAACTAATTACTAAATATAGATATTTTTATTTTTTGTTGTTGATCTAAAGAATGTTGAGGTGTATTATTGAAAACCCATTATGGATCCCTAGAGTAATTTTTGTAGAGTAAAGGTGTCTTGGCTATGATTGGTAAATTGCAACACTTCATATATATAACTTGGTTATTAGTTTAATAGAATAATACCTTAAAAATAAGTTTTGATATGTGAAACTCTAATAATTGTTCTTTCTCTCTAATGATTGATTTCTCTCCCTTTCACCTCCTCCTCCTCCTCTCCTTTTATAGAAGGAAAGGAGAGGTGAAACAATAAGTTTAAAAAAGGCGTAAAGGGGTCATCTAATTTTACCATGCATAACTATGTGAGTGGATAAGAATAAAAAATAAAGATGGATTTGAATTAGAGTTAAACCTTAAGGTGGTTAAAGGCTGACCATCAATGTTTAGGTCTAATCATTGATGATTAGGGGTCAACTATCGATGGTTGATAGGTCAAAAGGTTGAATGGTCAAAGTTAGTCATTTTGACTTGGTTTTAGTGGTTGAGGGTTGCCAAGTGGTCCTAAGGGGTCCAAAGGTAGTCTAGGGGTTATTTTTGACATCTAAAACCATCATGTGCAATTTTTTAGGGTCTATAATTTACCTTTTTTTGTTGTGTAGTTTTTATTAGTAAGTTATAAAATAAAAAAGAAGGTTGGGTCAAAGGTTTAGGTGCCTTGAGCCTAAGAAGAGGTGTTCCCCCTCAAAACAAGATTCAATGAGGTGAAATATAACTAGGCATAGGTTTGACAAGTGGTTAAGTGGGTGATTTTATGTTGGGCATTGAGGCATAAACATGTGCACAAAATATGACTATATGAGATATCACATATTACGTATTGACTAGGCTATCATGATTGAGATAGTTGATAAAATAGGTGGTGACTGAAGGACAAGTGATAAGTGAACCAAGTGACCACATTTAGGCATGGTGGTTAGGTTACACTCATAAACTCAAGTCTCCTAGGCAAGGTTAGTATATTCATAGGTATTCAAGGTTGGAAGTGATCTCAAGAAGACACAATTAGGCCAGTGCATAAAATTAGTGTGAGTTCAAGTTATTTAAGATGGAAAAATAGTCATAGCAATCAATGTGACCAAGGCAAGGCCATGGCATAACATGAAAAATTTAGGCCAAAATGTCCAATTTTGATTTTGACATGGTTGGTTGCTTGGTGGAGTAAGTACTCTTTAGTGGTAGGTAGTTAGATTGTTATTGTATCATGATTCTATTTGGAAAATGTGGTCAACTATCGATGGTCAAGGGTTTTTAGGTCCTCATTATTGGATTTCAAACTACAACACTTATCTCATGATAAGTATGAACTAATGGTGATAGTTAAGAGTTTGAGTAAATTATTGATTGGGTGTTGAGTGAGGGTAATCAAAGATATAGAGGGGATGAGGTAGAGAACAAGGCATGGTAATAATTATGAGGGTACCTCCACACCATTGGTCATGGAATGAGGTAGGGGTGTTTTAAATTTAGTAGATTATGGTTATTTTTTATGTTGAATGTTTTGGTTAGAACTATGGGTTGGATGTTGTGGTGTATATGTAGACCTAGGGTTTTAGGGTTTGTTTTGGTACTTTGTTTAGTGTTTATGGATAAGAAATTGAAGAGGGTGGGTGGGTGGGAAGTTATTGTGAGTGATGTAAAGGGTAGCTAGAATAGTTTTATTAGTTATTAGTTCTATTTTTGGTTAGTTTTTTAAATCCCTAGGGATTGGGGATAACCAATGATCACTACATAGTGACCATTGATGGTAACTATCGACTGACAATGGTTGAGAAGCAACCACCCAATGGTCATCATGGTGATCATTAGTGGTTGAATACCTGATCATTAGTAGTCAATGGTTGATCAATGATGGTTCACAAAAGAAACCATCATCGATCGACCCTTAATCATTAGTGGTTCTGAGGAGGTTAAAAATATGGTAAGTTCAGTTAGAAGGTTTCAATGATAGGTTAGAGCTATGTTTAAAGGTTTAGGGGAAAGGTTAGGGTAAAGGTTTAATTTAATAGGTATGGGTTATAGTTTGTGATTTAGGTTAGGGTTATGGTTGGTGATTTAAGTTAGGGTTAGTAGGTTGAGTTAAGAGTTTGGTTGAATGTTATAGGTAGTGGTTAAAGGTAGTAATTAATTATTTATGGTTTGGGTGAAGGGTTTAATGATAAAAGTTAAGGATAGTGGCTAAGATAAGATAGGTTAAGGGTTTGGGGTAGTGGTTAAATAGTTTTAGGGTAAGTCTTGGTTACGTGTTGGATTAGGCATAGTTGTTTAGATGAGTAGGTTAAAATAGGAGGAAGTAGGAGGAATAAATGGGTTAGGGTCATGAGTGGGATAAATAGGTAATGTTGAGAGTCAAAGTTTGTTGGATTAGGTGAACTAAAGTATGGCTATCAAACCTTGCAAGCCTAGGAAAAGATACATATGAGAGATTGGGTACATTAAATACTTGATGAGGTACATTGAGGGATGATTGACACTGATTGGGATCATATGACAAATATGGTCCTTAGAGGAATTACGTACTACTAGTATGTAACTCAAGATGCAATAATGTTATTAGCTCTCATGGAGAAATGGGATCCTACCACTAACATATTTTTCTTCTGATAGATGAGATGACCATTTTACCTAAGGACATCCATAGGATCATATGGATATCCATACGAGGTGAGCCAATCTACCATATTGATAGTGATGAGTAGGATGGGCAGATGGAACACTTGTATGAAGAAAAATGCAAGTTGGTGAGGTGGAATTTTGGGAGTTTCCACTACACACCACTATATTGGGATAGAGATGTGAGGTAGCTATTCACTATGATGATGATAGCTATGACATGTTACACTTTACTAGATTCTAGAAGTAAGAGATTCCCTTACTTGTTAGTGGGGTTGTTTGTTGAGATGTGGTTGGGTTGTACATGTTTGCATGGGCTCCTATGTTATTAATTAAAATTTATCAAGAGCTTTAGGGCTTCTGCACCCCCAAGATATATGGGATTAGTGTATGTTTTATTATACATTATTCAGATTATGAGCATATCTAGGTACTGAGACCTAAAGGACTACCATGTGATGGTTTTGTTTAGATGGATTTTAGAGTTAGATACATGCAATGGAGAGGTAATTATGCCCTAATAATACTAGGAAGAGGAGGTCAAGACATTTGACTAGTACAAACACCAACTACATGCCCTGATTGTGGGAGATGTTATTTGGCATCCATATGTGAGATTCCTAGCATGGGTGAGTTACACTCAACACATACTATCACTATAGAGTTACAAATGGATATTTGGGATGCATGATCATGAGATTGAGCTCATCCCATTTGATAGGGTGAGGAGGTAGTTTGGTCTTGTATAGGGTATTTCTAGAGAGTTCCCTAGATATACCCTTACCTTCTCTACAACCAACTGAGGTATTTATTGATCAAGAGGAGCTATTGACTAGGGATGAGGTTGATGACATGGGAGTTATATATCATTACCCTAAATGATTCTAGGCTCACTACAATGTAATGGTTTTTGGAGGAGATGATAAGGGCCATCAAGACATGGATGTAGATGCAGGGGGAGATGGAGATCAGATGGGAGGTGGGTCCAAATATATAAGCATTGATCACTAAGAGGGACCAGGCATGAGCAGTAATAGTTATGGCTTAGGCATCCTTGGCATAAATTACCTAGGAGAGGGATGTCTCACATGGTCAGGTGGCTACTCTTATAGGAGAGAGAGATCAGACTAGGGCTCAATTAGCCATAGTTATGTAGGAGAGATATTCCCTTTAGAAGGTAGAAGGAGTACCAACAACTACAAAACCACTAGAGATTATCTTCATGGTGAGATATGTAGTAACTATGGAGGAGATTTGGTATTATGAGGCCTTAGTTTTTAGTCATCTACCAGATGATCCTCATGGGGTGAGTATAGAGCTAGGATCACTAGAGGTGATAGCACTGTGACACCAGGTTAGTGGCCCACTTTTGTAGGTGGATACATAGGTGCAAGAGGGTAGGTTATAAGAGTTAGTGATGCTTGAGGGGGCTATACTATTATGAGACATTGAATTTTTGATGTATCATATGATTTTGATATTAGCCTATGAGCTGATCTAGCGAGATGTATACATATTTTGAGGGATATGTACATATTTGTGTATATGATTATCATGTTGATTATGAGATCATGATTTATAGATATGATCTTTGTTTATGGTTCTATTTTATGATTTGATATGATGGTGTTCATGATGGTTTATGTGGACTCATATAGCTAGGCATGTGATGATATGTCTCTTTAATTTATGTTCATGGTGATGTTGATATTGATTGATTTTATTTATGTGATTATGATGTGATGGTCATAGTGGATGATCTTGATATGATAATGTGATGTTATGTATGATATGATAACATTTATGTTGAGTACAACATGACTATGATGTTTGTGATTTATTGTTATGGTTATGGATGACTATGATGTACTTTATGTTCATCACATGGGTATGGGTTAATAGACCATAGTTGTTATGGATGTGATAGGTGGTAGGATGCATATGATGTTATGACTAGGTGATAGGATGCTCACGATGTTATTATTAGGTGGTAGGATGCTCATGATGTTATGATTATGTTTTGTTTGGGATATGATAATGTTTATGCTTTCTTACCTAGATAGGCATGTGATGGATAACATATGTATATGATGTATGATTTGAATAATGAGAGATGTTCCATGATTAGTTGGTTTTGTTTGGTTATTTAGATGAAATGGTATGATGTTTATTGTGAGTAGAGACATGTTGAGGTAGATTATATGTGATGAGTTATTGATTTATGATGTGACAAAAGGTAATGTTGTAATAGTTGTATGTTTTCTATGATGGCTAAGATGTTTTTGTGATGAAAAACACTTAAACAAGGCACAACACATAATAAAATACATAATTGGTTTTTAATTTTATTCAATGAGTTTCATATGATTAGATGAGGTGGTTGACACAAAGTAAGATGTATTAGTAAACTAAATGCGAAGAAGATAGGCCAATCAAGAGACAAACACCGTAATGAATGCATCAACAAGTAGATATGAGAGAACAAGAAGGCATGATAATTATTATTTGGAAAGGACTAAAACAAATTGGAGTATGATCAATTTACAAACATAAGTCATTTGAATGCTTTGCATTAGCATCCATTAGTTGATTAAAAAGGTGTATTGAGAACACAATGTCACGTAATCTCATAATCCCTTGCTTATGGTGTATAAAGAGGAGATGGATGACTATGGAACCTTCTTGTGAGACTAGCATGCCTCTTTTAGAGGTTACCAAATATTCAGTATAGATAAGTCCATTCCATATAAGGTGTAGACTAATTGATGTAGGAAGTATACTTATGAAAGTCAATTGCGTCTTCCAAATTATTTTGATTATTTTGATTTGATAATGGATCACTTTCTATTTTGTTATTATTTAGAGGGATAGGGGAAGCTGATCGATACAAAAAGCTTCTAAGAGATTACTATGCTTTGATAAATGCTTTACTTAGCCATCTTTTAAGGGAGTGGTCTAAGTTTGTGAGCTTTGTTTAAGGATTTTGATAGTTATCCTTAAAGGGAGAAATTTACCTTATAGTGAGCAATTTTGATATGTTTTGGTAGCTGTCCTTCAAAGGAGTAGTTTGTGAATGCTAGAAATGACCCATGATTGTTTTTTTTGTTTGATTTTTCATTTTATTTTTTTTTGATGACATATAATTTATTATATATGATTAGAGGTTTACCTTTTATGAAGGAAAAAACTAAATCTCAATAAGGTTGGTGAGTGGGTAAAAAGAGGTTTAAGTGACAATAATCATGGGAATCCATCCTATAAGGGAATGGAAAGTATCATGAGGATCATGCCATGGGTAGAGACATGGTAATCATGTTAAAAATTAAGCTAAGGCTATAATGGATAATCATATGATTATGCTTTAATTATTTTTCCTTAAAATAAGGAGATGAATGTGGGTGAAAATAATGGATGAGCATAAGTTAGAAAAAAGGTGAGTTTGATCATGTTTTTAGAAAAAGAAAGGATGCATATGAAAAGCATTGAGGGGCTTAGGTTCCAATTTTAATTTAAGAGAAAACAACCAGTAAACTCCTAATCCATACTTATGCATTACGATATAAGGTCCAATCTAATTGAAAGTAAACTTGCCCTACTTGATTTTCTCCATATTGGTGATATGTTGATTTTCTTTGAGGATGAGGTTTCTAATGTTGAACTCTCATACTTTGAGGTTCTTGTTATAAGTACGCTTGATTTACTCTTGATAGACATGAAGGTGGGTAAGTTTGGTTAAATGATGCTCATCAAGTAGCTCAAGTTGGGTTAATCAGTCTTGATGATAATTGCTCTCAGAAATGAGATATTTTAGGGATATGTGAAGAGAGGGAATTTGGACTTTGAGAGGAAAGATGGTCTTATCTCCAAAAACTAGAGAGAAATGGGTAGCACCTATAGGGGTTTAAAATCTAGTACAATATGCACATAAGTGAAGGGGATGTGTAAATCCTAATCTTGACCAGATGCATTAACCATTTTAGTTAGCATGTTTTTGAGAGTTTTGCTAGAGGCTTCTACCTATCCATTAGCTCATGGATGATAGCATGATGAGAAACTTAACTTGATACCAAATGCATCACAAAAATGTTGGACATATATTTTTTTGAAATATTTGCCATTGTCAGTGATAATTTTATGAGGAAAATTGAAATGATAGATAATGTGATGGTTGATAAAGTTGTTAATATTTTTAGCTTTGGTTGAAATCAGAGGAATAGCCTCTACCCATTTGGTGAAATATTCTATTACAGTAATGATAGAATGATATCATTATGAATAATGGGGGTTAATTTATCTAATAATATCCAAAACCCATTATGAGAAGGGCCATATATATTTGGATACTAGAAGACTATGGCTAGGTGCATGGTGTAAATTGGCATGTTGACATTTTACACACTTTTTCACATAATCACAGTAATATTGGTTAAGTGTGGGATAATAATAGCCAAGGTAAAGGATGCATCTATTAATATTTAGGCTATTAAAGTGTCACCCATAGATCCTATCATGAATTTCTTTGATAGTATAAGAGGCTTCATGACTACATAGGAAACATAAGAGGAGACCATAAAAGCCACATTTATAAATAACTACCCCCAGTATGGTATAACATGAGGTGCTCTAGATGAATTCTTTTTGATCATTCTTAGAATGGTTAGAAGGGATGATGGAAATGTTGAGATAGTTGAAGGTCCATTGGTACCAAAGGTCAGGTTGGGTCTCCCTCATACTGAAGATGGTAGGAGAGTCTAATTTGATATAGGAAGGCTTAGTAAGTTGATGGATAATAACATATAGATTAGAGTTAGAGGGTGTAGATGGGATCTAGGAAGTGATAAAATCCATCATATTGGCAACATTATTTATAGATCATCGAGTGGTTTGGATATGGTAGTGTTTAAATGATGCTAAGAGTGTGCTAGCTATTTATTTTTACTATTGAAAAACATCATTCTTACATTGATAAGATCCATTTATTTGATTGACCACAAGTTGAGAGTCACTATAAATGTTAATCATTCTGACTCTCAAGGCTAATGTAGTTTGGAGACTTATCACTAAGGCTTTCATACTCAACCATATTATTGGTACATTCAAAATCTAGCGTGAAGGATAAAGGAAGAGGTTCACCATGAAGGGGGATAAGGATGACACCAACTCCCCCACCACGTTGACACTTTGATCCATCAAATAACATAGTCACTTGATAGGTGAATTATTTTTGAGAGAGGGCTGCAATGGACTCATCTAAAAACTCAGGAGGAGGAGGTTGATTGTCTACTAATGGTGCTTTGGCCAATTGGTCAAAAATGACTTGACCTTTAAGTGAATTTTGTTGGAGGAATTTAAGGTCAAACTTGGATAAAATCATGAGCCACTTAGCCATACATTAGTTTTGATATGGCTTGGAGTGCATACACTTGATTGGGTCAGTATTGGTTATGATAAAGGTTTTGTGGTTGAGAAGGTAATGGTGAAGTTTGGTGGCCAAAAATGCTAATATAAGGCAAAATTTCTTAGTATGGGTATATCGAGTCTCATAATCTATAAGCATAAAATTGATGTAGTAGATGGATTTATCCTTATGTTTCTCATCCTAATGAGCTAACATTTCCCCTAAGGAGTGCTCAATGGTAGAAATATAAATGTAGAAAGGTTTATCTTCCTTGGGAGAAATGAGGATTGGTAGAGATAGGACTTTTTAAGTGAATCAAAGGCCTTTTGACAATCATTATTCCATTGAAAATATACATCCTTATTCATAAGGTGGTGGAAAGGTTGGCATCAATATGAGAGATGTAAGATAAAGCTATGAATAGATTAGAGCTTCCCTTACAAGATGTGGAGTTACTTGAGGTGGGTAGGAGGAGGCATGTTGAGGATGGCTTTGATTTTGGCAAGATAGACCTTGTTCATTGAAGGGAGATGATAAATACAAGGATATTTCTTGAAAATACCCTAAAGATACACTTCTTGGGATTAAAGAAAACATGGTAATGGATGAGTCACTCAAAGATAATCTTAATAATAGCCAAATAATCTTTATGACATTTGGATTTTTCAAGAAGGTCATCTACATAGTCTTTAATTATTTTATGAATAAAGTCATGGAAGATGCAATTCATAGCATGTTGGTAGGTTGCACTAGCATTCTTCAGTATAAAAGGCATGACCCTATAGTAAAATGTTCCCCATGGGGTGATAAAGGTGGTTTTGTGTTAATCTTCAGGGGTAATCAAGATTTGATTATAACCTGTGAACCCATCCATAAGAGATAACATCTCATGGCCGACTGTAAGATCAACAAGCTAATGCTTGGAAAAGAAAAGTCATCCTTTGGGAAAGCAAGGTTAAGGTTACAAAATTCCACATAAATGTGAATCCCCTTATGGATTTGGTGAAAATTACTATTATCCTCAAATGTAGTAGGCTTAATTCATGGGATAAACCTTACAAAACTTGTTTATTTCATAGCCCATGAGCTTTAGGCATGAAAAATGAGGCCAAATATTGCCTTCATGCATTATTATCCAATTCAAAAAGTTAGTCTTTTTTAATTGATTTTTTCATCCCTTGTAATCCAAAGAATTTTCTTCAGACTACACACATATTACAATCTAGAGATTTTTCTCTGGACTACACCCTTTATGCAAGGATGAAGAATTTATCCACTCCTACACATGTAAGGTCAGAGAATTTTTCTACCACTACATGTGGGCCCACCATTGGGAGGTAATTAATGGACATTAATTACCACTGTTATATATATACTTTACCATGTAATTTATTTTTCACCATTTATTTTTACCCCTCCTCTGTCACCATTTTTGAGCTATACTTCATCTTCCCATCCATTTTTTCCATGCTCAATTAACTCTAATCATCCACAAATTTTACCTTCCTTTATAGATCTTAGGTAAGGTTTACTTTGTTCTCTTTCTTTTATTTTACCCTAGCTTTCTAGGTAGTGTTCCACCATTTTCTCTTACATTTTTCTTTGGAACCCTGTTGTGTGTTTTGAAATCCCCTATGGCATCATTTACAAATATTGAGCATCATTTCATGTCTTTAAAACCCTATTTTGTGTTTTAAAACCATGGTGCCTCATTTTTTGTTTTGTAAATATTATGCTTCACTCTTTAAAACCCATATTTTAATGTCTTAAACCCTATTTTGAGTAAACATGTACTTTGAAGAAAATTATCTGAGTAATATAGTTTCTCCCTGAGGATGTACTCTAGATAATTTTCTTCAACGTACCTCTTAGCATATAACATCTAAAACACCCATCCATTAGATGCACTTCAAATAATTTTCTCTGAAGCATACCCAATCCCCTAAGAATGTGGTGTAGGCTAGAGAGTTTTCTTCAACTACACCCAAACCTTAGTGTTTTACCCAAATGTAGTGTAGGCTAGAGAAAATTCTCCATCTAACATGTTAGTCTTCCCATCTAGTGTCATTCAGAGAATTTTCTTTTAAATTACACAAAAAACCATGTAATCTAGAGAAAATTATCTGAAGTACACCCACAAACATACCTAATATGTATCCCATAGAATTTTCTTTGAAATACACCCAAACCATTCAATTTTCATGTAGTTTGAATAATTTTATTTGGACTACACAAAACCTTTAATTACCCCCATGTAGTTCAAATATTTTTCTTTAAACTACATAATTTCTAAGAACATTTACTACACAAAACCTTTAATTACCCCCATGCTATTTAGATATTTTTATATGAACTACATAATTTCTAAGAACATGCATAGATGTAGTTTTTATCCACCCTTGTATACTTCCTAAAAAAGAAAAAGATGATAACTCTAGAGGATTTAAGCACTCATGCAGTTGCTCGACCAATGATAGAGGTTTCTCCTGATAAGAGAACCATGAAGTATAAATTCCAAGGAGTGGTCCCAATGTCCATATTTGAATCCAATGTTGATCAGATCAAAGATATAGAAATTAGTCATGTAGACAGGATATAATTCTTATAGACACTAAATAAAGATCCAATTGCACCATACATACAAGCTACCCTAAATAGAAAAATTCACTTGGAAACCACATCCCAATATCATCACATGATTCAAAGTTTATCTTGATAGTTGCTTCTCATTTTGATAAGTAAACTAAGTCAGTTAAAGATGCAGATGGTAAAGTTGTCATCCGAATTAATGAGGAGTATTTTGACAAGATCTTTCATCTCACCGACATAGAAGAGTAATTAGATATTACCATGAGGTCATCCCAGGAACATTATGACAAAAATTCTAATAAATATAAGAAGCACATCAATTCCCACTGGCTCAGGACTCCTCAACCTGCCATTTCTAGGTGGTCAAAGAAAATTTATCATAGTGAATTCTTATAATAAGTAGGGGATTTGATCACCCTTCTAAGTAGAGTTAAGGGGATACCCACATCCAACATATTTCAAGAATGGATGTATCATTACATATGGCTCATCAAGAGGAATAAGTAGATGATCTTCTAGGGAAAATAGATCAATGATGCCATTTGTCACCAACTTTCTGAGGTGACTTCTTCTCTCAAGTTCTTCATGACCTCCTATTTAGTATATGCTATGAAAAGTATGAAATCCTTTCCAAGTCTAACGAGTGTTGGTGATAGAAAGAAAGTTATTTTTTATGAGAATTATCCATAATTGACCCTGAAGGAGAGTCTAAAGCATTATATAAGGGTCAATGATGCCTTCTTCTATAAGTAAATTTATACTTTTGACAAAGACCTTGAGAAGAAAATAGTTTCAAAAACATCATGGGAGAAAGTGAATAAGGTTAGTTGTATATTCTTAAAATTCCAAACCTTCACCTACATCAGAGTAGGAGGGTTCAACAAAAAACCCTATATGTTGCTGAGATATCCAAGGGACAAGCTGATTTTAGCTGAGATGTGTTAATAGATGATGAGTGTACATAAGAAAAAATTAGATGTTCATAAACCTAGGTTTAAGTTCCTAGTTAGCATTAGCTGATATATAATATCTACCACTCAGAAGGCCAAGATGATGGAAATAAAACTACAATGGATCACTCTCAAGAGGTTTAAAAGCTAGAAAGACTTTTACTATAGGAATATGAAATAAAATATCAAATGTAAAATAGAGGATATTTGGGCTGAGTGTAGGATAGAAGAAGATGTGAGAAAGCTTAACTATAGCCATCTCACTATATATTAGATTATAAACTTGAAGTTATCTAATGTTCCTAAAGATGTGGAAGATGATGAAAATGCATTGAACACTCTGTATGAGAGTATTTAGGTTTATTATACTCCTCTTCTACCAATATAGTGGTCAATAAAGGAATTTACTTCTATAATAAATAGGTTCCAACTCATTCTTGCTAAAACCAATGTCTTGTTGGAGGGAAAGGACATCCGATTAAAACCTTTCAAGACTAGATTATAGGAATAATATGATGAAGAGAATTCCTAGAAATGAGAAGAGCTAAGGATAAAAAATAAGGAAGATATTATTACCTCTACATAAAAGGTGAAGTTTGTTTTTAAAAGAAAAGGTAAAGGTAAAGGCAAGGGCACCAACATAGAGGAGAAAAACGTTTAGAGTAATGTAGAAAAAAATCCTACTATGGGGGAAGCATTAGTGCATCTAGTAAATTCTTAAGATGAGACTCCCCAGGTATCATATTATTCTCTTCCCCTAGTCACTCTTATATCAATTACCTCTACACTACCCTTGTAAACTATTTATTCTTCTCCTTCCGCACCAATCAGTGACACACTCTTTCAAGTCCCTTCTGATATAACTTTAGACCAAGTATTTGGGTCCCTTTCTAATTTTCCTAGTTCTTGAAAGTCATTAGGATCACCTTCCAATTTTTATATTACCCATTAAGACATTGATAAGTTCATGTCTACTTCATCTTCGAAATTGGCAACTCAAGTCTCATCCACTCCCATGCCTAATGTGTCAATGGGAATCAAAGTTTCTACCATAACTACTCAAACACCACCTATATTTACCACTACTCCATTAGTATCTATTCCATTATTGAATACCCCTATTCCACCTTCCATTCTACTCACCTCAAAAACCATTGATCCTCTCCCATCATCCCAATCCTTGACATCATCTGCACAAGAATATTCATCTACCCTTCCCACTTGGTTGATGTCTCAAACACCCAAGAAGAAGAAGAAAGTTATG
Organism: Torreya grandis; assembly: GCA_037957365.1. NCBI lineage: Eukaryota > Viridiplantae > Streptophyta > Pinopsida > Cupressales > Taxaceae > Torreya > Torreya grandis. The sequence goes on along the minus strand of JARHVA010000988.1, from coordinate 360,547 downwards.
TCACCAGATGATTTTGACTTTGGTTAACTTGTGCTAGTAAAGTTAAAAATAGAAAAAAGGCCAAAATATTATCAAGAGTGATTTTTGATTCTAATAATAAGCATGTCAAAGTTACAGTTCCTCCCAAAGATAAAAACATTGAAGATGTCCAAGCATCTGACTATGTAATAAGTAGATAGATCTTGGTAAAAAAATAAACAAAAGTGCAAAAGAGGATCTGTAGGTAGCAATGACATCTTTGATTGAGAGATATGATAAGGATAAGGTGATCAAAGATCAACTCAAAGCACAGGTAAAAAAATTAACATCAGTTCTACTAAAAATCACTCAATCTTATAAAGTAGTAGAGCATATTAGGAGCGATGATATTAAAAAATCTATTTAATAGGAAAAGAAGATTGGGTCACAAGGTTAGGCAATCATTGCTTAGATAGAGATGATTTTAATGTAAGGTGTTCAATGGATATGTTCTACCATTGAGATTTTGAATAACTTGAGTGAAATGAAGATGGAAATTCAACAAAAACTCGACACACTCTCTCAAGACTTACAAGTAATAGACAATGATTTTCATACATGAACCCAATTACACTATTTCAAATTGGAACTTCTAATTAAGTAAAAGGTGATCTCAAACAAGAAAATGTTTGTGAAATACAAGGATGTGATGAATAATAAGAAAGAAGTCCTCTATAATCTAATTAAAGATCTTGAAGAAGATCAAGACTTGTGCATAGATAAGGGGTTGGAACTTATATACAATATTGGGGAACTTCCTTGCTAGGTAATGGATAACTCTCAAAAAATCCTTCCTACAGAAATAATTATTCAACAGTTCACTTCTTTGGTCCATACTAAGATTGAAATAGGAACATTGACATTGGAATCTATAGACAAGATGGTTGAGTTCCATGTAATAATGGATAAATTATAGAGAATTTTGGATAATAATAAAGGTGTGCCCATGAACATAGTAGAATCCATCACAAGATTCCTCACCATCTCCATAAATACATCAGGGCCAAATAATAATGAGGCTCAAGCAGCCCTAAATAGAAATGAAGCCTACCTTGAGAATAAAAAAGAGTAAGAAATTCCTATGTCTATAGACACTTAGATTATTTTCAAAACTTTTCATATGTAGTTTTGTTGTATGTAATTTACATGTAGGAAAAGTATAGAGTCCAAAGTAAAATTAAACCTTGTCTAGAATAAGTCAAAGTAGTTAGGTTTTTCCCTACTTTTGTTCATAGATTCTCTCTATAAATAAGCGGATGCTCTTTTGTAAATGGATCACTAGGGATGTAGAAGACAAATGTTATTGAATTGAGAAGCAAATTTTGAAACTTTGTGTTCAAATTATAAACATTTAATTCAATCAATATAAGAAAATAAAGTGATCTTTCAATATTTATGTTGGAATAAACTTGTGGTGTATTGGAAATGTTCTTACATCTTTTCCATTACATTTTCTTGTGATTTTGATCAAATTGTGGTGTAAATTTGTATAAATCTAAAGGTGTTAGGAATCTGATTTTGAAGTCTTTTGAGCTACAATATTATTACTAGGTTTGTGTTTATTATAAGTGACTATGGATACTTTGGGCCATGAGTTATTTTCATTGGTCATCTCATGCAAACTTTACCTTCTTGTCTTCTCTCATAGTCTTCCACTCGAATAAATTATCCATGCTATTTATCCAATCTATCAAATCCTCTAGTTTTAAACTACCTCCATAATTTAGAACATGAACCTAAGGTGGATACTTTGGGATATAATTTGTTCTATCTATTTACATTGCATTGCTAGTATTATTCTAGTTATTCTTACATCAAGCTAATCTCAATATTGGTTATTATTAATCCAAAAAGTAATTTTATGTTTTCATGATACATTATAAGAATAAAAATGCCTTATAGTATAAGTTTGTAAGTGAACATCAATTCTAAAAAAAGAGAATTGGATGATATGGAACCACCCACATAATAAAATCAGTATAAATAAGTGTAATTAATTACTTGTTGTTTTAGTTAGAAATAAGAAGGGATCTTATCCTTTCATTGAGGAGAGATTTAATATCATCATCCTATAACTAAAAGTACCATTTTATTAGTGACAAAATATTCACCCAATAATTTTTGGTGACTCTATTGGGGAATGAACATGCAACTGAGAGCTACACTCATTCGATTGAAATAGAACAATTACCTTATTATTTGTTATTGTTTTGTTATTGATAATATCTTTCCTTTTCTAGATAAATTCATGATCTAATAGAACAAAATTACACCCTATCATAAGGGTAGTAGGACACATTGATCCTACATTTGAGTTTTATTGAGATCACAACTTCAATCTTTTTCTGGTACTTACATGGTCACCTATTTAGTGTACAAGAAGTTTTCTTCCTACCAATACAAGATATCCTATACTAGGAGAAGCTTCCAATTTTCATAGGGTGTTTCCTATTTTAACTTTGAAAATATTTTTTATTCCTCCATATAACCCACATAGAATAGTTTCTCAAGGTCCATGGGGAACTATTTTTGGTTTGTTGAATTTGACACCACCATCACATGAACTACCTCATGGTTTATGAAAAAATTTACCCAAGTTATATGGTTATGGAAAGAAACATATAGATGAACATATTTCACATTCTACATTGAATTTAGAGTTATTGGAGTGGAACATGAATATCTTTCTATAATATTATTCATAGAAATTCTCTAAAGTGTTGTTACTAATTGGTTTTACCATCTTACAATAGGAACCGTCACAAGTTGAGAAACACTTACAGATAAGTTTGAGTCAAGGTTCAAGCTAAAAAAATATACTCATGCCTTATTGTCTCAACTTACACAAATGAAAAATGAAACATATTAGCCCATGCATGAGTTCATGGAAAAGTTTAATAAGCTGAGGAACATGATCCTAGGTGTTGCATAACTAACACCTGAGAACTTGAAGTGCTTCTTTGTTAATTCTTAATTATTGAATGTTAGTTTTATTTTTAAAATAGCAGCCCCAACTAACCTTGATGCTGCTCAAAGCTTAGTCACTAAATTATAAGATGATTTTCTCTTTATGGGAAAATTGAGAAACAATTCAATCAAGCTTAAATGGTAGTCCTCTTCAAATTCACCTTCTACTAGCACCATAGATCATATGGTGTAGAAGCTAGAAAATGAGTTGTTAGCACTCAAGAAGAAAATTTCTCAAGGTATTTCCTTTTCTTCATAAAAGGATACTCCAATAAGAACATACCTAAATGCTTTTAATTACTCCAACAATGCTGCAAGGAACCAAAATTAGAATAAGATTCATCCACCATAAGCAAGGATTGTATTGGAGGCACCACTAGATAATGTAATAATAAAATTCTTAGAACCCAAACATGATGATATTATAGAGCTAGAATATGTTCTATAAGATGACATTGATCCCTTCACAAGAGATGAATAAGGAGAAGTTGGCAACTCTGATATCAAGTTTGTGAACTTTGAATAAGAAGAAGTTGAGCAAAAGGAAGATACACATGGTGAGTCTTATGCCATCTTCACCCATTCTCAAATCTATCTAAATAAATAACAAAAGGTTGATATAAATAAATCCAAGGATGAACTATGTAAATAGGTTACAATTTCCAAAAGAGGAACTCCTTTACCATTTTAACCAAAGGACATAGTGGGGGATAAACAAGTAAGTACACCTCATCATTCTACTTATTCTCCTTCTACATCTAGACCTAGTGTCCAAAATCCAAAACCTAAAAATGAAAATTCCTCATCTTCCTTAGCTACCCTATAACCACTTTTTGATATCAAAGACTATGCTAGGAAGAAAAAAATTCAAATGTTTGAGTTTGAATACCTCCAATCTAATCCTAATCAATTTGAAAGATTAGCTAAGTTTGTTAAGAGTAAAGCATCCAATTCTAGTCAAGTTTCATCTAAGAGTGCTCCTATTGACCCTAAACCAAAGCACAAGAAAAATAGCTTAGTTGTAACTCCTTCATTCATCTCTATAAAAATAGAGCCTTTCTATATTTCCCTATTTGTCAATGGTTATAAACTCAGTAATTGCATCATTAATTCAGATGATTCTGACAACATGATGCCAACCAAAGTAACTACTACCTTCGATTTAACTCCAAAAAAGAATTTTGGCCATTTATTTTCAATGGAAACTAAGCAAGTACCCCTCATAGGTTAAATTAAAGATGCACAATTTGTATTTGTTGCTTTTTCAGAGAAAAAGATAAAGATGATAGTTCTTGTAGCTGATGTTCCATCTTCATATGGAGTTTTGTTGGGGAATTTTTTTTGTAAATATGTTGGTGGTGAAATCAATAGGGATTAGTCTAAGGCTAGAATACCTATTAAAGGTGTTATGTGAAAACTTCATCTAGAGAAGCAAGTGAAGTATACTATGACAAAGACTAAGGATCCAAAAGCTTAGATTCTCTTTAAAACCTTTGGAATGGGCACTTATTTATTGACCATAGATAAAGATCTAGTGTCATTAAATTATATTTCAAATGAAGGTTAGGAAATAGATGAATCACCCTCTTCAGATGAAGATATTTTGGATTTTAAAACTATAAAAGTAGAAATTTCAAATGATGTTTGGACATTAGAATTTGATGGTAGTTACTTTTTAACTAGATTTAGAGATGAGATAGTCCTTATATATTTGAAAGGAAATATCTTCACTTTTTATTTCAGTTTATAATTTGATAATACTAATGATACCATTGAATATGAGGCCTTGTTGTTAGGGATGGATTTAGCACAAAAGAAAGTAATTAAAAATATCCATTTTCAAGGTGATGATGAGTTAGTCATCTGTCAAGTCAGGAATTTATATCAAACAAAGAATGAAAGGCCAAGTCATTATCACTATCGTGTTTGGAATTACATGGAGGATTTTGATGATTTTAATATATCTATAGTTTTAGGAGAATACAATGACAAGGTAGATTCATTGGCCATTTCAGCAACCCTCCTAATTTCTCACAAGTATTTCCAAGGAAATAAGTATACCATTGAGTTGGTTTTCTAACCCAGTGTTCTTGATAATGCCAATAATTGGAAAGTTTTCAAAAATGATGAGCAATTCATTGCCTTTTTAGAGAAGACAAAGACTTTAAGTGAGTTATAATTTGATGGGAGTGACTCTGCTCCTCAAGAATCAATCTGTTAGGTAGATGAGGAAACTGGTGAATAAATTTTACAACTAAAAGGGAATAAGATTCCTAAAGGATTGGCTTTTTAGAGAGACTCTTTGATAAACATGATCACTTTATTAAAATAATAATATTCCAAATTAACCTCATCATCATAAGTTGAGCAAGTCAATCTAGGAATAGAAGATGATCCTAAAATGATAAATATTGGGAAATATTGCTCATTGGAGGAAAGAAAGAATTTGGTGACACTTATATAGGAGTACTTTGATGTATTACCATATTCATATTCTGATTTGAAATATTTTTGACCCAAGGAAGTTTAGCATGATATGTATTTCAAATTTGGGTCTCAACCTCACAAGCAAAAATAACAAAAATATAATCATAAAATCTTAGATACCATCCTTGTCAATTTTCAAAAGATGTTGAATGCTAGAATCATCTTTCCTATACATCACTCAATGTGTATAGCTAACATCATTAATGTGAGGAAAAATAATGGAGAAATATGCATCTTTATTGACTTCTATAATCTAAACCAATCACCACTAAAGGATAATGACCCATTATTGATAATGGATCAAGTACTACAAATAGTAATGGGTTTTTAGATGTTGTTTATGCTAGATGGATTCTCAAGATATAATCAAGTGGAGGTGCATGATGAATATTGATACAAGGTGGCCTTCACTACTCCATGGGGCACCTTTGTATATCATAGAATGCCTTTTGGGTTGATCAATGTTGGTGCTACCTTTTAAAGAGATATGGACCTAGATTTCTAGGATGTTGTTGGTAATTTAATTATGATATATGTTGATGATTTAACTATTTTATCAAAGAATCATCAAGATCATTGTGATCATTTAAAACAAGTACTTCAAAGGTGCTATCAACATGGGATATCTCTCAATCCTAAGAAATTCATTTTTGGGGTTACTAAAGGTAAACTCCTTGGGGACATTATGTCCAAGGAAGGAACCAAGATTGATCTTGAATGGGTTGATTCTATCTAGAATCTTACTCTACCATCAAGTAAGAAAAGAGTGCATTCTTTCTTCAAGAAGGTTAATTTTGTGCAAATATTTGTACGTAATTTTACTGAGAAGACATGTCATATTGTGGATATGATGAAAGGGAAGTAAATTTTCCATTGGAATTTAGAAGGGAGATATACATTTCATAAAATAAAGGAGGCAATTGCTCATGCTCTAGTCTTAGTCTACCCTGACTATACTAAGGATTTCATCATGTAAAGTTATGCTTCTAAGCATACTCTATTTGCCATTTTGGTGAAGTCAAATGAAAAGGGGATTAAATCTCCTATATGTTTCATGAGATATCGTCTCAAGGCTCATGAGCTCAAGTACTAACCCATAGATAAACATTCTTACTTTTTAGTGAAAGAAATTAAGCATTTCAGGTATTACATCCTCAATTCTCACACCATGGCACTAGTACTAGATTCTACAATCAAGTCCATCCTGACCTAGTAAGAATTTAGAATCAAGAGAGGTAATTGGATCACTAAGATCTGAGAGTATGATATGGAAATTAAACCAACAAAATTAGTGCATGAAAAAGGTTTGTGTCATCTTATTCTATAAAATACATTAGAAGAGGTATCTAGTGATAAGGGAGATACATAGGAATATCTTCCCATAGTCTTATTTGTAATCACAATGAATGAGTGGTACTCTAACATTGCTCATTTCCTCACATATGGAGAATGTATATAATATTTTTCTTACAAAGAGAAGAGGAAAATCAAGTTTAAATATGTGAACTTAGTTCTTTGGGACAATGGTTTGTACAAGTGAAGCATTGACAAAAAATTTTATGGTGTGTAGACAAAGCACAACAAGGCAAGTTGTTGGAATCCTTTCACAACTTGGAATGTGGAGGACATTTCTTAGCTCTAGTCACAACCCACAATATTTTTTTAGCAAGGTGTTTCTGGCCAACACTTTTTCAAGATGCATACCCTTGGGTGCATAAATGAGAGAAGTGCCTTCAATTTATGGGAAACCCAAGTTGTCAGCCCTACCCCTCAGGCCAACAGTTATTGAATAACCTTTCCAATAATGGGGTATTGACTTCATTGGCATAGTGGACCCATTATTAATTATGGGTCATAGTTACATTCTCATGGCTACTGACTACTTCACTAAGTGGGTGGAGGCAATCCCAACCAAACATGATACTTCAAAGGTTGTTTACAACTTCCTTAAGGAAAACATCATCTCAATGTTTTGAGTACCTAATAATATAGTTACAAATAATGCTAATTGCTTCTCATCCCATGAGATAACTGGGTTCTACTTTAAATATGGGATCACCCTATCTCACTCCTTTGACTATTTCCCTCAAGAAAATGGTTAGGCTAAGTTGAGTAATAAGAACTTGGTCACTATTATCAAGAAGTTGGTAGAAGAAAATTAGAGATCATAACACAAGGCATTATATGATGCATTGTGGGTTAATCATATCACTCCCAAGAAAGTGATTGGTATGTCCCCCTTTCAACTTCTCCATGGTTTAAATGTAGAGATACCTATCACATTAGAGTTGACCACTCTCAGATTGGCTAAAGTGATTAAGGATGAAATGTTTTAAAGTTCCATAAACAAGCATATCATGTTCATTACTAAATCAAAAGAGAAACATACAAAGGTAGTGGACTGCATTACTGAGTAGCAAAGCCAAGTCAAGAAGTTTTTTGACAAAAAAGCCAATCCACCAGATTTCTAAATTGGGGATCTAGTTATTTTGTGAGACAAGAGAAGAGATCTGAAAGGAATTCATGGAAAATTTTATTCCTTATAGAGGTGTCCTTTCCTTATTCATCAACTATGTGGAAAGAACAATTTCCTTTTGGCATACCAAGATGGAACACCATTAATATTACCCTATAGTAGATAACATTTGAAGATTTTAACTCAATAAAGTTCTAGATAAGTTTGTACATTTTATATATATCTGTATAGTATTTTTATTATGTTTTTAGTCTAGTATGTCACTTTATTCCATGGTCTAATGGAGGAAGGCACTTAGAGTTCTGGGATTATTTTTCTCTCAAGCATTTCAAAGAATGTTTGAAGGAAATTCCCTAGTCAGAGATAGCTATTATCCTCAAATTTAAAAAGCTCAATTCATGGGATAACCCATACAAAACTTATCTATTTCATAGCCCATGATTTCTAGGCATGCAAAATGAGGCCAATCATTGCCTTCATGCATTATTTTACACTTCAAAAAGTTAGTCTTTTTTACTAATTTTTTCATCCCTTGTAATCTAGAGAATTTTCTCTGAACTACACACATCTTGTAATACAAATATTTTTCTCCATACTACACCCTTTATGCAAGGGTAGAGAATTTATCTGCTCCTACACATGCAAGGTTAGAGAATTTCTCCACCCTTGCATGTGGGCCCACCATTAGGGGGTAATTAATGGACATTAATTACCACTATTATATATATATATATATATATATCATATAATTTCCTTTTCACCATTTATTTTTACCCCTCCTCCATCACTATTTTTGAGCTCTACTGCATCTTCCCATCCACCTTTTCTATGCTCAGTTACCTCGGTTCATCCACAAATTTTACCTTCCTTTACATATCTTAGGTAAGGTTCACTTTGTTCTTTTGCCTTTCTTTTACCATAGCTTTCTAGGTAGTGTTCCATCATTTTCTCTTGCATTTTTTTTGGAACCATATTGTGTGTTTTGAAATCCCCTTTGGCATCATTTGTGAATCTTGAGCATCATTTCACATATTTGAAACCCTATTTTGTGTTTTAAAACCATGGTGCCTCATTTTGTGTTTTGAAAATATTATGTTACACTCTTCAAACCATATCTTTTCATGTCTTAAACCCTATTTTGAGTAACCGTGTACTTTAGAGAAAATTCTCTGAGCAACATGGTTTCTCCCCAAGGATGTGGTCTAAATAATTTTATTTGAGGTACATCCTAGCATCCAACATATAAAACACCCTTCCATTGGATGTACTTCAGAGAATTTTCTTTGAAGTGCACCTAATCCCCAAAGAATGTGGTGTAGGTCAGAGAGTGTTCTTTGACCTACACCTAAACCTTAGTTTTTTACCTAAATACGGTGTAGGATAGATAAAATTCTTTGGTCAACATCTTAGTCTTGCCATCCCATGTCATCCAAAGAATTTTCTCTAGATTACACAAAAAACATGTAGTCCAAAGAAAATTCTCTAAACTACACCCGTAGACCTACCTGATGTGTAACCTAGAGAATTTTCTCTATAATACACCTAAACCATTCACCTTTCATGTAGTTTGGATAAATTTCTCTACACTACATAAAACTTTTAACTAACCCCATGCAGTTCAGAGATTTTTCTCTGAACTACATGATTTCTAAGCACATGCACAAGAATAGTTTTATTCCACCCCTACATATTTCCTCCAAAAAAAAAAGATGATAACTCTAGAGGATTTTAACACTCTCATGTAATTGCTCAAAAAATGATGGAGGTTTCTCCTATTAAGAGAACCATGAAGTATAATTTTCAAGGAGTGGTCCCAATGTCCATAGTTGATTCTAATTTTGATCATATCAAAGATATAGAAATTGGTCATGTAGACATGACAAAATTCTTACAGAGACTAAATAAGGATCCAATTTCACCACAAATGTAAGTTATCCTAAATATCAAAATTCACATGGTATCCATGTTCCTGGTATCATTACAAGATTCAAAGTTTGTCTTGATAGTTACTACCCATTTTGATAAGTAAAATAAATCAGTTAAAGTTGCAAATGGTAAAGTTGACATCAGACTTGATGAGGAGTATTTTAACAAGATACTTCATCTCCCTGACATAGAAGAGTATTTATATATTATTGTGAGGTTAGACCAAGAACATTATGACAATTTTTTTGATAAATTCAAGAAGCACATTAATTTCCACTGGCTCAGGACTCCTCAACCTACCATTTCTAAGTGGCCAAAGAACATTTATCACAGTGAATTCTTGGAAGAAGCAAGGGATTTGATCACCCTTATAAGTAGAGTTAAGGGGCTACCCATGTACAAAATATTTCAAGAGTGTATGTATCCTTACATCTAGGTCATCAAGAGTAACAAGTAGATGATCTTCTAGGTAAAATAGATTAGTGATGCCATTTTTCACCAAATTTATAGGGTGATTAATTCTTTCAATTTCTTCATGACCTCCTATCTATTATATGCTACAATAAGTATGAAATCCTTTCCAAGTCTAACAGGTGTTGGTGATAGAAAGAAAATTCTTATTTATGAGTATTATCCATAATTGACCTTGAAGGAGAGTCTAAATAATTATAGAAGTGTTAATGATGCCTTCTTATATAAGTACATTTGTACTTTTTATAAATACCTTGAGAAGAAAAGAGTTTCAAATGCAGTATGGGATCAAGTGAATAAGGTTGGTTGTATATTTTTATAATTCCCAACCTTCACCTACATCAAATTAGGAGGGTTTAATGAACAACCCTATATGTTGTTGAGATATACAAGTGACAAGACAATTCTAATGGAGATGTGTTGATAGATGATGAATGTACACAAGAAAAAATTAGATTATCATAAACCTAGGTTCAAGTTCTAATCAATATTGGTTGGTATATATTGTCTACCACTTAGAAGGCTAAGACAATGGAAACTAAACTATAATGTATCACTCCTAAGATGTTTAAAAGTTGAGAAGACTTTGACTAGAGGAAGATGAAAGAAAATATCAAAGGTAACTACACTCATGTGAATAGAATAGAATATATTTAGGCTTTGTTAGATAGAAGAAGACTTGAGAAATCTTGAATACATTCATCTCACTCTAGATAAAATTATAAATTTGAAGTTAATTGATGTTCTTGAAGATGTGGAAGATGATGAAAATGTATTGGGCCCTCTGTATGAGAGTAGTCAGGTTGCTTTTACTCTTCCACCAATACAATGGTCAGTAAAGGAATCTACATCTCTAAGAGATAGGTTCCAACTCATTATCACTAAAACCAATGCCTAGTTAGAGGGAAAAGACATCAGATTAAAACCTTTCAAGACTGGATCAAATGAAGAATATGATGAAGAGACTTATAGGAAATGAGAAGAGCTAAGCACAAAGAAAAAAGGAAGATTCACCTACCTCTACACAAAATGTGAAGTTTGTTTTCAAAATCAAAGGTAAAGGTAAAGGTAAGGGCACTAACATAGAGGAGAAAAATGTTAAGACTAATGTAGAAGAAAATACTAATATGGGGGAAGCATCAATGCATCTAGTGACTTCTCAAGATGATACTCCCTAGGTATCATCTTCTTCTCTTCCTCTAGTTACTCTTATATTAATTGCCTCTATAGTACCCCTGTAAACTATTTATTCTTCTCCTTCCTCACCAACTAGTGACACACTCTTTCAAGTCCCTTCTCATGGAACTTTGAACCAAGTATTTGGGTCCCTTTCTATTTTTCCTAGTCCTTCAAAGTCATCAGGATCACCTTCCAATTTGTATATTACCCAGAAAGACATTGATAAGTTCATGTCTACTTCATCTTCCAAATTGACAACTCAAGTCTCATCCACTCCCATGCCTAATTTTTCAATGGGAATCAAATTTTCCACCATACCTACTCAAACACCACCTATAATTACCACCACTCCATCAATATCTATTTCATTACCAGATACCTCCATTCCACCTTCCATTTTACTCACCTCAAAAACCATTGATCCTCTCCCATCATCCTAATCCTTGACATCATCTAGACAAGAAGATTTATCTACCCTTCCCCCTTGGCTGATGGGTCAAATGCCCAAGAGGAAGAAGAAAGCTATGTCACTAGATGATTTTGAATTTGGTCAACTTGTGTCAGTAAAGCTAAAAAAAAGGCCAAAATATTATCAAGAGTGATATTTTATTTTGGTAACAAGTATGTTGATGTTTTGGTTCCTTCATAAGATTAAACTATTGAAGATGTCCAAGCATCCAACTATGTAATTGGATAGAGAGATCTTGGTAAAAAAATGCATGAAAGTGTAAAAGATGATTTGTAGGTAGTGATGACATATTTGATTTAGAGATATGATAAGGATAAGGTGATCAAGGATCAACTCAAATCATAGGTAGAATAATCGACCTCATTTTTATTGAAAATCACTCAATCTTCTAAACCACTAGATCCCATTGAGAGCTAGGCTACTAAAAAATCTATTCAATAGGTAGAGAAGATTGGGTCACAAGGTCAGGCAGTCAGTGTCTAGATAGAGAGGATGTTAATGCAAGGTGTTAAACATATATGTTTTTCCATTGAGCTTTTGAATAACTTGAGTGAAATGAAGATGTAAATTCAATAGACACTCAACACTCTCTCTCAAGACTTTTAGGTAATAGATAATGATTTTCATACATGGACCCAGTTACATTAGTTCAAATTGGAACTTCTAATTGAGCAAAAGGTGATCTTGAATAGGAAAATGTTTTTAGAATACAGGGAGGCAATGAAGAACAAGAAAGAAGTCCTCCAGAATCTAATCAAGGATCTCAAAGAAGCTCAAGACTTGTGCATAGATAGGGGTTGGAATTTACAGACAAGATTGGGGAACTTCTTTACCAGGTAATGGATGACTCTTAAAAAATCATTCATGTGAAAATAATTATTCAAGAGTTCACTTCTTTGGTCCACACTGAGGTCAAAATAGGAACATTCATGTTAGAATCCATCAACAAGTTGGTTGATTTCTAATTAATAATAGATAAATTATAGAGAATTTTAGATAAGAACAAAGGTGTGCCTATCAACATAATAGACTCCATCACAAGAGTCCCCACCATCTACATAAATACATTAGGGATATATAAAAATAAGGTTCAAGTAGCTCTAAATAGATTCGAAGCCTACCTAGATAAGAATAAAAAGGAAAAAATTCCTATGTCTACAAACACTTAGATTATTTTCAGAACTTTTCATATGTAGTTTTGTTGTATGTAATTTAGATGTAGGAAAAATATAGAGTCCTAAGTAAAATTTAAATCTATCTAGAATAAGTAAAAGTATTTATGTTTTTCCCTATTTTTGTTCATGGCTCCTCTCTATAAATAAGAGGATGTTCTTTTGTAAATGGATCACCAGGGCTTTAGAAGAGAAATGCTACTGAATTGAGAAGAAACTTTTGAAACTTTATGTTTAAATTGTAAATCTTTAATTCAATCAATATAATAAAATCAAGTGATCTTTCAATATTTGTGTTGGAAAAAACTTGTAGTGTATTGGAAATGTTATTACATCTTTTCCATTACATTTTCGTGTGTTTTTGATCAAATTTTGGTGTGAATTTATATAAATATAAAGGTGCCAAGAAGCTGATTTTGAAGTCTCTTGAGCTGAAATATCATTACTGGGTTTGTGTTTATTGGAATTGATCATGGAGATTTTGGGCCATGAGTTATTTTCTTTGGTTATCTAATCTTCATTGGAAACAAGGTGGAGACTTTGGGCTACACTTTGTTCTATCTATTTACATTACATCACTAGTATTATTCTAGTTATTATTACATCTAGCTAATATAAATATTAGTTATTATTTCTCCAATAATTAATTTTATGTTTTCATGATACGTTGTAAGAATCAAAAGGGATTATAGTATATGTTTGTAAGTGAAAATCAATTATAAAAAGAGAGAATTGGATGATATGGAAGAACCCACATGATAAAATTAGTGTAAATAAGTGTAATTAATTACTTATTTTAGTTACCAATAATAAGGTCACCTCCCCTTTCCTCAAGGAGAGATTTAATCTTTGTGGCTGAAAGTACCATTTTGTCGATGAAAAAATATTCACCTAATAGGTATGATGTTTGAGAAGCATTGGGGTTAATCAATGAGTTGAATGAAATTAATGGATAAGAGACATTAAATCTCTTGTTTCATGAGAAGGGTTATATGAGAGTGAATTCATCAAAGTTTCTACCCAAATGGCTTGGCATTATGATTGGTGACTATATTATGGGTAGTGATGGAGGGGTCAATTCTTGACATGTCACTGTAAGACCAAGAAAATGATTTATTGTGGTATTATAGGAAGGAGGGGAAGTCCCAAAGCTCCTTAGAATTTAGTGATTGGCTAGTTTTGACAAAGCATGGGTTATCCAAAATGCCCAGTTTGATACCCCTGGTGTATTTGTTTAACATGTTTAAGGTCTTAGGAGGAAGAGATTTGTGGATAGAAGAATCATTTACACCTAGATAGGTCAGAATGGAATCATCATCCTGACACCAAATGGTATTAGTGGTAGGAGCATCATTTGTTACCATTTTAGGATGGGTTAGAGTAATATTCACAATTGCCCCAACCTTTTATTAAGTCAGGGGTCTGAGGCTGATCATGTTGATGAAAAAAAATTAAGGGGGATTATTGTATTAAAGTAGGCTTTCTGGTCATGGGCCTAGACACACACCTACCTATCTATCTAGGTTGGATTTAGGCTTGTTATAGAGGGGAATAGACCTTGAAAATTCCTATGGTGCTCAACATTTAACACTCGATGGTGTTGGCATCAATATACATAAGGTGAAAACCTTATATTCTCACTTGAATCATAATAGAGAAGGGATTGGGGTTTATTTTGGGATATTTATACCATGGCATAACTATATTCTTCAAGGGATTAGGTTATCACAATGATGGTTAGGAATTCATAGGTGTAAGTATTGGGTTTCATGGCTTAATGTTATTTAGGTGCTTGAGGGCCAACTAGGTGTTGGGTTAAGGGACTTAGGCATGGTCTCTTAGTTAGGTACATATATCATTTAAGGTGTAGGGTTTTAACCACACTTAGTTTAATTCTTATTCAAAGCATGGGGCTCATATCATCCATAGGTCTACCATGAATGAACTAGGTTTGAAGCTCACGAGGGCTTAATACACACATTCGACAAAACATAGAATGTAATAACTAAGCATTTTAAGACTTAATTATTTATTTCATTAACCATTTTGCAAAGCATTCTTCATTAATAATTTAAACAATAATTCCTAAATAGTGCATATAAACTGAGAAAGTGATCAACTTAAACTATTAAGGCCCAAGCTCATAGGTGAGCTTAGGCATTATAAAGGGGAGCATCAAAATGAATCTTGATCTAAATTATAAACCTACGACAATATTATAGAAATAATTTTCTAGAGCTTCACTACTCCAGTTCACCTCTTTTCTTCAACTGAACTCAGCTTCCTTTTATAGGATTCAGAGAATCCTAAGTTCATGGGGAGTGAGGCATGCTAACTATTGAGATAGCTCTAGAAGTACACATACATGAAATTTTTTATTTAATGTGGAGTCACTATCCAATACACACACTTCCCAATGTTACATGATTCAAAAGGAGTTGCTTGTCTTTAATGGTTGGATACTATTTCATGTGCCCAGTTCTTGATTCTTCTTGGAGTTATTGGCCACTAGTTAGTTGGCACTACTAGAGGATAAAAACAATAACCATCCACATAGTTTCTTTTCACCTATGTGTTTGTCAAGTTGGCATGGGTCCATTACTTAGCATGAAATGGGGCCAAACATTACCCCATACAAAAATGTTAATTTGCCTTCAGACTATCCATCTAATGCCTTAGCTGCATAAAATTGGGGTATACTCTCTACCTTGAAATCATCAATTCCCTAGATAACAAGCTTTATTTCTTAGATGGCACTATCAATATCCATAAAGGTGGCCTCAAGAATGAGCACATCAATGTTATCTAGTTATTTATATAAGGTTTCTAAGATTTTAGACCCCACCATCTAGGATGGCTCCCTAGTTGTTGGCCTTTATATGGAAGGCACAAAAAAATTCCTTTAAGTCTTGCTCCTGGGTCTTCAATTGGATGCTCAATGTGTGACTTGTGACATTATTTTCATGCACTAAACCCTTCTATAATGAAATCTTTCTTCATTAATGTATCATTTTCCTCCTTTACCTTTTTTATGTGCGTGTTGATGACTGACGCTTGGGTGAAAAAGTTGAAAAAGATGACATTGTCATCATCTGTATGTTCCTATAGCCTTGAAAAGAGCTCCTTAACCTCATAAATATTTTTATTGAGCTCTTTCTTTAGGTCTTCATAAGGATCTTCTTGTTATCCTTGCACTGGCTTCAACTAAGGGAGCATCTATTTGACCAATACACCCACTTTATCTACTTTTAAAATATTGGAAGTGTCAATAGCATCTAAAAGGGATGGCTCTACCTCTTCCATAAACTTGGTTAACTATTGGAGTTTGAGCTTTATTATGCTAAGTTATTCTTATTCCTTAAGCACTATATATTTCCAATTGATGGCATGAACATCATTAACAATGTTTTTGTGCACTACCACAAAATCCATCTTAAGGAAGACATTAGCCAACCTTAAAGGGTTCATGTCTCAGGGGTTAACCAATTGGTAGTCATGCCCCTCTTCTAGTTTCTTGGTGCTCTATATTGCTTTTGTTGGCACCTAAAAATTAGGATCATCCATGTTGTAGTCAAGTACAAAGGACACTTGATGGTGCATCAATGTTGTTGTAGCTCTAGAGGGTATGTTTTCTAACATATATAAGTCCTCATCTATAATAAACCCATTCTATGCCTTTTCCCAGTAGCTTGGCTCAAATTATTCTTTCTCAATGGCTAGCTCCTTCTAATCCTCCTCCTCTTCATTGATGTTTCTCCCTTCCTTAGTTCCTTCTTCTTCTTCTCCTTCCTACAGGGGTTCTTCTTCAAAAGTTTCCCCTTTATCTATTTCTTCTTCATGTGGCTCATTGGCATGAACCTCCATAGGTTCCTTCTTGATATCAACATATTATTTTTCTCCCTTATTTGTTTGTTCTTTTGAGGTACTAACATCACCTCTTTTATCTCCACACACCCCTTTAGTACTAAGGCATGCCTAATCTATAGCTTTATCTACTAGGCTGGTGTGGGTGCTAGGCATTCCTAGTATTTTATCTTTAATGGGTTCTATAACTTTAGTTATCCTCTTTTATTCTTCCTCTTTCTTGGCCTTATCCTTATTTCCACCTTCTTCTTCTTGATGATTGTGGCTATTTTTTCCTCTTTGAACCTTATCTCCTCATCCTCCACTTTATCAATTTCTACTTTAGTCATGCCCTTGGCCCTCATATCCTCTCTCTTGTGGTACAACTATAGTGTCACTTTAATGTGATCTTGATCTAGTCCCATATTCTCCCATTTACACTTTAGATCCTTTTCACCATGTAGAGGCTATGTTGTTATTTATTTAGTTGGTGCACTTGATGGTCTTACTTTTTCAAGCATGGTAATAGTGCCACCTTAGAGAGCCTCATGTACCTGCACCATGTTAGGCTCTTCTTCCATTTCTCCTTCCTTTCTCATTTCTTCTTTCCTCTTTTGTATCTCACATGATTTTTAGATGTCTACTTCACTATGGCCAAGCTTCCTCCAAGATTTTTCCTACCTCATATCTTCACTTTGGGGTGGTGGGGAAGTTTCCTCACTATATGAGGAGTCTTCTTTAGGCACAATGCACACACACTTTCCCACTTTAACCTCCTTCTCCAATTCTTCCTATGCCTTTATGTCTACCAAGGTGATAGTGGGAATCATAAATAGGAATTTATACTTCTTCTAATTCTCCTTTAAGATAGGAGAAGTCTTCAACATGAAATTCATGCACTTCTTTGTTGGGGCCATTAGAGAGGCTTCATCACTAGAGGTAATTTTAAATTTTATGCACTCCTATATCTCTTCTAGTGTATCCCCTTTCTTATTCTTGGGAAATTTCTTTAGTTTATATCACACTGGCATTCCTTCATCATCAATCTTGATGGGAGGGTCATCAGTTTGCTCGATACTAGAGGTAGGGTCTTTCTTCCTAGGTTTCATTTCATAGTAAAGCCTATGGATGTACCTGAGTATAGTTAATTCTAGAAGAGGGTGGATGTTAGTGTGAAACAACTCATCTTCTTCATCCCTTGTTATTATTCTATCTAGGTGCATGAACTAGTGCTACAACCTATTCCTTTCCATATCTATTTCCCTCACTATTATATCTAATTATTGTGCATTGGGGATCCTCTTGAGCATGTCCCTAAAATATTTGGCCAAAAAAAATATGGGAGCTTTAACTAGCTAAACTTGTTACCATAAATTAGTACAAGTTAGAATACACAAAAGTTCTACAAAATGGCAAAATTTACCATCCCAAACATGCTCTTGGGGAGCTCCTAGGAGATGTGCCACTTGATCCTAAATTCCTCTATATATTTCTTGCACCATCTCATCACATGTGTTTTATATTTTATGTTGAAGTAACTAGGTAAGTGAAGTCCTTATATTTCCACATTGGGGAGTCATTATGCTTTGGAAAAACCTAGAGATTGTCCTCATCCCCATTTGGTATGTTTATTTCCTTCATGACTATCAAGATTAGGATGGACCCCCACTTGAAGGTCCCCTTTTTTGTGTGGCATTCTAGCACATTCTTCAAAACATCCTCAGTAATAAATTTGGCAATGTTAAACTTCGTGCCTTGTACCATATGATATGTGACATAGAGGTAAGTTTTTGTTATGTCAATCCTATGACCCCTAGGGAAATTTTTTTAGCTCATGAGGCATGAGGCCATCCTCATGCTGAGGTCCTTGTTATCTTTGATGGGGAATGTGAATCCCCCTTGGAGTAACTCAGGAGCTTTTCCATGTGATCCACCTCTTCATTATCACCCATCATCTCATGAATGTCTTTCCTAGTGTCTAAGATCCTAGTTATCCTTTTAATGAGGTACACTAATATACTCATACTCCTCCCTATGAAGTATATTTGGTTAACATGGATGTGTGATAAAAGGAATTATACTAGCTCCTCTAGATTCCCAAAGCATGACAACTTATACAACTGAGTTGCATTAGAAGCTATCAATCTATCTCAAATGGAGATGTCAAATAACATTATGCCCTAATTTGTCTTACTTCCCATATCTAACATAAAATCTAATGACAGGTCTTGTACATGGCTGGAAGTATGATGGTCATACTCCTTTAACTACTAGGTGTGCACAAATGAATTCTAGTTTCCCCCACAAAGACCTTTGAGGAAAATAACTTACTTGATAGTAAATTTTTGTCAATACCTTAGGGTTAACTTGTGCTATGTTGACCCATTATAATAATAGTGTTTTTGTTCTTATAGGGGCCACTTCTACTACCACATATGCTTGCTTTGGACTTCGTTGCTATAGACCCATTACCTTCCACTTTTTACCCATCCTGAACCTACTAGTATTGAAGCATGGTTAGTTAGGTTTGCCAAAACCTTGAATTGTTACTAGTGTTTCATAGTCTTGAGATATGTGATTATACCTTTGGCTCTAAGCTTCGTAGGTCACTAATGGTGTCTTTAGTGAAAATTTACTTTTATACTGATTGGTTCCTATTCAAATTCCTTTCCATACCTCTCTATACTAATCTGACTTTGAGCATAATTTCTATAGCTTCACAATCATTCACTCTAGGTGCCTAGGGGTGCTTGTATTCTTGATCTAATAGGGTTTTTGATACTTCATCTCTCTAGTTCACTCTAGTTTGATTGACATCTCAATTTTTCATAAAGTTTGTAATAAAATCTAGTTAGTCATGCGATGTTTTATACCCTTTCTCCATCTATCATCTTTAATGTAGGTACATTAATGGTGCGACAACATTTAGATAACTTGAACCCTATAAAATTTAATGAAATCCATGAAAATCCTTTACCACCAACTCATTTATTATGTATCTTTATGCCTTCACCATCACTGCATTCAATAATCCTAACTATATTTTGGTAAAGTGACTTATGATTTAAATGGTCATTTCCCACTCAAATATGGGTGGATGCCAACTATCTATGATTATTCTCCTTATTTTATTTATTCTCTTGGCATGACCTTCACCTTTAATATGGTAACCTAGGTGCAATGCCTCACATGCACATGGTTTAGCCTCCTCAGTTCCACCTCTTCTTACTATATTTTTATTTCAAGTGTGCTTATCTATCTTGGTCATTCTATTTTACTTCATCTTACCTTGGCCTATCCTACCCCATAAAAATCCCTTGCACTGGTCCTCTAACACTTGATCCTCCTTTTTTGGTTTTCTTGCACATGATCATATGGTGCATCTTCACTATCTTTCTTATGCATGATCAAGTTGTGTGTCTTCACTTGGCTCTTATTTTGTCTATGTTTGGTAACCTCATTATGACTAAAAAATTAGGTTCTTGGAAATAAAATGGGTTGGACTCACCTGACTAGAATTATGTATGAAAGCACCAGAGTATTTCTCCCTTGGACCTCCATGAACCTATAATCTTTCTTTTACACACCTAGAGTTTATGTGTCTTCTTCTTGAGTCTAGTGAGTTTCACGTGCCCACCACTTAGATGTCTAGCATCAGGGGATTTAGAAATCATGAGGGCTTGAATCACCTAGTTATATTTATATGTGAAAGGGTAGATTAATATCTACCCAAGGGATTGAAATCAACCTAAATTTATAATCTAATGGTGGTTTGGTGCACTTTCCTTATTGGATGTTGGCAATCCTCACTTGCTTAGAACTTAGGTGTCTAGCCTTAGACACTTAGAAAGTACAAGATATTAAATAAATTATTTAGAATTGTGAGTGGCATGTTAGCAAATTCTCCTAGTAGGTTTTAAATCACTATTTCTTCACTCTTTACACTACTTCCCAAAGAATAAATTAAAACAAAAATATTTGGCTTGTGCCAAATGTTATTTTGGTCATGTAGACTTAAACTAACAAGTAACCAAGAATTTGGTGTTTTTATGGTGCAAGTGCCATCTTATTACCAATATGGATTTAACTTATTTCCATTGAAATGCCCAAGGAGCATTTGACCAGTCAAAGTGTGCAACTTGCATGCGCCTATCTCCAATATGTGTTAGATGATATAGGGGCCCATCCACCTTATCTATAGTTTACCTAAATGTTTAAAATAATTGGAGTCATAGAGAAAAATGAATGCTTCTTATGTTAGTACCTTGTTATTTATGTGCTTATCTTGATAGATCTTTTAGCATGCTTTTTCTATATGTTGGCTTCACTTTGATTGGGTATGTGTCTCATCTAGGTACTCTAAGACCTCCAACCTTGTGTTCAGTGATTCTAGGTCATATAATTGACAAATGCATGAAATTTATAATGATGGTACCAATAACTCCATTGGTAGGATTTCCTTGATGCCAAACACTAGTTGAAATGGCATAACCTTGTTTCGGTGCTTGTAGGTTATGTGATATGCCCATATCACGATCGATATTTGATCATCCTAATCCTTAAAACCAACATCATATATCTTTATGAGACATGCTCCCAATTTTTTTTTAAATTCCTTAGTTGGTTAATTTTATTGCAAATGATAAGGGGTTATTTTGTGGTGTAGCACCATATACTCAACTAATAAGATGCACACTATTTCGTTTATAAAGTGAGTGCCCCTATCACTAGTCAGACTGAGAAGAAACCCATACTAGATTATTATGTTTTCCTAAATGAAGCACGTAGCTATGGTGGCTATGAAGTTTTTGGTCAGCATGGCCTTGACCCACTTGGTGAAGTAATTTATGGCTACCAAGATATACCTTGCACCTATGCATCATACTATGAGAGTTATCAACCCAATAAAATCAATGGCCCATTTCTCAAATGGCACCTAGGAAAGAATGGGGATGAGAGGCATCTCATCTTGATGGTTAGTATTCCTTATGAGCTAGCATATATCACATGCCTTAGCATAGTCATTCATATCTTAGAATAAGCTTGACCACCACAAGCTTGACTGCAACACTTTTCTTGCCATTGTGTCTCCAACATAATGTCCTCCTGATATGCTTTCATGTACTTCTTGAAAGATGGAAGTTATTTCATGCTCCAAGACACATTATCATAAAATTTCATCTCTACTTAGATTATATAGTTCTCTACTAATGATTGTAAAGGGGGAAATGTGAACTAGTAGATGTTTATTTTCCTTATTTATCATAGTCTAGGGCACAACTCCAGACATTAAAAAGGTAGTGACCTCCATCAAATCCTTCGAATGTTCTAGAATTTGTATAGTTACACATTTGGCATGTCATCCTTAATAGGTTCCATCACATCACTACAATTGATATGGGATATATGGTCTAGCCCTGTATTTTTTTTCTAAGCTTAACCACAATGGAGAACTGGAACTCTTGGAATCAAATATCCATTTGCATATGCACCCATGTAAATTATGCTTGTTCATGAGGTACTTGAGTGCCTCATGATAAATGAAAAATATAAATGGGTTACCAATTAATATTTTTTAAAATTTTGTAAGGCATAGACCATGGTGAGTGCCTCATGTTCTGTTGTTGTGTAATTATGCTTTGTTGAGGTCAAATTTCTATTAGCAAAGGAGATATGATGTTCTGTTTTGCCTTTTCTATGCTACACCAAGATTTAACCAATCACTAAGCTAAAAGCATCAATATGGACATGAAAAGGTGTTGTATATTTGGGGAATTATAAGATAGGCATGCTAGTTAATCTGAGCTTTAGGTTTTTCAAGGTGTCCTCTTATGTCTCTCCCTATTATAATGGTCCATCCTTGTGTAGAATATCCTCTAACAGTACCACAATCTTTGCATAACTCCTTATAAATTTTATGTAATATCCACAATGACCAAGAAAGGTGTGAATGTCTTTATGTGTGAAAGGAGTTTGCAGATGAATGATGATGGAAATATTAAGTAGAACAATGAGTAAACCATACTTATAGATGATGTACTCGAGTAAGGTTATAAATAGTGTTAAAAAGATGCACTATTTAGGTTCAAAGATGTCTAAATCTGACTATACCTATCAAAAATTAGGCATAAGTTGTCACAATGGTCCTTGACAAGGCAATACACCATCTAATCATCTAGATATACTTAGAGGACCCTGTGGATGAATTCCTTGAATACGGTGATCACCACCCTAGATAACATGGATGGTACATTCTTGAGTTCAAAGGGAATCAGATTATAAGTAAAACAACCCCATTCAATTACAAAGGTTGTTTTAGGCTTATCCTCATTTTTTCAATATAGACTTGGTGGTAGATAGAGAACCCATTAATGAAGGTATAGATCTCATAACTTGTGATGCCTTCTAGGACTTCATCGATGAATAGAGTTAGGAAGGGGTCATTAAAATAGGTGGAATTCAACATTCTATAGTCAATGGAAATGTGAATATGCCAATGTTTATTAATGCTTATTACCATTGGTCTCACCCACTTAGACTCTTGTATAGGGTAAATGACCCCTGTAGCTAGCATAACATTGATCTCTATTTTCACCTTCACACAAAGGTTGGGATTCATTTAGTAGGGGAATTTTTTAACTGGTATTTTTACATCAATTAGCTTTATGCTCATCTTATATATGCATGGATGGATTCCCTTCATACCCTAATAAGTCCTAGGGAACAAATATTAGAATTCCTTCAGGAGGTCTATGATTCACACCAACTCTACATCAAACTAATAAGTGCCTAGAGTAGCCATCTTTGGCTCTCCTTCTATGTTGATATCCAATTTTATGGTATTAAGTGGTTTATGGTATGGCTCATTCTTCTACTAGTTATAATCCTCAACTTGTCAGCTTCCTTCTATTATCTCAATGTAAAGATGAGGGGTCTTCTTTACTGGGAGAGATATCATCTACTTGGCACATGAGCTTTCTTCTAGTGGTTAGCATTTTATAGAAATGATCCTAAGTTTCATCACCCTCCTTATTGGAGTCACTATTGAGCATTTGTTCCTCAAAGGAGTTCAAGAGTGCCAACCATTTTTCTCTAAACATGTCTTTCAATCACTCCTCGAGGATTGTGGTGTCTTCAAACATTGCCCTTTGAATCACTTGAAATAACTCAACTAGTTCTAAGTTATATGAGGAAAATGAGAAGGTATGCATAAACTTATCCTTAAGAACCTCCCAATTGGTTATCTCTTGGCACATCTCATCGAACATGTACCATGCCCACACCTATGTCTTCAAAGTCTTATAAAAGTCATGCACCTATAAGTTCTTTAGGGTAGTTGCACCACATTTAGTCCATGTCTCTTCACATAGGTACACATGTGCCATAGGGTTAGAGTCGCTAGAGTACATTGAGATATCCAAGTTATCATTTTTCCTCCATAACCTAGTGTACATGGCTACCTTTACCTCTAGCCAAGCTAGCAAGTTAGACCTTTGTACTACCCACTAGTGCATGGTAGTGTTCCTCAAGGTGTACACAAGTACACCCATTTTTTGTCTCCTTGGGGATGCATGCTTTAAGTTCATTCACATACCTTTCCACTAGGTTATTCCCCTAAAATTTTGAAAGCATTACAAGTTTTACTTTGCTCAAGTGGAGTACCATCTTTTATTTCTTCTCCCTATGTGGGACCCATCATTTCAAACCATGATCTATTTAGACCCAACCAATTTTCATGGGCTTAAGCATCTTTGCACATACCAAGTAGCATATGCGACTAGTGGCCTCATATGTATCTTCAATCTATTAGTTTCAAGTCATGTTATTGGTGTCTAATGTGGACTACCCATCTTCCCAAGAAAGCACTCCCTAATCAGAAAGATGGAGATTCTCAACACCTTATACCATAATGTTATAAATATGGTTGATCTCATCCTCAAGATCAATGATCTCCACATAAGGTATCCTTGGTCACTTAAAAGGGGGATCACTACCCTTTCCTTTCCATTCTCAAAAGTGATGTATCACTTTGTAAATCACATATCTACATTATTGGCATAGCACCAAGGCCTTGTTAGAAGCACTGGGTAGTTATCCTATTCAGCCAACTCAATAACCTCCAAGTCAGCATGGAATTCAATTCCCATAATATCTATAATGGCACCCTAAAGAATTCTGATCAGCTATGCTTAGGTCTTATTAGCCATGAATAGTATATGGGAAGAAGGTCTCAAGGTTAGCCTACCCATCTTCTCCCATGCATTATTGATCAAGATATAGACCTATGTGTTAGTGTCAATCAATAACTCATAGATGAACCAGCGATTAATGGTGACATTCACTAGAAACTCTTGGTCATACTCTACATTTTGAGTATGCCTTAATTCACATGCCCAATCCATATGAGGTGCAATAATTTTAATTTCATGGGGCTCAACAAATTCACTTAGCTTCTTCCCTACATGCTATAAGAGAAAAAAATTTAGTAGGGGAAGTATCCCATCTATTTGTAGGAGGCATAGGATTTTTGTTAGCTCCTGTACTTCAAACTCCTAACTATCTTGCTTTCTATGAGAGGTAGTAGCATGTACCTCAATATCTCTATCTAGCTGAAGTTCTCCTTGTAAATTTTGTATTACACTCATGGCTTGTTACAAGATATATTTTTGATGTGATGGGTAAGGGTAAGGTGAAAATTTTAGCTCAAGCTATGTTATGCACTTGATGTGGCTTAGTTCACCATATTCCAGGTGTATCTCTTATATTGGTGAAATTGGTGGATGAGTGGTGAACCCACTCTAAGTGGTTGCTTACACATTAATTGGATTTGTATGTGCTAGTTGTAATTTTGGATCCCACTTTGTATCTTTAGGCTCATGATTTATCATCTTTGCACCCTTGTCAATGTCCATTTTGCCTTGTCTTAGTTTTTTTATAAGTCAAGTCACTCTTTGATCGCATGTGATCCTTGATAATACCTGCATGTTGGATATGTTAGGCAATCATTTTGATAGTGTTTAGTTGACCCACACTTATATCATGATCATGGTGGGAATCTTCATTCACCATGTCCTCCATCTCACCCTCTATCACCTCTTTGTTTTCCATATCCAACATTCTATTGGACATGACCCTCATTTCCCTAGTTCACCTACCCTCTAGTGGTTGTAATTGCCTACCTTGTGCCTCTTCATATTTTGTCACATTTCATCAATTAATCAGTAGTCAGTTGTGTTTTGAGTGTAGGCATCACATAAATTGTAGTAGATGGTTATGATAACTTGACTAGCATTTTATAATACAGGGTAGTTACAAACATCATGTACTTCATGAAAAACTTCACAGTTAAGAATTAGTACATGTATATTCTACTAAAGCTAGTTGTTTCTATTATGACCCTCCATCTCATAATCAGTACACCATAACCCACTTTGAGTATCTTGCAATGACCTAATGGTTAGCTTATGTAGTTGGGAGGCCATGGATGCAATATATGCCTCTATGAATGGTTTAATGCCTATATCGGCACTCCTAACCACCTTGGATCTAAGCCTAGATCAAGAATTTCCTAAGGTTCTGTGAATGTTTTCATTGATAGTGCCCTTTTGAAAGTGACTAGTAGTCCTCTAATGAACCATTTTGCATGCTGAGAGGGGTAAATATCATAAGGGATCTTAGAGATGAGCATCTTGAATCTATCATCATACAAGCACATACTTTTTGATAATACTTAATTGATCTTGTTGAGCATGGAAATGATTTTTTTTTCAAAATCAGTTATGTCAAACTCCTTTAGGAAGGCTCTCTTCATGGTGTCATAATCAACCATAGCCTGGGTAGGATCAAAATTCCTATACCAAGTATAGGTAAAATCAAGCAAGGTTATCACAAACTAAGTTGCCTTGTTCTTGGATTGAGTTATTCCTCAATCATGCCATTGTAACTCACACTTGAGTACATTTTCTATGATGTTTTCCATGCCTTAGTACTCTAGCAGGCACATGACCATCTCATAATAGATCTAGGGTTAGGGGTAGTTAGTTCTTAAGGTGCTTATCCTCAAATTCTTGTCCTAGAATTTGTATTATAATGCCTTTAGCCACTATGTTAGGTATTAATCTAGTGGTTATTATTAGTAACATAGAAGATGATGGAACTGCACTACCAACTAGTGACACAAGGCCACACCCTACAAGCTATTGCCCAAGGTGCATAGTTAATATTGGCTAAACTAGGGTACTTGCACTCAGATTCTATCTAGTTAAGATGAAACTTTATGGTCTAGAGGTATCTTCACTTACCTCTTTATACATGATGATTTGTTCAATCATAAAGTTATAGTCCAAATTTGTAAAGTGATCAAAGTTTACATAGACAACAAGGTCAATTGTCAATCTTCTGTTTTCCTTTGGGGAATCTAACATGAGCTCACACCATAGGTTTAAAGGGGGTAGGTGCATCTAGTGCATCTTCAATGGTCAAGTTTTGAGGGGACCCCTAGAATTCACCCATCAATAGTGGAACTTATTCCAAAGCTTTAAGGGTTCCTTATTTTGGGCATAGCTACCTTTCAAGGGATCTTTACTCATGCCTTTCCCTCTTGTTATGGGTCCTCTTAGCACTTTTAGGTTCTAGATCTTCTATTAGTTTGTGCCTCCTCTTATTATAAGCCTGTCACTTGAGCTCTCAGTTGTCAATTTTATCATCTCCTTTCATTTCACCTCACCTACACATTCCCTTCTTTCCCATTATGCTTATCATATGTTAGAGGAATTTAGCCTTCCATCCTCACTATTTTGAAGTCATAATCTACCATTAACTTCTTGAGTTTGGTGTTGAGTTATTTCCCAAATGCACCTCTAGGTTCACCCAAGAACTAGTACTCTACTTCTTCAATGTAGGAGTACATTAAGATCACAAACTCAAGCATATAGTTGTTTAGTTCCCCTTGCCACCATCTATCTATAGCTCTAGTCCAAGTTGTGTCTAAGTTTTTGAGCCTCTCTAGGTATTCTTATATCCATGTACATCACTATATATAGCTTCAATCTCTATGGGTTACACAAGAAACAAACTAATGATACACTTATTCTAGTAGTTCTCAAATAACACCCCATATACATCATCATAAAAGTCATTCTGGACCCACTTCCTTAGGTTATTCCATCTACAAGTTGGATGCCTTAGCATAAAGATATCTTCTAACCATTCTAACTAGTGCTTGATGTTATCGAGGGAGAATCAGAGAATTATGCTAGTGCACCATTACAATAATAAAAGTCAACAAGGATCTTGGAAATGAAACTAAAATATTTTAATAAAGTAGGATTTTTAGTCATAGGCCTAGTCATGAACCTATCTAGCTATCCATGTAAGATCTAGGCTTATTCTAAAGGGGCATAGACCTTGACAATTCTTATAGTGATCAATATTTAACACTCAATAGTACTAGAATCAATATACATAAGGTAAAACCTTTACGTTCTCACCTAAAGTGCAGTAGATAAGGGACCAAGATCTGTGTTGGGCTAGTTATGACATGCACAATGATGGTTGGGAATTCATAAGCACAAGTCTTGGGTTTCATAGGCTCAATGGTATTTAGGCACTTGAGGGCTAATTGGGTGTTGGGTTAAGGTAATTAGGCATGGTATCTCACTTAGGCATAGATATCATTTAGGGCATATGGTCTTAACCACACTTAGCATAAATCCTATTCTAGGTGTGGAGCTCATTGTCATCCATATGTCTACCATGAATAAACTAGGTTAGAAGCTCATGAGGGTTCAGCACACACATTTGATAGAACATAGCATGAAATAACTAAACATTCTAAGACTTAATGATTTATCTCATTAACCATTTCATAAAGCATTATTCATTAATACATTAAACAAAAATATCTAGATAGTCCATATAAATTAAGAAAGTACTTAACTTAAACTAATAAGGCCTAAGCTCATAGGTGAGCTTAGGCATTATAAATGGGAGAATCAAAATACATCTTGAGATAAAGTCTAAGTCTAAGAAAATCTTCTATAAATAATTCACTAGAGCTTCATTACTCTATTTTGCCTCTTTTCTTCAGTTAAACTTAGCTTCATTTTATAGGATTTGAAGCATCCTAAGATCATGGGGAGTGGGGCACATCAACTATTAAACTAGCATTAGAGGTACACATTTCGCTACCTCTACTATGTTTTATCTTCAATGTGTAGTCATTATCCTGTGAACCTACTTCCTAATGATACATGATTCAAAAGGAGTCACTTGTCTTTAACGTTTGGTCATTTTTATGTGCACTCAGTTCCTAATAATTTTTAGAGTTGTTAGTTGCCAACCAACCAACATCACTAGAAGACAAAAACAACAACCATCCACATAGTTACCTTACACCTAGGTGTTTGCCAATTTGGCATGGATCTATTACTTAGAATGAAATAGGGCACAATAGGGATGATGTTGGAATCCTTAGTTATTGATGGTGGAGTGGAAGATGAGGATGGGATTTCCTTGTCAATGACCATAGTGGGAGGTGGGTTGGTTTGCTTTGTATGTGGCATTAAGCTGAGACCATGATTTTTATGAGGTTTTTGGGTCTTGATAAAAAATAACTCATGTGGCTCATTTTCATATCAACCTAGACCAAATCCCTTCTAATCACACCTAAAAAGATATGTCTTAGAAAACTCTAGTTTATCTAGATAGGAGAAATTAGAGGTAAATGGTTGAGGTGAGAAAGAGGTGGTGGAAGTGTCAAGAGGTTTATCAAGTCCCCCATAGATGAAATTGGTTTGACAAGTTGAAGGCCCAAAAGGGATAATGGCTCTAATATTAGGGTCATAACCAAGTTGTTAGTCAATATTCCCATACTCTTTAGGAATAGGAAAAGTGTCTAGTGTCAAAAGGTGACACTCCCCCAATGAAAGATGCTGGAAGGTTGATTCCATAGGGTCAGTTGTGGGGATTTAGGTGGAAGGGATGGATTAATTGGTAGAGGCTTCATTGGTAGAATAAGATGGGGCTTTGTATTTTAATGATGAAGGTTTATTAGATGGAGGAAGGAGAATTTAATTGGGTTGGTACATCATGTTTCATGATGTAAAAGGACTCAGGTTAGTTTGTATGGTAACAATTTGACCTTCATGTTCAAATTTGATGCATTGATACATGGTGGATGACAAACAACCCATGTAATGAATCCAAGGGTGCCCCAATAAAATCTTGTACTAGAAATCACCCTCTACTACGTAGAAGAGCTTAGGAAGTGTGTGGGGCCTTAAATGAATGTGAAGGATAATAGTCCTAAAGTTATGGCCATGGTGCCATTAAATGATTAGATCACCATTAAGGTTTATAACATAATGTTATTAAGCAATTTGAGTTGGGTGTATGCATGGGAGGAGATAATGTTGATGTTATCTCCTCATCAATCATGGCCCTGTTGATGTAATTTTGGTTGATGTACATAGTGATAAAGAGGGGATGATTTGGATCATTTAGATGGATGGATGGAGGGTATTTCTAAATATTTAAAGGTAAAAATTTTGGAAAGTTGAAGAGCTCTGATAAAGGTTGCTAGAGGTTGTGGGTCTTTTGGTTAGACCTCTATGGATTAGAAAGCTTCTATCATAATTTAGTGATGGTAGGGAAAGGTATTGATGAGTTCATATAAACTCAACTTCATTGGTGTTTGGTGAAGCTATTTCAAAACCACTCATTGGATTGATTCAAATGGTTAGATTGAGAGGGACCCAAGATGGACACCTTGGGTTTAGTGGAAGGTAAGGGTGCTTAGTGTTGGTTGGGTGATATGGTGGTAGAATAGGGATATGTACATGGAATGGAAACCTTTTATTTTCCCTTATCCTTTGGTTGAGCCAATGATCATGTGACCACATAGATGGTATGGATTTAGGGAGGGGTCAGGCTAGAGGATTGCTTTGGTTCCACTTCAATTTGAGGTGAGAGTGGAGGAGTAAGTAAATGTTGATTAATGGCTCTTGGTTATTGGATTAGTAGTGGGCTTATAGGAGGCTCATCTAAAAACAAGTCATCCTCATGGTATAGTTCATGGGCTAATACTTGGAGAGCTTTATAGTAATTAGTATTATGCCTAGATGTCCTATGGTATGAGCATACTAATTTATCATTATACTAGGATGGTTTAAGACTATATGGGTCAAATGGTCTGATAGGTGGCAAGATTAAACAATATGATTGTAATAATTTCTATAGGATGGTTGAGTAAGACTCAAGCAAAGGTGGCAAAGGCATGGAGGTCTTAGGTTTAGTAGTTGAGGTGGAAGCCCTTTTAGAAATAGGTTTGATGCTAAGAGTTTGGGGTGAAGGAATGTTCTTGGTGGATGGTTTCAATATGGATTACTTGGGGGTGAAACATGTTGTGGTAGATGCCTGAGAAGTAGGTGATTTGGTATAGAAGGTTTGGTGAAAATAGGTGAGTATGAAAGTTAGAGTGATGGTATCACCAAAAGTGGTGGTTGGGTTTGGTTTTTATCTAGGATGGTTAGTTTCCTTAGTAAGGTAGAAGAGTGAGGTCCCAAAATAGAAGGAAAGGTAGAAAGGGGAGGCAACATTTTGGTTTGTGGAATCTTAGGTGGTTTCACCATATTTTTTGGCTTTCTTTGGGGTTTCTTTGATAGGTTTGGTAAAGTTAATTCCAATTTCAATGAGGGGTGAGTAAGGTCTTGAATAGGGAATATGCCAAGGTTTTTGGTGGGTTTAGTAGGAATAGTAGAAGGTGACTTAGTTGTTTTAGGTGGAGTTGGTTTGAATGGTTCAGGTATGGTTTGATCAGTAGAGGTTTCTAATGGATTGGTTGTGGTGATATTGGGTTTAATAGTGGAGATAGAAGGTATGGATGATAGTTTTATGGTTGAAGGTTATTTTTTGGTTGGGTAAGGAAGGCTAACATGGTGCCAAAATGTGGCATGATCTAT
Organism: Torreya grandis; assembly: GCA_037957365.1. Classification (NCBI taxonomy): domain Eukaryota; kingdom Viridiplantae; phylum Streptophyta; class Pinopsida; order Cupressales; family Taxaceae; genus Torreya; species Torreya grandis. The sequence continues at coordinate 328,579 of JARHVA010000988.1, read as the reverse complement.
GTTGGGTTGGGATAAGTACTCCAAGTTTTGAACTAGCCTATAAAAAGGCTTATAGATAGGTTTGATCCTTTAGATACTAATCTTAAAGGTCAAACCCTTGGGTGGAGAGAGAGAGAAGTGGTTACCTCATCCTTTTATTCAATCAAAGGCTCCAAGGTTTGGGAAGATGGGTTTCCTATGGGAGAGGTATGTAGGGTGATCTCTTCCTTAGGGATGCTTTCCAAAAGAAGGGTGGATTATTGTATGATGGAGAAGAAGGATATGGTGGTCATGGTTGCCTCTTTTGGTATGTCTTCCAAAAGAGAGGTGGGTGACTCAAATATCTCAATGAGTAGAAAAAGGGGAGGGATTGTTTCCTTGGTCTTATTTTCTAAAGAAATGGAGAGTGACTCCACTACCTTAATAAGTGGAGGGGAAGGAAAGGTAGTTTTGTCAATGGTTTTCTTAGCAATGAGTTAACTATGAACCACATTAATGGTATGGACTTCATGTTTTTGAGAGGAATTTGTTCTTTTATTTTTAGTGTTCAAAGAAGTGGCATAGTTGGGAAATGGATATCTAAATATGTCAAGTGAATGATTTTGGGGTGCATTGGGGTTATCCAACATAATTTCCCCTTGTTGATGAGATTTTGGATGATGTTCTTGAAGTTATTACACCTACTAACATTATGTCTAATGACATGATGGAAGGCACATAATTCATTCTCCTTATACCAACTAGGTACAAGATGAGAGGAATCAAATTATTGTTGGGTTTTAATTGGTGAAATTTGTATGATATTCACTTTCAAAAACTTTTCCAAGACTAAAGCATATGAATCCTCTAGTGGAGTAAATTGATTTTGGTTTTTGTGATTTGGGTTTATAGTGTTTTGATTATAGGGACTAGAATAGTTAGATTGATTAATAATGGGTGGAGGGATAGTTTTAAGGACAGCCACATCGTAGTTCCCTTATTTTTGGAGTTAGTATTAGTTTGATTGTTAGGTTTGGAGGAGGGTGCTTCATTTGATTTAAAGGTGGAATTATTGTTTCTCTATTTCAACTTCCCCTTATCAATGGATCTATTATCTAATTTATGTGCCATGTTGAAAGCCTCATCAAAGGTCTTGAAGCTCTGAACCCATAAAGTAGAGGAGATATGTTTGGCACAATCCTAGGCAAAGATTTTAATTAACTCAGGTTGGGGTAAAGAAAAAGAGAGTTGATTTATTAAGCTTCTACAATGGGCTAAAAATTTGGATATGGACTCATCATCAAATTTTTTAAAGAAGTAGAGATCAGTGATGAAAAATTTCTTAGAGATGTTTATGGAAAAGTGATATAAGAAAGTTTAAGCTAGTTGGGCAAAAGAAAAGAGAGAGTGCTTTGTAATATCACTGTACTAATCTAGTGCCAAACCTAATAGAGACATGGGGAAGGTGTGAAGGAGAGAATCATCATAGGAAATCAAATAAAAAAATGTCTAAATTCTCTTAGATGTTGTTGAGGGTCTTCCTTGCTCTAAAATTTTGAAAATTTTAGAAGTTCCCATTGAGGATAAGGCCAAATGGGGATAGATGGGTGATTTGGTTCATTGATGATTATCGTAAGATAATAGGTTATAGACACTAAAGATCGATGACTCAAAAATAGTCATTTTATCCATTAAAATTTTGACAAATTCTATTTGTGTTTGTGCATCCCCATAGTTGTAGGGTAGATTATGTTTGGTTTATGTAGGTGCAACATATGAGTAGCTAGTGGGGGGTTGAGAAGCTATCACATATTTGTATGTGGACATGGGTGGTTAGGATGATGCCACATATAAATACATGGAGACATGTGGTTGGGTAGAAGGTAGAGGCATATACCCTTATGGGTTAGGGATGTAACTTGGGTTTGTTGCATTGGAAACCTACTGGGGGATTGATGTAGGTTGGGTTGGAGGTATGGCTGGGTTGGTAGATAGAAGATAGGTGGTAACTATTGACTAAATTTGACCCCAAGTCAAATTGGATCAAACCATACTATTTTGAAATTTTGAATAAGAATTAATGTGTCTTATGAGGTCTCATAATGGTCTAAACATCTTACATTTCCTTCCCCTAGTCCTTATTGAAGCTCATCCTCCTTGTAATAGTCTAGTCAAACAAAGTAAAAGTTGGTCAACCAAGGTCAAACTTAGTCAAAGGATAAATTTTTTCTATAAATATTCTAATATGGTCATTTAGGTATCCTAAGGTGTTTCTAAGTCATATATTTGTCCTTTACCATGCTTTATATTCAAAATATGCCTTTTGGCCACATTTTTAGCTTATTAATGACTTGTACGGATGGTGGAGTTATAATATTCATCACCAAAGCGAATCTCAACATGGAGGGGGTAAAATTATGTTAGAATATGTTATAGGTTAGTTAAAAAATTAGTCATGAGTAGGAAATGGTAGTTTCTCCTTAAAAATAGGCCCTTTTGGGCACTTGTATGGACTTCTTGAGTCCACCATCAGCTAAAAATGTGGGTGGAGTGACTCTTCACTTCCCCACACCCATTTAAATTCTTGGAGTGTAGAGATTTCACCATAAATTCCATATAAAAATTCTTTTCTTCTATTTTATCTTTGCAAGACAAAGAAGGTTAACTTGTGATGCTTGGTGTGGACAATATAATTTGAGTTGGGAGAAATGATATTGGGGGTGGATAGTGCTCTGAGTCTACTTAATTTTTCATATTAATAATTTATATATTGGTGGTCCTCCTTTATCAACCATTTATAACACTCTAGGAAACTTTTTATGTACTTCAATCCAAGAGGGGGCCACTGCTTACACTTGTTTCAGATTGATTCACTTTGGTTTGATGGATTTGATGTTTTCATATGTTTTTAATGACCTATCCATAGGTTTTCCATGGTTATATTATATTTTTAAGTTATAAAATGCCTAGGAAAGTAGAAGTGGTTAACAAATGAAAAAGCAGAGTCAACTAATGTTTAACCATTGCATCATTATTTTCATGAATGGCAGAGAAAACAAGGGAACTGCTCATGCATTATTTAGCTTAGTTACATGGGTGTTAGCGTCAATTTCTCCTTCTCCTCCAACAGGCACAGTAGGTGCCTTGAATGAAGTTTCTTCCATGTTAATATGAAGGAATTGAATGTGCCTTAGGTGTTTTGAGGTATAAAAGTGCATTTGATGATAAATGAAGATACCATGAGGCCTAATATTTCACCTAGTCCACTCTTTCCGTTCACTATCTGCATATCCAAAGGGAATGATTAGTTAGAGGGTTGCATCATGACATTATTGCCTTGATAGTAACCTTGGTAAATTTTTAAACTTATTAAAGGTATTAAAGAGTGAATTTGAGGATTTTGGTTGATTTACATTTCATGGAGGTGACCATGACAATGCTATATGACTTCCTTGTATTCACTATCCACCATAACTCATCACCACCTACAAGTGGTACCACAAAGATTGGAGAACCTTATGGGAAGAACCCAAGTCTTAAGGAGACTAGCCTCAAGGTTTATGCATTAATTTTCATCCTAGTAGACCTAGTTTAAAATTTACAAGAATTAGAAGAATAAAATCATCATCAATAAACGTGGCTATGATTTCAGACTCACTGTCCCAAAAGGACTAAAACAGAGCTCTTGGGTGTTTTTGTTATTTTCATGCAATGAGACTAGGGTGGTTTTAAAGGATCCTTATATGCTCACCTTGTAACCATATCTATAGAAAATGTTCATGAAAACATTTAAAGGAAAAGGATAGGGATAAGTTATTTTTCTAAAGGTTTAAAGTTGTCCAAAAATCATTGCTTTCAATCAGTGATGTCTACAGGAAACCACCCCAAAAAGACTTATGTCACCCATTTTCATCAACTCCAATCTATGATTCATGTTTGAATAAGTTTTAAAGATATATGAAGGGATTTTAAGGCTCAATGGATCATAAGGAGAGTGGATGAATGTTTTTATACCTTCTCAAACTCACCCATTTGTCTGTACATAGGGCAGATCATTACCTACAGCAAACCAAAGCTAATTTTAAGTGACACATGATAGTCTTATGCTAGAAAGGTATAAAAAGGATGTAAAATGGATTAAAGTGACTAAATGAGAGAATTTATAATCCTAAAGGAGTATTAATATAAGTAACACAATTTTTTTTAATGAAACATAATTACAATAGGGGTCAAAATGGGATTGTCTCAATCAAATAGCAAATAGTGAATATGAAGGTGTTTTGGGGTGAGAATAACATAAGCATGGAATAATAGGTATAAACAAGAATATGACACCAATTAAGATCCATGGAAAGGGTTATAACTTTATATCAATTCTTAATCCAAACATGACTACCTATAGGTAGGGAATAGAGGGAAAAATTGTCAATTTTATGGTAGCAAGCTTAGAAGTGTAAGGATAACAGGGAGTACATTAAGAAGATAGAGTGACAAGTGGGATTGAGAAATAAAATTAAATACCATAATTTTATTTATAAGTCATTTAAAATGAATATTAAGTGAAAGATAAACTCCCAAAGATGAAAACATAATCAATCCTTAAAGTACCCCTGCACAGTCTACCCTAGAAAAGGCTTGTCATGAAGATGGAGTGAGTTAGAGGGTCAAATCACCTCATCAAAAGTTGAAATTTAGTGTATAGCATACTTTGGAACTATATAACCTTCCCCAAAACTTTTATTTTATAATAAAAGAGGATAATATGCCTATGTTTTGTCTCAAAGGTAGAGTACTCTCTCCTTAAATAGACCCTACTACTCCATGAAGGCAAGTGAAATAAGTGAACCAAAAGAAAGGGGAAGAAAAAATTAGGGTTTTTGAAACTATTACACATGTATAATAACCTAAAAAACCTTGATATAAGGTTTTATGGAAAATAGGATACCCTATGATATAAATGATGCAGTCACCATGGTAAGGAATGGCAAGCAAATGGCTTGGTAAGGATGGTCACTTCAAATTCTAACTTCTAAAAAACATTCCAATGTTTTTATTCATGTTAGGATATATATTAAATGTGTCTAATTTTTATATATGCAAAAAAAACATCAAAGGGGTCAGTTTGAGATTTTGGTTTCAGATAGACTTATTGGTAAGGTCTGGGTCTAGTTGCTAGACATGGTCATTCTTCAATTATATCTCTAAGGGAGATATTATAGTGATGAGAACATGTTTTTAGAATGTATATGAATGTTTTTTAACCTTTATCTTGTAGATAAAGTCTCAAATAAGCCATTTTTGGCTTAGGAAGCATTTAGACCCTGTAAATTATGTAAAAATGGCTCAAGTGGCCAAGTTGAGAAGCTTAGAAATCCCTTGACACCTTGAATGGGAACCTAAGGTGATTATAATAGTTATAGATGGTCTTTAATAATCCCTAAATGGCATTGGATTAGAGATCTAATGTTTTTTCTTTATGAAAAAAATGTTAAGACCTAAAACCACCTCAAACCCCTTGCAAACCCTCCTCAAGGACTCGATTAGGAAAATAAGGAAAAGTAAGCATCAAAGGAGGGTGGAAGATCCATAAAACCAATTTAATGATGTATATTAATCTCTTGAGGTTCATCTCATGCCACTAGTGAATCATGAGATGCTAAGGATAGGTCAAGAAAGAATAATTAATGATAGAGTAGGGGTTCATATAAATGATCAAGAGCTTAAAATGGAAATGAAGGATGATAAGGAGGTAAAAAAAGTGAATCATATGGTGATTTTATATTTCACAAATGTGGGAACAATAAAATGGACATTTTTGGCATTCTAAGCTAAAGAGGCCTAATTAAGCCTAATTGGGAGGACTAATTGATCAAAAAGTACAGTTGTCTTGGGTATATAGCCATGAAATTTGGTAAATAGAATAATGAAGGAAAAAGATATTAAAAAATGGTCTTAGTTAGTCCTAAATATCTATATCTTCCCCTACACAAGTGGATTTGTGCCAAAATAGGGCTACAAGAGGATTAGGCTTAGTGAAGGCTCTATGAGTAAAATGGGGTCTTGAAGAGAGTTTGATCATTATAAATAGACTATTTTTATTAAAATATTATGTAAATAGGCCTTATATGAATAAATTATACAAAACTTGAGCTAAATCCAAATTTTATCCATTTTGGCCAAATTAGACCTAATAAGACAAAAAGAGGTCTTGTAACACCTAAGAGTGGGATTGATGATTGTAGATGATGTGCTAGTTTGATATGATCTAAGATGATTGAAAATTATCCTTAGGATGTAGATAAAACTATCCAAGAGATCTCATGATCAAATTATTTCCTCTTACCACTTGTCAAGAAGGAGTTTCAAGCCCATGATGAAGGCATTTTTCCAAGGGAAAATGATTAAGGAGTTTCGACACTACATGTGAGGAAGGTACTCAGTTTGGGATGGACATATGTTCACATAAGTTTCTTGATCTCTCTTCCACCTCATTTCCATTCAGTAATTGATCTTCATATTTGGACACTTATCCTTTTGACTCTTCATCTTCATTTTTCTCTCTCTCTTCCCAAGTTCTATAAATGTGAGCCATTTTGGCAATTATAAGGAGACCACACCTAGTATGGAAAATCCCTATTGGTTAGATATTGTACTTATCCTTTGAAATAAGATATTGTCATGTCCCCTTTTTCGTGGACATTGACAGACTTGATGGTTAGCCTATTATACGACCTTCTTAGGCTAATAGGATGGATAGAGGGTCATAATGGAGCTTGGCTTGACTTTGATTCACAAGATTTCTACATTTGGTTTTCATTCAGGTTATTTCAGACACATTGGACCTGAGCTCCTATTATTTAGGGATATTTGACATGCAGCGGAGCACCTTTATTTTGGTATGGTCATGTGCGGAATCACTCCCTGATTCACCTACTTCGATCGGTTTGAGGATCCGACGTATATTGAGGGAGATATTAATATTTGATTTATTTAATCAAATATTAATTATTTGGTCTCATTAATAATTAATTATTAATTATTAATTATTTGGTCTAATTTTAAATTAGAAACCCTAATGCTAATTTAAGAAACCCTAATTAGGGCAAGCATATCTTTTGAGGGTATAAGGGTTTCACATGGAGGCCATTATTGATTATGCATGTATGAATTGATTATTGAAATTGGAGAAATTCTTCTGTGAAGACTGAGCCAAGGGTTCCAGGATTCCATTTGTAGTGGAGAACGTCAACTCTTCATTGTGTGCGATTCAGAGGTTGTGAAATATCAACCGATCTATTGCCAAATTGAGAGATAGCTTCATCCAGAAGTTATCACAGAGGTACAGATTTGAGAGATAGCTTCATCCAAAAGTTATCACAGAATTTCAGGGTTGAGAGATAACTTCACACAGAAGTTATTACAGATATTTCAAGTATTTATCTTTATTTAGTTTTTGATCCAATAAATTATACAGATAGAAATATTCTGTATTAGAATAGTATATCTTCAGATCAGGGGGTTCAGCAATCAGGGGTTAAGAACAGACAGGTTGGCGGCTGTACTAAGTCCGTACAGGTCCGTACAGATCCACATCAGATACCAACACTGACAGATAGAGCTTTCAGTGACCGACATCGGTCGACTGAAGACTGACATCGGTAGAAATATGACTGACAATGACCGACTACGGTGAGATATCGACCGACGCCGGTGACTGTGTGTTCGACACAGCAGGCTGAGACTTCTAGAATTGCAAGTTTATTCCCAGTTTGCATAATTTCAGGGTTTTAAGACCATATCTATAATATTCTTTGATTTGCATAAGAAAGGACATCTATTGTAATCAGCTGGATGAATGATAAGATCTATGATTTGTTACTACATGTTTGAATCTATTTTGCAAATTGTATCTTGTTCAGAGCTTTATATGTTTCTATATTCCCTGATTGAAGGGGATATTACAGTTGTTCAGAGCTTTTGTAGGAACAAAAAAGAGGCCCTAAGTAAGGGACATCACAGTGGTATCAGAGCTAAATTCTTGCCATCCTGTTGGGCACATCAGAGCTAATGTCTTGCCATCCTGTTGGGTAGCTTGGGTATCAGTATGGCTTTAACAGATGTCAAAGATTTGGAAGAAAGAATGCACAATGCGAAGAAGAAGCTAGATAATCCATTCCAACAAGCAGATGACATTCTAAAAACTTTGGAGGAGTTAGAAATTTATTTGAGCAAGGTGGAGCAATCAAATACTTATGATATGCAAACAACGTTATCTCTAGCATTTAATTCATTGGTGAAGCCCCGATTATTGAGACATCATGATGAGGTGGTAAGACTTGCAACTCTCTCTTGCATTAGTGAAATCATGAGGATCATAGCTGGCTTTGATTTTTATGATGATCAGATTATGAGAGAGGTACTTTATGCCATGGTAAAATTTTTCGAAAAGTTGGATAACATTAGAGACCCTCATTTCTCAAGGAGGGCAAGATTACTTGAAACCTTTGCAAGGTATGGGTTTGAAAACATTATGATGTTAGTAGGTTGTATTGGTGAAATTCGCATGATGTTTAAAATATTTTGGAATATTTTAGATGAGTTTCATTCTAGCAATATATTGGCATCAATGCACTCTATTATGTTCACAATCTTTTTTGAGGAGGAGGATAAAATTTCTAAACTTTTGGCAGAAGATTTATGGTATGTCTGGACAAAAGGGAGAAATGTCTCACCTAGAGCTTGTATGTGGTTAAAGAATTTAATTAATAGGCCCAAGGATTGTAGTGCTTTCCCTATGACATGCAGCCACTTGCATGATGAGTTTGACAGTCATGCTGATCCAGTACAGGGAGATATTAACACATCTTCAGGTAATGATTTATTTGCATTATCTTCACAGGCAGGAGTAGTTGAGGATGTTGTGGATGAGCTTTGTCTTAATGTGAGTTTAACTCAGGAGTTAGACAGTGAGGATGAGTCTGATGCTTACATTCAGAGTGTGGAGGTGTACTCAGATGTTAGTACACTGAGTGTTGGTGATGAGTATGTTTTTATAGCTGCTTATGAGGAGCATGTGGTTGAGGCTCACACACATATTCAGGACTTAAGAGTACCTGATTCTGAGGAGTTTGGGATACCAGTGGAGTGGAGTCTCCAGATTGATTCTTCTCACACATTTGACAGTGTGGTACAGTTGGTTGTGCCACAGTTACAGAGGGATCAGTTATGGGATGGATTAACACCATCTTTTGTAGATGGTACTTGTAGTTGCCAAGTACACAGTCTACAGTATCGACACATCCAGGGTAGTTATGATTTTAGAGATTGGTGGAGTTGTATTCACCAATTTGATTATGGGTTCCTCTTTGTTCTACTTCTGTTGATGTTACAGGTACTTACATTGATTCACAGCAGTGCAGAGCATAACTACATTTGGGATCCAGGTGGATCGAGTAGTTCATTGTTCCGAGATTACTTGGGGACAAGCGATTTCTGGAGGGGTGGATTGTCATGTCCCCTTTTTCATGGACATTGACAGACTTGATGGTTAGCCTATTATACGACCTTCATAGGCTAATAGGATGGATAGAGGGTCATAATGGAGCTTGGCTTGACTTTGATTCACAAGATTTCTACATTTGGTTTTCATTCAGGTTATTTCAGACACATTAGACCTGAGCTCCTATTATTTAGGGATATTTGACATGTAGCAGAGCACCTTTATTTTGGTATGGTCATGTGCGGAATCACTCCCTGATTCACCTGCTTCGATCGGTTTGAGGATCCGAAGTATATTGAGGGAGATATTAATATTTGATTTATTTAATCAAATATTAATTATTTGGTCTCATTAATAATTAATTATTAATTATTAATTATTTGGTCTAATTTTAAATTAGAAACCCTAATGCTAATTTAAGAAACCCTAATTAGGGCAAGCATATCTTTTGAGGGTATAAGGGTTTCACATGGAGGCCATTATTGATTATGCATGTATGAATTGATTATTGAAATTGGAGAAATTCTTCTGTGAAGACTGAGCCAAGGGTTCCAGGATTCCATTTGCAGTGGAGAACATCAACTCTTCATTGTGTGCGATTCAGAGGTTGTGAAAGATCAACCGATCTATTGCCAAATTGAGAGATAGCTTCATCCAGAAGTTATCACAGAGGTACAGATTTGAGAGATAGCTTCATCCAGAAGTTATCACAGAATTTCAGGGTTGAGAGATAACTTCACACAGAAGTTATTACAGATATTTCAGGTATTTATCTTTATTTAGTTTTTGATCCAATAAATTATACAAATAGAAATATTCTATATTAGAATAGTATATCTTCAGATCAGGGGGTTCAGCAATCAGGGGTTAAGAACAGACAGGTTGGCAGCCGTACTAAGTCCGTACAGGTCCGTATAGATCCACATCAGATACTGACACCGGCAGACAGAGCTTCTAGTGACCGACATCGGTCCACTGAAGACTGACGTCGGCAGAAATTTGACCGACAGTGACCGATGATGGTGAGATATCGACCGATGCCGGCGACTGTGTGTTCGACACAACAGGCTGAGACTTCCAAAATTGCAAGTTTATTCCCAGTTTGCATAATTTCAGGGTTTTAAGACCATATCTATAATATTCTTTGATTTGCATAAGAAAGGACATCTATTGTAATCAGCTGGATGAATGATAAGATCTGTGATTTGTTACTGCATGTTTGAATCTATTCTGTAAATTGTATCTTGTTCAGAGCTTTATATGTTTCTATATTCCCTGATTGAAGGGGATATTATAGTTGTTCAGAGCTTTTGTAGGAACAAAAAATAGGCCCTAAGTAAGGGACATCATAGATATGTAGTCTAGTTTTAATCCCAAGACTATATTTTCTAAGTTTTTGAAGAGATTTATAGTGAGAAGTCAAGTGATTGACATCAATCCTTGCTTATTCTCAATCCTTCCATGTTTAATGCAAGTTATTTCACTCTAACAGGTCACATGAAGTGTTGATTAAGTTTATTATTCTATTTTAAATTGTAAAATTAGCCTTAGTGTCTAAAAATGACCTTTGGTTCACTCACCTTGAAAAGTCTTTCATGCATTCCACCTTCATGTTTGAAATGCTAGTGTTAGAGTACCCCTACGAGGTAAAGTTAGTTTTGTGAGTCTTGATATTTAGTATATTGGTATGATAATATTTTGGAGATATTAATGGTGTATTACCTCTTTATTATAGTTTTCATTTCATGTAAAACTTCTAACCCTTTACCATAAACAAGCATTAGATTAGGTGATAGGTACCTTAAAGAATAATATAGGGAGCTAGCCATTTCAATCCTAGAGATTCATATCTCTTACAAGTTCCCCACAACTTGAGAGATGATTCAATGTTGCATCAAATTATATGAGCTAAATAGAGTGTCCTACGGTGAAAAATTTGATGCTAATAGTTCTGACATGCCTAATGGGATAGCTGGTCCTAATTATTTCCATGTCTAGGTGAATTCTAGTCTTGGCAAGCCCAAGGTTATAGAAGTGTTTCTAATTTAGAATTTTGTGACTCCAAAAGGTAAGAATTTTTGGTTGTAAATTAATTCCTTCACATTATACTTCATAGTCTTCACTAGATCATCTTCTAGTAGAACATTAAATCAATTCCCTATATCTAAATCTCCTCTTGAGGAAAAAGATCCTAAACAATAAGGTTTTAAGGATGAAGAAGAAGAAGTTGAGGAGATAAGAGATTAAGAGGAGGAAGAAGAGATGGCTAGGAAACATGCTTTCCTATCCTTCAGCACCCAAAATATAATTAGTCTTCTTGTATATGATCCTATTCCTCCCAATGCTACCAAAAGTCTCCCTAGATTTAATGGAAAAGGCCCTATTACCCCATCTAAGCACATTTGGGACATTTTAAAATTTTGAAACTTCCACAATATCACTCAAGTTAACATATATATTAGACTACTTACCATGTATCTAAAGGGTAAAGCACTTGATTGGTATATGACATTGAAAAGTGGTTGCATTACTAATTGGGATGACTTTGGAGAGTTTTTGGTGAATAGGTTTGAGAATATGAGTGACCAAATTTCACTAATCCATCAACTGAATGTGATAAGGAGAGGTCCTAATGAATCTATGGATAATTTCAATGAAAGGTTTCAAAGGACATGGTATAGATTTCCACCTATCATGAGGCCTCCTCTAAGATTTGTATTCCCCACTTATCTCAAGGCCATTGGCACTGATGTGGCATTAATATTTCAATAAATGGGAGGATTTACTCTACTAAATGCATATGGGATAGATATTGAAGCTAAGAATAGTTTGATACAAGATGGGAAATTACCCCCAAGAGTTTTCATGCTTTTGTTGTCTTATAGTCCAGTTGAATCTCCAAGTATATAACAAGTTCCTAATGTCAATGCTAAGTCTAGAACCACTCCCAAGAAGGTGGATAATACCATAGACAAAGATGAAATGATTTGGTAATTACAAGATCAACTCAAACAAGCTCAATTACATGCATGTACTCCACCCAATCCCTAATATTATCCTTCAAAAAACTATAGACCTCCACCCCAATATAATTACCAATGAAGAGGTTAAGGTCAATAAGGTTTCAATAGGTAGTCTAATTCCTATAATCCTAATTCCAATCCATCCATAAGGGTTATTGTCTTAGTCCATGCTAACATGGTTCAAGGAGAGGAACATTTGTATCATTGGGGACAATCTCAAGGTAAATTTGTGTATGATGGTAGAGGAGGTTTTCAAGCCTTAGTGGCACAAGAAGGAGATCCTCCATGCCTCACATCAGAAGAAGAAAATCTCATGTAAAGGGAAACTCATGGAGAGGGTAGTAGCCAAAGTATAGGTCTTATGAACTTTAAAAAGGAAGATAACTATGTGTTGAACTAAATTACATCATTTTCAGCCAATACAAGAGCCAAAAAGAGAGATTTTGGGGATGTTACAAAATCACATGTGACTCCAAGTAATGCCTCTCCAAGGCCACAAAATGTGAATCCTAGTGTGATACTACCTACCAAGCACACCCCTCATCAAAGTTAGAATGTGAACAAGGTTGAAAAATTAATTGAGTGTATTGATTAATTGTAATGCTTCATGGAATATGATGATGATGATCAACTTCCGACACAAGATGAAGAAGAGGCACCCATTAGACAACATAATGTTCCACAAGAAATTGGTAAGAAAGTTTATGAACTTCAAGTCATTTCTACTGATCATGAAGAGTTTGCATTTTGGGATGTTCTTGAAAAAAATTTATTGAGCTTGAATGATGAATCTTCACTTCATGAAGAGATTGAGAAAATTTTTAAAGAAGATGTAGCTAAACTATTGAAAATCATGAAGCACCTCAACAAGAAGACAAGGTCATAAGGCAATCCTATTTGCACATTTTTGAAGAGTCTAGAGAGAAAGATAAGAATGGTTCATCTCAAGAAAATAAAATGCACAAGGTATATAATGAATACAAGGTACCAAGAGAGGTAGTAAGTTTTGAAGAACCTCTCTCATACATTCAGCTGCTAGGACCACCAAAGCTTGATGGAGACCTTACCTTTCAAAATGAGTATAGTCTTGATGATGAAAAGCCACTTGTAGTAGAAGTTGAGGTTGAGTGTGAGGATCAAAAAAATTAAAAAATAAATGAAATATCACTTGAACCAAGGGATATGGTTACCATTAAAACCAACCAAGAGGAGTATGTTTCCATTAAACACATGTTCCTAGCTGAAGAACTAGATGAAACCAATGTAAGCACTATGGGAAGTGAGCAATGTGTTAAACAAAAAAATACATGTATTAAGTGGTAGCTTACACATCGTTATAGTTAAAATCAAGAATATTGTATGGAAAAATTTCCTTTTGATCCAGGAGGATTATTTCTTTCTATTTATCTTGAACATATCAGAGTGTGTTTGTTTCAGTTTGTCTTGTGTTTCCTAAGTGCTTCATAGCACAAGTGTGTTTCCTTCCATTTATTTGGTATGTGTTTTTGATTTTTTGTGTGTGGGTAAAACACATTGTTTTCCTTGAGTCAAATGTATATTTATGTCAATTTGAGTTCCCATATGCATGACTCCATGCCCAATAGAAGGACTAGGCAACTTGTCTTAGGCATAGCTGGCATGCCACCCCTAGGAATCGCTAAGAATGTTGACCAAATTTGACCTCAAATAAAATTGGGTCAACCAATACTATTTTGAAAATTTTAATAAGGTTTCATGTGTCCTATGAGGTCTCATAATGGTCTAAACATCTTATTTGTCCTTCCCCTAGTCCTTATAGAATCCCATCCTCCTTGTACTAATCTAGTCAAACAAAGTCAAAGTTGGTCAACTAAGCTCAAATTTAATCAAAGATTAAAATTTTGATATAAATAATATAATATGGTAATTTAGGTATCCTAAGGTGTTTTTAAGTCATATATTTGTCCTTCACCATGCTTTATATGCAAAATATGCCTTTTGACCACAATTTTTGCTTATTAATGACATATACAAATGGTGGAGTTAAAATATTTGTCAAAAAATTGAATATAAATGTGGAGGGGGTCACATTATGTTATAATATGTCAGAGATTAGTTAAATAATCAGTCATGAGTAGGAAATGGTAGCTTATCCTTAAAAATAGGCCCCTTTAGGCACTTGTACAGACTTCTTGAGTCCACCATCAAATGAAAATATGGATGGAGTGAATCCTCAACTCACCACACAATTTACATTCTTGGAGTGTAGATTTTTAATTATAAATTCCATATGAAACTTCTTTTCTTCCATTTTCTATTTGCAAGCCAAAGAAGGTTAACTTGTGATGCTTGGTGTGGACTATACAATTTGAGTTGGGAGAAATGCTCTTGGGGATGGATAGTGATCTAAGTATAATTAATTTTAATAATAATAAGTTATATATTGGTGGATACTCCTTTATGAACCATTTATAACACTCCAAGAAACTTTTTATTTACTTCAATCTAAGAGGGGGGCATTATTTGCACTTATTTTAGATTTATTCACTTTGGTTTGATAGATTTTATGTTTTCCTATGTTTATAATGACCTATACACAAGTTTTCCATAGTTATATTGGATTTGGAATTTATAAAATGCTTAGGAAAGCCTTTTCTAGGCTTGTCTTGCTTTGGATCATCCTTGCTACTTTTGCTCATAAGTGTGCACCTATAGGTGCCTTGAATGGAGTTTCTTACATGTTAATATGAAGGAATTGAATGTGCCTCAGGTGTTTTGAGGTATAAAAGTGCATTTTATGATCAAGAAAGATCCCATGAGGCCTAATCTTACACCTAGTCCTCTCTTTCCCTTCACTATTTGTATATCTAAAGGGAATGATCAGTCATAGGGTTCCATCATGACAGTATTGCCTTGATAATAACCTCAGTAATTTTTTCAAATTATTGGAGGTATTAAGAGTGAATTTGAGGATTTTGGTTGATTTAATTTCATGGAGGTGGCCATGGAAATGTTATATGACTTCCTTGTATTCATTGCCCACCACAGCTCATCACCACTTATAGGTGGTACCACAAATATTGGAAAACCTTATGGGAGGAACCCAAGTCTTAAGGAGACTAGCCTCAATGTTTATGCATTAATTTTAATCTTAGTAGACATATTGAAAAAGTCATAGGAATTGGAATAAGCAAATAATCATCAATAAATGTGACTGTGATTTCAGACTCACTATCCCAAAAGGACCAAAATAGAGCTCTTAGGTGTTTTTGTTATTTTCATGCAATGAGAGTAGGGTGGTTTTGAAGGATCCTTATATGCTCACCTTATAAACCTATCCATATAAAATTTTCATGCCAACCTTGAAAGGGAAAGGAAAATTATAAGGTAGTTTTATAGAGGTTTAAAGTTGTCCAAAAATCACTATTTTCAATCAGTGATGTCTATAGGTAACCACCCCAAAAAGACTTGTGTCACCCATTTTCATCAACTCCAAGTAATGATTAATTCTTGAATAAGTTTTAAAGATATATGAATGGCATATAGGGATCAAGGGATTATAAGGAGAGAGGTTGAATGTTTTGATACCTTCCCAAACTCATCCCTCTATCCGTACATAGTGAAGATCATTATCTACAACAAACCAAAGCTAATTTTAAGTGACACATGATAATATTATGCTAGAAATGTATATAAAAGATGAAAAATGGATTTGAGTGAGTAAATGGTATAATTTGGAATCCTAAAGGACAAATTTTTGTAATGAAACATACCTATAACAAGGGTCAAAATGGGATTGTCTTAGTCAAATAGCAAAAAGTGAACATGATGTTGTTTTACGGTGAGAATAATCTAAACATGAAATAAAAGGTATAAACAAGCATATTAAACTAATTAATATCCATTTAAATGGTTATAACTTGATATCAATTCTTAATCCAAACATGACTAACCATAGGCAAGGAATAGAGGGAAACACTATCAATTTTGTGCTAGCAAGCTTAAAAGTGCAAGGATAATAGGGAGTATATTGAGAAGATAGAGTGACAAGTGGGATTGATAAATATAATTAAAGACAATAATGGTACTTATAAGTCATTCAAAATGAATAAAAATTACAAGAGAAACTCCCAAATATTCAAAACACAATCAATCCTTAAAGTACCCATGTACAATCTACCCTAGAAAAGGTCTATCATGAAGATGGAGTGGGTAAGAGGGCCAAATAACCTCATAAAAAGTTCAAATTTTTTGTATATAATTATTGTGACATATATAAACTTCCCCAACACTTGTATTTTCTAAGAAAAGAGGACAATATACCTATGTTTTGTCTCAGAGGCACAATATTCTCTCCTTGCATAAACCTTACTACTCCATGAAAACAAGTGAAATAAGTAAACCAAAAGAAATGGGAAGATAAAATTAGGGTTTTTGAAGATATGAAACATGTATAACAACCTAAAAAACATTTCTAGAGGGTTTGAGGGAAAACAGTGCACCCTATTATACAAAGGATGCAGTCACCATGGCAAGGAATGGCAAGAAAATAGCTTGGTAAGGATGGTCACTTCCAATTATAGATTATACCAAGAATTCCAATGTTTTATTAATTTTAGGATAGGTATTTTGGATATGTTTAATATATATAGAAGCAAATAAAACATCAAAGGGTTAGTTTGAGATTTTGGTTATAGACATACCTATTGGTAAGGTCTGGGTCTAGTTGTTACACAGGGTCATTATTAATTTATAGCTCTAAAGGGATATATTATAGTGATGGGAACATGTTTTTGGAATTTATATTAAGGTGTATAAATATTAAACTTGTAGATAAAGTCTCTAAGAAGCCATTTTTGTCTTAGGAAGCATTCAAACCTTAAAAATTATGCAAAAATGGTTCGAGTGGCCAAGTTGAGAAGCTTATAACTCCCTTGACACCTTTCATGGGGACCTAAGGTGATTATAAGAGTTATAGAGGGTCCTTAGTAACCCCTCAGTGAAATTTTATTATAGGTCCAATGTTTGTTCTTTATGAACAAATGTTAAGACCTGAAACCACTTCAAAACCCTTGCAAACCCTCCTCAAGGACTCGATTAGGAAAATAAGGAAAATGAAGAATACAAGGAGGGTGGAGGAGAAATGAAACCAATTTAATTATGTATAGGAATCTCTTTAGGTTCATCTCATGCCACTAGTTCATACCTATAAGTACAAGATTGTATGGAATAGGTCAAGAAAGAATAATTAATGCTAGAGCAATGGTCCATACAAATGATCAAGAGCTAAAATTAGACATGAAGGATGATAAGGAGGTAAAAAAAGTGAATAATATTATAATTTTATAGTTTAGACATGTGGGAATAGTAAAATGGACATTTTTGGCCTTCTAGGCTAAAGGGGCATAATTAGGCCTAATTGGGAGGACTAATTGATCAAAAAGTACACTTGTCTTGGGTACAGAGCCATAAAACTTGGAAAAAATAAAAATGAGGAAAAATGGTACTAAAAAATGGTCTTACTTAGTCCTAAATATTCGTGCATTCCCTTGTATAAATGGATTTGTGCAAAATAGGGCTATAAGAGGACTAGGCCTAGTGAAGGCTTTATGAGCAAAATGGGGTCTTGGAGAGAGTTTGATCATTATAAATAGATTTTTTTTTTAGTATAATATGATTTAAATATGAATTCCATGAATAAATACTACACAACTTGAGCTAAATCCAAATTTTAGCCATTTTGGCTAAATTAGGCCTAGTAAGACAAAGAGGTCTTATGACACCTAAGAGTGGGATTGATGATTGTAAATGATGTGATAGTTTTAGATGACCCAAGATTATTACCATGTGTCCTTAATATGTATATATAACTATAAAATATATCTCATGATCAAATTCTTGCCTCTTTCCACTTGTCAAGAAGGAGTTTCAAGCCCATGATGAAGGTAGTTTTCCAAGGGAGAATGATTGAGGAGTTTCAATGCCACATGTGAGGAAGGTGCTCAATTTAGGATGGAAAAATGTTCAAATCAGTTTTTTTAATCTCTCTTCAACCTAATTTCCATGTAATGTAACTAATCTTCTTATTTGGACGGTTGTCCTTGTGACTCTTCATCTTCATTGTTCTCTCTCTTCCCAAGTTCTATAAATGTGAGCCATTTTGGAAATTGTAAGGAGACCACACCTAGTATGGTGAATCCCTTCTAGTTATATATTGTACTTATACTTTTAAATAAAATATGTAATCTGGCTTTCATCCTAAAACTATCTTGTCTAAGTTTGTGAAGAGATGTATAGTTAGAAGTCAGGTGATTGACATCAATCCTTTCTTCCTCTCAATCCTTCCATGTCTAATGCAAGTTGTTTCATTATAACAAGTCACATTAAGTGTATGAGTCTATTTTTTATTTTTAAAGTATCCTTAGTGTCTAAAACTAACCTCTGGTTCACTCACCTTGAGAAGTCTTTCATGCATTCCACCTTCATGTTTGAAATGCTATTGTTAGAATGCCCCTAAGAGGTAGAAGTTGGTTTTGTGAGTCTTACATCATAGGATATTGGTATGATAATATTGTGGAGATATTCATGATGTATCACCTCTTTATTATAGTTTCCATTTCATGCAAAAATTCTAATCCTTTTCTAATGAATAAGCATTAGATTAGGTGATAGGTACCTTAAAGAATAATCTAGGGAGTCATCCCTTTCAATGCTAGAGATTCATATCTCTTAAAAGTTACCCAAAACTTGAGAGATGATTCAATGTTGTATAAAATTATTAGATCTAAATAGAGTGTCCTAGGGTGCACAATTTGATGCTAACAATAAATTTGGTACTGATGGGTGGAAGGGTAGAAGGTATGGGAAACACCAAACTCTATAATGGAGTGGAGGTAGGTGGGTTATAAAAAAAAGGAATGATAGTGACACTAGTAGAAGGTAATCCCATGGTAAATGAAGTACCATTTCCCAAAGTTTGGGTTGCTCCTATACTATAAGGGTTATTAATTGGGGTGGAAGGTGTTTGGGTATTGATTGGTTGGTTGGTGTGATTTTGGATGGTGGTATTGGTGGGATTATTGGTATAAGATGATGCTTGGGTAACTAAAGATTGGGTGGAGATGGTGGAAATATAAGTGTCACCTATAATGTGGGATGGAATGCCATAGGGTGGGTTAGTAGGTTAAACCGAAGTAGGGTTACAGTGAGATATGGTGTTAAGATAATGTTGGAGGGCTATGGGGTTGTCATCTAAAAAGGTGGTGAAATATACATCACCTTGGGAAACCATCTGAGGGATGTTATGACTTCTAGAAGGATGGGGATAAATCTCCACATATGATATGTACTCCATAGATGAGGGAAAATAGGAATATAGATGGTTAAGAGGTGGATTCTAACTTTCTTGGTTTCTTAGTTTTTACCTAGTTAAAACCATATAGATAAGGAAAAGAGGGAGATACAAGTAATCTCATGACTTAAACAAAGAAAATAAAAGAAAAAATCAAGGAAACAAAACACACACTAAATCATGTTAAATCCTAAGGTTATTTTTAGTCTCTCTTATGGCTTATGCCTTAATATTTAAGAACTATGTAACTCAGCTTGGATTGTAGAGTGGGTACTAGAAAAGAAGTCTATAGTTGGTTTCAATTTGTGTTTAGGATCTTAAGTTCTATATTATAACTTGGTACATGGCTTGATATTGGGGCCTACCCCCTCACGTTACACACTATAGTGATGAGGGTATCAGGCGCTTAGTCAAAATATATCAAGTTTGTAGAGATTATACTCAGCTAGCATACTAATTTGGTTATCCCCTTGGTGGTGAAATCTAAGTAGAATAGCTTAGAAAGGTGATCTCTAGGTGATAAAATCCTAGTCAAACCTTATGTTAATGTTTTTATGTTTGACTAGGTGTAAGTGGTTTGGTCTTGTGTGTGTGATAAGAGTGAAGTTATGATCAATTAACTTGATTAATTAAGCTATGTGAGATAAAAAAAAGTAATTAAACAATGTATGTAGTCAATTTTAATCCCAAAATGAAATTTTGATTTCATTGTATGAGTAGAAGAACAAGAAGAAGAAGCACCTAGATTCAACTACGGACCTAAGAAAAGACTTAAGGGTCCCACCTAGTGTGCCAAAGTGTTTTACATAAATTATTATTTATTTCTTATAAGAAAGTTGTAAAACTTAAAATAAGGGTGAGGTTAGTAGTGTAGACACCAAAATTATGTCGACTCCCCTTGGTCCCTTTCATACTTTATTAATTTAAAATAAATTACTTATTTTAAATTAATGACATCACCCTAGACACCTCACCTTGGATACCTCACCCTTAGACCATTTATCACCCTATGACTAAGTCCTTCAAATCATAATTACCTAAGACCTATTCCAACTCTCTCACTAACTCTCACACCTATTAAACCTACCTTTTGACTGTTCACCAATAACAACTGAACTTGGCAGATGGAGGAATTGGAAAAAGGCTAATAATAGACTTTTTACCCATTCTCTAGCCACTGACATCGATCAACTGTCGGTCGAGGCCAGTGGTATCACTGACATCGATTGCTTAAAGCTAAATTCTAACCTCGACTGGAGGCTCGAATGCAAATTCTCTTGCTCCCAAGATCTAAATTTTCTTGCTCCTCAACTCCTTGCATATCAAAGGTAGGCTTTAGGATGAGGCATCAACATTCTATCATCACTCTCTAGGCTAAGAAACTCTATAGAATTCACTCCACACTAGATTAAAATGTTGCATGAGGTCTCCTACATCAGCCATAACAGAACAAGTCTTCTACACTTTTGGTTCTCCACCAAGAGCTAAGTATTCTTCTGGTTTATATTTTAGTATTTATAAAATGCATTGGTAATTAGTCCATTGGCTATTTCTGAGTACTGTTGAGACCAAATCTGGGTTTCTTCCTAGAGAGGCTGAAAAGCCTTCCTTTTATCCTGACCCATTTTGACAACCTATCCCCTACCTTTGTCCTTCCTAAGACTTTGCCCACTGTCCTACATCCCTGCATAACCCTTTTGAATCTCCCAGACCATTCTGTTGACCACAGGCATACCCTGGAACCTATCCAAGGCCCATTTCCCCTATTGACATCGACATCAAGGCATATTGCCCCTATTGACATTGGCAGCCTAACCGACGTCAGTAACATTGACCAACTGATGACAACAGACTAATCAACATTAGTGACTATGAGAGGCATATTACAGAATCAGGTATGCATTATCTATTTCTCTTCTTTAGCCTTTCATTATTTCTCTTTCTAGTAACACTCTTTTGTCAAATAAGTGGACTATCATCCCTCAAGGAAGTCTTTGCACTTCTAGGACCGAGCTTTGCTTGGCAGTCCACCATATATCTATCTAACATTTTATTTGTTTAAGTCTTTTTTATCTATAGGTGTCATCCTCCACAGCCAAAGAGGAGCTCCTTCAACGTCTGGATACGGTGCACAACTTAATTCGGGTATCATCTAACCCCTGACCATTATCTTTAGTTTCTTATTTCTTCTGAATGTGAAAAGCAAAAATGAGTAGAAACATTCTGGCATGCTCGGTGGGACCCTGGAGTTTTCCTTGGGTTCATTTCTTCTAAAATGCAAACTTTCATATAGGTGCATTAGGAAATTTTCTTTTCTTGCATCCTTCTTCTATCTCTTTATCTCAGAAAGAAATCATAAGCACAAGTTAAAAAGAACTTCTTTCTTTTTATTCTTGTCAATATTTCCCTGCATCTTAGCATAGTGAAATTCATACTCTTAACCTCTTCTCACTTATTTGAATCTGAACAAAACATTTCATTTTGGGTTAAAAAATCTATTGCATTTCATTCTTGCTTGAATCCATATTTAGCCCTCTCACTTAGTAATTAAAATGCATTATGAATAAATCATAGTGCACATATGTTACACAACTTAACCACAAACTCAATCAAACACCTAAACATACTTGAGACAAGGCCTATCTAGGATTTCATCACCTAGCAGATACCTTACCCTTCTTGGTAATCCTACTTGGACTTCACTACCAAGGGGAGAACCCACTTTGTTCTCTGGCAGAGTATAAACTATAAGGGAGGTATATATTGGCTAAGTGACCCAGCTTGCCTCTAGGATCGTGAAGTGAGGGGAGCAAGCTCCTAACACCAGGCCACATATGAAACCTAATACAGATTTTGAGCACCAAAACTTAACCCAAAACCAACCTTAGACTGCTTTTTTAGTACCTATTCCAAAATCCCAATTCTCAAAAACACTCTTCTAAGGCATAAGCCAACATGACTCTAAAATTTCTTCTTAGGAATTTAACGTTTAGAGGTTGCTTACCTTCATCTACTTTTCTATTCTTATCTAGTTTTTTTAGCTAGTGAGTTCGCATCATTCTGAGGTCTAAAAACAACTCAAAATTTCTTTTCATTCCAAATTTTTTTTAGTTTTTTGAGTTTTTGGAAATACACAGACACTGACATCAGTTTTTCCACCGATGTCAGCAACTTATTTCACTGACATCGGTTTTTCCACTGACGTCGGCAACTATCTTCGCCGACATCGGTCATACCATCGATGTCGGTCACTGTCAAAATTTTCTTTCCAAAATAGCAACTTTAAAACCCAACTTTTTTGCTATTAAACACACATTTTGGGTTTTCTAAAACTAAAATACACAGTTTTTAGAACCTAAACATATTTTGCCTTAGATGGTTTTGACACGTAATCAAGCCAGAACTCTTGTTGACCACACAAGGCAACAACCACTCCCACCTTTGCCTTTTATATTAAGTCTCCAAATGGAGTATAATTCAGAAATTAAACGTACTCCTATCCAACCAACCCCAACTCAACCCCCTATTGTTCTCAAAGGGGACCAAGACTTTGAAAGGTTTCTTGACATCAATGTTAAGGCTCTTTAGCACTATCTCGTGAGAAGTCAAACGCAAAATCCTTTAGGCAACCCAGTTTATGGGATGCCAACTTCCTTAGTTGAAATGGCAATCATATCAACAGCCTCCATAACCCAACCCATGGTTACTTAGGCCATTAGCTCAACTATTAACCCAACCATGACCAATATCTAAAATTTGGCCTCCCCTTCCATTTACAGACCTACATCCATCGGGGTTTCCATACCCCCTCAACCACAAATAATTCAAGCAAGTTCAACACATTTTCAAAACTTGCTTGTCTCCATCCCACCCACTCTTGCACCCATAAATACAAGAGTGACTACCTATCCTTTTACTAGTTTTTCCACCATCTAACCACCTTTGGCGGCATCCAGTCAAGTTATGCCCTCTAGTTTCATGGTGCAAGCCCCCTTGACCTCAACATCAGTCCCCATAATAAACTATCAATATGTTACGCCTATACAAATGCAACCTAGTACATCATATGCCCCTCTCAATGCCTTCCAAGTACCTTACAACCTAGGGGGTGCCCCTCCTGCCAATCCACCAGCTGATCTAATCAAGATGTTGGTGGATAAGATGTCTAACCTTGAGACATCCATTTCTAGTTCAAAGAACGTTCTTTCATATGAACAAATCTATAATGAACCTATCCATCCTTTGGTCCCTATTCAAACATATCCTAGCTAGTGGGAACTCCCAAAATTTACTTGCTTTTAGAGTAAGGAGGACCCACAACAACATCTATGAGCATTTAGACATGCTTGTTACCTTATAACACATGATGATGCATTATTATTACACACATTTCTCATGTCACTTTTTGGCACTGCCCTTGACTGGTATAGCTCTATTTCCAGTCATTCCCTTTTTTCTTTCACTCAACTCACCCAACTAGTCCTCAACCACTTTTCAATCAACATCACTAAGAAGGTCTCCATTATAGACCTCTATTCTATTAAAAAATTCAATGATGAGTCAATCACTAGCTTCATTTCCCATTAGAGAGGTTTGATTAACCAACTCTCCTTTTCTTTACCTCAACCTGAGCTCATTGAGCTCTTCTCTAGAGCATGTGCCAAGCACATCTCATCTACTTTGTGGGTCCAAACATTCCACACATTTGATGAAGCTTTCACCATGGCCAGGAAGCTTGAACTCCATGCTGTTGAAGAGGATAGAGTCACATTGCATAGTAAAAATACCAACACAAAATCTAATGACCCTTCTTCTTCTTCCAAACTTTCTTCTTCCCACTCCAAGTTCAAGGGCTCAACAAATGCTTTGGTCACTAGATCATCATCCTCCACCACAACTAACCAATCTGAACCTTCCACATCATAATACTTCACAAGACAATTCCAACAACAAAATATACAACATCAATACACTCCAATAAGAGAATCATATGCTTCTGTGTTGGATAAACTAGTCAAGCAAGGGGTCCTCAATCTCCCTCAAATTTGACCACCCCAATTTGACCCCTCAAAAGCCATCCCTACATGGTATAGGGAAAATGACTTTTGTAACTATCATCATGTCAAAGGTCATGACACAAACAATTTTAAAACCTTCAAGAACATTGTCCAAGACATGCTAGATAAGGGAGATCTTATTTTGGATAACCCAAATGTGACACCTAACCAAAACATAGACATCTTTAGGCAACCATTCCCTAACCATCCCCCTAGCCAAAACAACGTACAGACCATGGCTAATGACTCCCAAGAATGTAATATACACACGGTCAACATAGTCTCTCTTGTTATGCCTAACCAACCTCTCCCATAGTCTAAAGAGGTTAGTCAACCTATTTTTCCATCACAGGTAGAAGAGTCTTCTTCTCCTATTTTTCCACCATAGGTAGAAGAGTCTTTTTCTCCTATTTCTCCTCTGCAGGTGGAAGAACCTTCTTCTCCTATTAGTTCTCCATTAACCTCTCTTATATTGGAGGATGCTTTGACGATACCACCACCGCTAACCCCACCCTCATCCTTCCTATTACCTATGGAGGATCATACCTTTCCTTCTCTTTGACCACAAGTAGAAGGCATGATCATCCCTGCCCTCTATCCTCTGGAGGAGTCACATTCTCCAATTCCTTCTCCACTAAGAGAAGAACTTGTCTCTTCAACTACTTTGACTGAAGATGATCCAGTAATGGCTCTCTCACACCTTTGGCCTAAGATCACTACATCTAACACATTTTCAGTCTCACAACCACCCACATCTTCTAAAAAACCAAAGCCTCATCTAACATCTTCAAAACCATTCTCTCGATTGGCTAAAAACTTAGGATTTCTCTATTCGAGAAACTTAGAGCATGAGGCATTATGGGAGTGACTTAAAGATCCTTATCTTACACATCCCACTTCATCTCATAGTATCAACCCTTTTACAACAAATTATCCCAAAGTCTTTGACAAGGAGCAGGCTTCTACTTCCAAAACTTTAGAATCTCAAACATCCACATCTGAACCTAAACCCTCACAAGCAACCACCACACCAAAACAAGTTAAATCTCTTGGTGTTCACCCCATATCACACCTCACTCACCCACAAGTGAAGGTAGACTTGAACCTTGCCTCGCACAATAGTAGTCCTCACACTAAACTAAAGAAGGCTACTAAACTATGCTAGAGAACTCCTCTCCCACCATCACCATTGCCCTCTATTTTGGGCCCACATCCATCCACCTTAATAGGAGTGCTTCCTACTCCAACACCTATCAAAAACAAATCACATCCATTACTACCTTTACTTGGCAAAAACATACACCCTCTAAAACATCCAACACTCTCACCACAAAAGTGTCATCTACACGTGTGGTCACACCACCAAACAAAAAGATGGTATGAAAAACTCCCCCTAAAACTCCTAAACAGAAGTTGTCTCCTCCTACAACTCCTAAACAGATGTTGTCAACCCCTATTGTAACAAAATGTGTAGACTCTTTAGTGGGTTTTTATGCTTTACTATTACGCCAATTGTTGCAATCTTCTAGCATCAGTCTCCCACCTTTTAAACCATTCCAACCTCTTAGACCAAAACCATCTTGGTTTGATGACACTAAAATCTATGCGTATCATCACACACCTGAATATGACGCTGAACATTGCTACACTCTTAAAGTTGTCATTCATCAACACCTGAAAAAGGATACCCTTCTCATTAAGGATCCTCTTAACCACCATTCCAACAAACCACTAACATCATCCCATGTCTCCCAAACATCCTCACCTAAATCAGGATCCCATCATCAGACTATGGTCCCTCTACCACCTTCACCCCCTTTGTTCAAAATCAACACCATCAATGTGGCCACCAGGTCACAAACCATGAAGGATAAAGGAGAAGAGAAGGTTTCTTTCCCTTGGACATATCCTTTCGTCAAGCCCTCTCAACCACAACAACCCAAGATTTCAATCTTGGGCACATCCCATCCAACATATTTGAAGCCACTTCTTGACTCCATGGTGAAACAACTTCACCAAACCTCTGTGAATATGTCCTTGTATGACCTCATTCAAAGCTCTCCACAACATCACCAAACTTTAATCAAAGCTTTACAAACAGTGGAGGTCCAACTTGAAGACCCCCAACCACTGGCTACTTTTGTCAAATCATTACCCACTATCACCTCCATCACCATCCATGATTCTGAGATTCCAAACTCCAACCTGGAAGATCAAGATTCTGTCCTCTCAAACTAAGCCTATTAGGCAAAAGCTTTGTAGGATGAATCCTCACATCACACTCCTTGTCAAAGAGGAGCTTCATCATCTTCTCTCTGTCTCATTTATCCAACCCATTAATTATCCACAATGGGTGTCAAACATTGTCCCTATCATAAAAGCAACTGGGGGGACTTCGACTTTATACTAACTATCATGACCTCAATCAAGAATCGACCAAACATCAACCAACTTCTTAATCATCTTCAACACATGACCAATATAGAAAGAAGCAAATGGTGCAATTTTGCTCCTAATTGGCTCAGACCTTACATAATAATGCATGGATTAGGCACTTATCATCTGTCTTCTCTCGAAGGCTAGCTATAACTTGAGCCCCTTAATTCCTTACATCTTCAACCATTTTATTGTTAATCAAGTAATCATTCACTTGACCTTTAATTTGAGCTCATCCCTTGAGTAACCCCCATCATTTCCATTCCTATTCCTTTCAACCCTCTTTCCTACAAACATTAGTCAACCCTTTTATCAAGCATGAATTCTTTGTCCTAATAAAAGGGAGACCCTTAAACCTCTATAGTCTTGTCCATGACTAAAAATTTAGTCCACAAACAAAACATAAAACTGGGATGCCTATTCCAAAGTCATAAACTATAAATGTAGACTGCTCCCTTGAAGGACAGCTACATAATTATTGTAATTGATAGACTGCTCCCTTGAAGGACAACTATTCAAAGACATTCAACCATACAAGGTAGAATATAGACCACTCCCTTGAAGGATGGCTATGCCCAAATCTTGCTATAAACAACACTCTCTCAGAAGCTTCCTACATCGATCAGCTTCACATATGACCACAAAACAAAACATCCCCATGTAGACTTCCTGCATTGATCAGTCTACCAAAAGAAAAATTGACTAACAAACTATTAAGTCATGGACTTGCCTATAGTCATTCTCGGGGTTACCTATAAAAGGGGAAAAGTTATCCTTGCTAAAAAGGGTTACGCTATCCTCACATCTCACATCATCAAACCTATCACCCCAACATACCCAAGGGATTTTGAGCTCACTTAACATCAAGTGATTTAAATACTTCTCTAACACAAACAATGGTCAATGACGTAATGCATGAACGGGGTTTTTGTTTGCAACAACCCTATCTATGCTATCATTATGGTCCTTGTTAATGAAAGGGAAAAACACCTTTCACTTCTTACATACCTTTGTCACATACAACCAAATCATTTTCCAAACCAAACCAAACCAAACCAAACCAAAACATTTTCTAACCATTAACATAACCTCATGATTTATTTAATGCAAATATCAATTTGTGTTATGTAAATTATCATAGCCCATTCACACTACTTTCTATGGAAAACAATACACATGGAAACTAACAACCAAACACTATTTATGTCAAGCATATATCATCACCAATACAAACAGTGCTGAAGCATAAATAAACTCATTTCATTTTTAGCATACATCCATCACCAATATGGAAACTTGCTAGGGATGAAAAACCCACATCACCAATGTTACAAAATACACCATCACATAATATGGAAAAGGCTATAACATCATCATACACTCATCATTTCAAGCATGTACCATCACACATATGGGAAATGCTAACAACCCTAACATGACCAAACCAATTATCAACCTCTTTAACTCTATCTTCCCTTTTGGGGAGAACTACATTGGCCTAAGGCCTTTAAAATAGGGGCTATGTAGGCAACACTCAGTTGACATGGGGTCTTCTAAGGTTAGCTCGACCATCCATTTGCCCATTCATCTCCCTAATGACGTCGGCCACATTTCTTCATCCGTCTACCTGATCGACCAACCATATTACCTTTAACCATGACTTAACCTAGTCAAAACTCAGTCCATAACCTCGACTCCTTCCTCCCTTTTGGGGAGAACTACATTGGCCTGAGGCCCTTCAAATAGGGGCTATATAGGCAAAACTCAGTTGACATGGCATCTTCTGAGGTTAGCTCGGCCATTCCTTCATCCATCCATTTAATGGACCAACTATCTATACTAACCCAAAATCATGACCAAACAATCAGCCCTGACACTGAATGAGTTACCTAAACTTCTCATGGGGCACATTGGAGATCACATACATCTCCCTAAACACAACACACACCACTTGAGATCATACCATGACTCAACCTGACTTGACCAATGACCTTGGAGATCGCGACTATCTCCTCAAACCATGAGCACTTGTGAGACAACTTTGCCTTGGATGTTTTGATTGCATATATGCTACCTCACAAATAGTTAGCAAATTATACACAACCCACATTATGACCCTCACACCTATTTATGGATCACATTCAAGTTGATCCCCAATATTTGTGACATCTTTCATGTTTTCCAGGAGCACTTCCTGAGCCTGAGATACTTGGAACACGATGACCAATTGGAGCTATAACTTGGATCAAATAACCCAATCAACTACAACTAAAAGCCGGGGCCTAGTTATTTCAATTTTAGCACTCCTCAACCTTTGACTGTGACAATTTGACCTACCTATCATGTGAATTGGTATACGTGCAATCTCAACTATTGTAGCATTCACACTCCAACTTCACCATATCCATCCATTATCTATCAAATCAACACCCGATATCAAGTTACCTTCCCTCAACTCCCACTTTGAGGGGGAATACCTCATCCCATACTTGGGGCAACCTACACCTTATCCCATACCTAGGGTAACTTACTCCTATTTTTGTCTTGCAGTTCGTCAGAACAACCAACAAGACAAAAAGGGGCAAATGTAGACACCAAAATTGTGTCGACTCCCCTTGGTCCCTTGCACACTTTATTAATTTAAAATAAATTACTTATTTTAAATTAATGACATCACCCTAAACACCTCACCTTGGATACCTTGCCCTTAGAACATTTATCACCCTATGACTAAGTCCTCTAAATCATAATTACCTAAGACCTATTCTAACTCTCTCACTAACTCTCACGCCTATTAAATCTGCCTTTTGACTGTTCACCAATGAAAACTGAACTTGGCAGATGGAGGAATGGGAAAAAGGCTAAAAATATCCTTTTTACCCATTCTCTAGCTGCTGACATTGGTCAACCATTGGCTGATTCCAGCGGTATCACTGACGTCAGTTGCTTAAAACTAAATTCTAACCTCAGCTGGAGGCCCGAATGTGAATTCTCTTGCTCCTGAGATCCAAATTCTCTCTCCTTGAATCCTTGCATATCAAAGGTAGGCTTTAGGATGAGGCATCAAAATTATATCATCACTCTCTAGGCTAAGAAACTCTACAAAATTCACTCCACACCAGATTGAAATGTTACATGAGGTCTCCTACATCAGCCATAATGGAACAAGTCTTCTACACTTCTAGTTTTCCACCAAGAGCTAAGTATTCTTTTGGTTTATATTTCAGTATTTCTAAAATGCATTAGTAATTAGTCCATTGGCTATTTTTGAGTACTGTTGAGAAAAAATATGGCTTTCTTCTTGGAGAGGCTAAAAAGCCTTCCTTTTATCCTGACCCATTTTGACAACCTGTCCCCCTACCTTTGTCCTTCTTAAGACTCTGTCCACTATCCTGCATCCCTACACAACCCTTTTGAATCTCCCAGACCATTCTATTGATCACAAACACACCCTAGGAACCCATCTAAGGCCCATTACCCCTACTGACATCAGCATCAAGGCCCATTGCCCCTACCAACATTAGCAGCCTAACCGACATCAATAACATTAACCAATCGATGATGGAAGACTAACCGGCATCGATGACTGTGAGAGGTAGATTATAGGAATCAGGTACATGTTATCTATTTCTCTTCTTTAGCCTTTCATTATTTCTCTTTCTAGCAACACTCTTTTGTCAAATAAGTGGACTGTCATCCCTCAAGGAAGTCTTTGCACTTTTGGGACCAAGCTTTGCTTAACAGTCCACCATATATCTATCTAACATTTTCTTTGTTTAAATCTTTCTTATCTATAGGTGCCATCCTCCATAGCCAAAGAGGAGCTCTTTCAACGTTTGGATACAATGCACAACTTAATTTGGGTATCATATAACCCCTGACCATTATCTTTAGTTTCTTATTTCTTTTGAATGTAAAAAGCTAAAATGAGTAGAAACAAGTAGAACCTAGATTTGGTTTTCACTCCATGATCTAGACAGTTGTAGATACTCCTTTTTAGCTTAGGAGGAATGACCTGTAGATAAGAAATCACTAAATAAGTGGTTGATTAGTTAGATAGTAGGGTGAATTACCTAGCAAGATAGATCCAAGAAGCACAAGCTTCCTTGGAAGCTATTAATCCACACTTTAAAATAATCAAGTTCTTAAAATGAGAGATGAATTGCTTGCATAAATAATAGAAGATACTAAATTCAAATACAAGAAGTGCTTGAAAAAGATAAATTTAACTAATTATAGCAATACATGATTAGATATTAATTCTAAATGAATCATACATGGTTCAAAAAATAGGATGATGTTCTATGATTAGGAAAAAGGTTAGAAAGTGGGATTTGATTAGGGTCTGATAGGTGGAATTAGCTTGTTATTAGAATTGTCACATAGTGACTATTGGTGGTTGGGGTGAAACCATCGATGGTTGGGTGACTATTGGAAGTTGGGTAACCATCAGTGGTTATGGATAGACTATTAGTAGTTAGGGTGACCATCAGTGATTACTATGGGTTTTGGGTTGGGTAAAGGTAGGTCTAGTTGGGAAGGTTGATGAGTGATTTTGGGAAGTGGGTTTAAGTTGGAGGCTAGTTGTGAGACAAAAACAAAGTAACTAATTACTAAAAATAGATACTTAGATTTATTGTTTTTGATCTAAAGAATGTTGAGGTGTATGGCTAAAAACCCATTATGGAACCCTAGAGCAATTTTGATAGAGGAAAGGTGTCTTGGTTGTGATTGGTGAATTACAACACTTTAAATCTCTGACCTGGTCACTAATTTGCTAGAAGAATAACTAAAAAATAATTTTTGATATGAGAAGCTTTGATAATTATTGATTCTCTCTAATGATTTATTGCTCTCCCTTTCACCTCCTCCTCTCCTTTTATAGAAGGAAAGGAGAGGTGAAAAAATAAGTTCAAATAAGGTGTCAAAAGGTCATCTAAATTTAAGATGCATAATTATCTAAGTGGATAAGATTAAAAAATCAAGGTAGAGTTAAACTAAAGTTAACCCTTAAGGTAGTTTAAGGCTAATCATTGATGGTTAGGTCTAACCATCAGTGGTTAGGGGTCAATCCTTAATAGTTGATAGGTTAGAAGGTTAAATGGTCAAAGTTAGTCATTTTGACTTAGGTTTGGTAGTTGAGGGTTGTTAAGTGGTCCCAAGGGGGTCCAAGGGTGTTTTAGGGTGTGTGTGTGTGTGTGTGTGTGTGTGTGTGTGTGTGTGTATCATGTGTTTTTGATACAAAAATACAAAAATATACATCGTTCTAGCTCTAAGGTTGAGCTCTATCATGTCTATCTTGTGAACTAGCCACACTACCCATAGATGCCTCAAAAATTCCCCTCTAAATATTACACTATAAAGAGGATGTTTGAGATGTCAACCCTATCATCTATCCCTATAGGTTGGCCACCTAGGCCTGTACCTATGATAACTGATTCATGGTAGCCAAATACATGGCTCTCTCCTGAGCTAAGGCTTGCCATGCTTTTGCCTCTCCCACTCCTACCCCTATCAGTGGCTATCACTAATCTCTACATGATTTTAATCACCTCAGAGCATCTCTTACTATTCTAAACTAGCTCACCTAAGTCAGGGTAAATAGTACCACAAGATCATATAATGTGACATGGTGATATGATGTCAACACCTTATCTAGGATCTCATAAAGTGCTCCCCTCACTAGGGATCCCCATTTGGTCTCCTCCTCCTCCATAGGATTTAAAAAATTCAAAGCAACTAGAAATTATATCATAGATATATCTCAAAATATATCTATCTATAATCTATCTCAAAAAACTTAAGCAAATTAAACTATTTATTACTTGTTTGAATGTCACCTATCACCATCTCCCCATCTGAATGATTGCTAAACATAGTCTCTCCATTGGCTCATCATATAAGTATCTCATTTATGGGATGCTTTAAAACCAATTAAAAAATTAGGGTTACCACCCATGCCTATCTTAAGCCTCACCTCAATGGTGCCTCTATAGATAGCACTACCCCTAGCCAATTGATGGGTCATCTTAGATGACCACCCTCTATGTTCTCTCTCATCATTGGCATCTCTATCGATGGTGAGATCAAGGTGGTCATGAATCCTCCTATTATGGTGTTGGCTATATACCTATGGTACTCCTACATCCACATCTATATCCTCTTTAGCTATTGGTCATCATGTTTGACTTGCCCATGGTCTCTCACACCATGGTCTGATCTTTGATCTCATGATTGGTTGTCCTACTCCTCCTCTCCCTCTTGGATTTATCTCTCATGTCTAGGATAAAATGTGGGAATCACTATAAGATATATTGGGTGAGGGAATCTAAAATATCCTAGTATGCATGCCATTAGATGTAGTTTTAACCACCAAGTGTAGTGGCTTATAATATACACTTATGCCAACTTTGATGCCACCATCCTCTAACTTGACCAAACTATCATGATGTGCCTAAATTTATCCCACATGATGTTTGATTGCGTGACCATCTATAGTGCTAACATGTGGGGCATGCTCCATGCCCCCTGATCCTACCTCCATCTCTACACCTGAAGTAAATGATCATCAACTACATGGGGTAACCCAGTTGGTTGGTATATTGGGAACCTCTCATATATCCAATCACTCAATAATATCACTGGTCCCATATTATTATACCCTTTGTATAACATCCCATACATATCATTCATGAGTTAAACTTAGATTATAGAACCTAGATCATATAGTACCCCCTACTCCAAAATAGACTAGCATAAGGTTATTAAATATAGTGATACTTCACCATCTGACTTATAACACGTCACCCATTATCATAATTTATATCCTCACCTTTAAAATATCTATAATTTTGGTTATATAAATGTCAAATAGTCTCACCCTTATCTCTAGATATATTCTATCTAAGTAACTCATCCATCGAGCTAATGCTAATCTCTCATCCTATCCATTTGATATCCCCATGATCACTAGTGTCCTTCTTATTAGAAGTCCAAGTATATCATGGAAATCCTCTAGAATGATACCCACCTTGATGATATCCCCATACACCACCCACATAAAGGTATTAGTCAAGTGATCTCAGGCTCCTAAGAACATGACTACTAGATCTGTATTCAGTGGCACTCAATATATCTTCATGATACCTCTTAAGCCTAGTTTGACTAACCCAACTTGATCCTCCACTATCAACCGCTGAAATAAATTTGGTAGTCATGTTTCATCCACTAATCACTATAATCTATGATGCCCCTATAACCATTAAACAATAAAATATGTATTAGACCTCCATGTCACTTATAATCAAATACATTATTTTCTTAAAAAATTTACAAAACCAAACCTAATTTGCCTTAATCTATTCATTTTTTTTTATCAATTTCACCTATTTTTAGCCTACTCAACCATTTTTTTACTTACTCAATCAACAGGTCCCTTCAGATTACTTTTTCAACCAATTTCTCACATTTCATTACTATACCAGCCACTTAGTTACATACTAAATTGACCAAATAGTACTGGGTCGACTCTACAGACTTAACAAACTAAGTTGACCCTTTCATTTTCTACTTATTACTAATTTATTAGAGTGGATTAACCTACTAAGTCAGCATAGAGGTATTAAGTCATCACTTTACCTGAATAAACTAAGTCAATACACACCTACTAAGTTGGAAGTATGAAATTAGGATTTTCAACCTACTAGGTTGATTAGGTCGACCTAGTTTCTTTAGATTGTTGACTCTTTTTCCTACTTAAATTGTTAATAACCCATAATCTTCAATATAGAAAATATATGGAAAATTGGACAAATATTGACTATATTAAATCTATTTTCCTTTTTTAGAAGGAGCAACTTCGAATCATAGGCCACTTCAAGCTTAATTATAATAATTATTCGATGCCCTATAACATCATATTTCCTTATAATTATACTATTTCTTACCTACCCCACTCCATATTGTAATGCATGTGGGATTATTCACTATATTATTATAATCCTCTAGGTACATTACATTTCATCCCCCTTAAATATGTTTCACCCTCAAAACATGATAAGAAATAGGAGGACCAAATGAAAGCCAAATTAAAAATAGGTGGAAGACTAGATGGAAGCTATGTCATGCATTCATTTCTGCTTCCACTTCTTTCACTGATGCTAGGATATGAACATGGACATGAATAGAGTGAATTCAAGTAGTATAGTATGAGATGGAATTACATAGAGAGCTATGTATGAAATAACCTCAATGGAAGATAGGTCAGTTAAGAGGTTAGAGTCTAGCATGAAGATTTAAAGTGTGACAATTATATGCTCAAATCTAGAATAAGGGAGCACCAAATAGTTATCCTTGTGAACCAATTGAGGGTATATACCATCCCCCTTAGCATTATTTCTTGAGGGAAGTGGAGCCTCAATTCCCTACTTGAGATCTATGATTATCAGTTTAGGCTCATCTAGAGTTTTCTCAAGCATGGTGGTTTCATGAATGGACTCATTAGAAGAGTGCTCATCCACTAATGGTACTTGTTCTAGTGTGTTTTCAATCTGAGGGGGAGTTGTTTGGAGGCATTTCCATTTAATGTAGTCTTTAGTGAGATTGGCTAAGCCCATAACTTCCATCATTGTGTGAGGACTAAACATTTCAACCTCATGTAAAATTGTACCATTAAGACCATTGATGAAGTGGCATTGGAGAATCCTACAGTTTGGTTGGTGAGCGCTTTAAATGTTTCTTGATATTCTCAGATGATCCCCAATTGATGAAGTTAAATCAAGGCCATAATGAAATTTCCTCCAAATAAAATAGGAATCCCCATGAGTACAATCAAATGGATGTCGATTTCAACCAAAAATGCATTCACTACAATATGACCAATATTTTAATTTTTGATTTGTGATTATTGATTTTTTTAATTATTATTATTATTATTTTTTAATATTTTTTTACAATATAGGTAGTCACTAAAAATGTGATAACTTCTACAATACTAAATAAAATTTAAAAATTCAAACTATTCTAGAAAGATAGAAATGAGGCACAAAAAACATATAAATAGTTTGATGTGATTTGTTATAGTTTGAGAGATGTTTAACAAAAACTAGTTAGGTTTTCTATGAGAACAAATTGAAATTAAAACTTAAAAATGATAGATTTGGGCTTCAAATTTTGACTTAAATAAGAGATAGAGATGTAGATCTGATTATTGAAAAACCCCCAATATGCAATGGAGAAATTAGAATTGTTCCATGAACCTCTAAATATGCTTGCAATATAAATAGTCACTACAAAAATACCTCAAATTTTATTGTATTGGAAAAAAAATTGGCCCTAGAAAGCACTCTAATATTATATGTTAATAACCTATAAGATACAATATAGAAAATATATGAAAAATCAAACAAATACCAACTATATTAAATTTGTGTTCCTTTCGTGGAAGGATCAACTCCGAATTATGGCCCACTTCGAGGGGGCTACCTCCTTTGAGCTAGGATAAATTATAATAACTCTTCGATGCCCTATAACATCATATTCCCATATACTTATACTATTTATTACCTACCCCACTCCATATTCTAATGCATGTGGGATTACTCACTATACTATTATACCCCTCTAGGTACATTACAATAATAAATTCCTTCAATACTTATTACTCTGATTCCTTTCAACCCATTTCCCCTTTTTTCCTCTAGTACCCTTAACAACCTTTAAGGGTTCATTTAAATTTACATAATTCATCTGATTTACAAATTTCTCTTGAACACTTAATTTCCAATGAAATACTCAAAATAAGTTTGATATTCTCAGTTACCTACCTGTGTTACACCTGTTATGGCCACTAGGCATCCTCCTCATCTTAGTTATCATCTACTCACCATCTTGGCTCCTTTTGATTTTGTTTGGTCTCTCATAGCTATATTTATCTCTCCAAATAATTCAAACAATATCAAATGACTTTCTTTTTATCTTATTTAAAATTACTATTCATAATTCTTTACCTTTCAAATATTTACCATTATATTCTTTGTTTTGATCATATCTTTATTTTTACTCACTCATTTTTTGAACCGTAAAAATTTATAGAATCATGACATTGTAGATAAATTTTTACACTACTATATGCATATATTCCATTTTTTTTAAATTTTTCACTCTTTTTTGCACTAATCTCTATATGTGCACCTAATGTTCCTCATATTGGATGCCTTCACATCTCTTATAGTCTTCTTATTTATATACAACACTAAGATAAATAAAGGTATGTGTTTTTTAATTTAGTCCTTTCATTTATCTTATTTTCTCCTTAATTCACTTTACTTAGCATCAATTTTATGTTTCATCATGTTCTATTCCTTAAGCACCATCCCATGTTATACTTACATGACAAATGATGAGCTTCGAGTGGGGAATATATATACACATAATATTTTAGACTTTTATCAATTACTAATGATCTCTATCTTGTAGGAACCCATTTAATCTTAATCTCTTTGATTGTATGCCTTAATAGGTGCATCAAGAAAGTGTTGGGTAGACTATCAATTCTTCTCAAGATTGTTATCCCTTTTTCCACTTGTTATCTACAAAATTATCTCTTAAAAACAATTCCCCTAAGTTTGTTCTTCTCTCTTGTATACTCCTATAGTAGTTTCCTACCTTTCA
Source organism: Torreya grandis (assembly GCA_037957365.1). NCBI lineage: Eukaryota > Viridiplantae > Streptophyta > Pinopsida > Cupressales > Taxaceae > Torreya > Torreya grandis. The sequence continues at coordinate 290,605 of JARHVA010000988.1, read as the reverse complement.
TCCCTTTTTCTTAACCTAAACCCCCTTTTGATAGTTTAAAGTACTAGGTCAACTAGGTCAACCTTGTACTCTTATAGGTGAAATTCATTCAGGGTCTAGGTTGGTTCTTGGCCAACCTAGCCCATGACCTAGTGAATTTTTATCCATATCAATACTAGGTCGACTAGATTGACCTTATCGACCAAAAATTTTGGAAGGGCTTAGGGTTAAATATGCCTATATATACAAGATCATTTTTGCATTATTTAGAGAAGAGAAGAAGAATTAAAAGCTATTGTGCATCTACTTATCCACCATTCTAATTGAGGAGCAAGCTTGGGGTTTCATACTTTATTTGAAGATATGTATCTTATCTTGTGGATAAGTCTTTTGGATTCATTGATAGGTTATGTAGCCTAGAGATAATTTATCCTTATCATCCTTACAGACCCTAACAACCTCTTGTGAAGCACCTTGGCCAATTCAGAGAATGAGGCTTGATGAGTTTGTCTTCAAAGGTAAGTATTCCTAACTTTGTTCCTCCTTTATAAGAGTAGATAGATATACATTTATAACTCTCTTCCATGAATTAGAATTTTATATACATTGAAGTGAGTATATGTATTCTATGCATGTTTACTTTTGTTTTTCAATACCCCCACTTTGTGCCACAAGCTTTGGTGAGCAATAGATTAGACTTTTACTTTGCTTGTTATTAGTTTAGTGAATATGAAAACATAAGGCCTAATTAGGGTTAATTATTAATTGTGCTTGATTGGAGGTTTTGGAACCTTCCATAGTATTATTGTTATGATAAGAGATCCCCTAATTGGGTCTAATGTATCCTACATATTGGTCATGTTCCTTATTATCTAAAGTATCCCTAATCAAAAGTGTAAGTAACATCTATATTCTTCAAGTTAGGATTGATTTACAGACTTGATGCATTTTTGATTGTATACACTCGCCACATGTCAAGATATAAAATTTGTAACTCGAACAAATAAGGTAGTGGTAGTTTCAAATGAGATGAGTGGGGTATCTCCCTTATATTCTAACTTCTCATGGGCTATCATCTCAAAGATGAACACATGTAAAGAAACATCTTAATAATGTTCATAACTCCTCTTTATTGATTTTAACTTGCTCTATCAAGAGTGATAATTGTCAATGAGATATTCTATGCCCCTTCTCTCTTCTCTCCCATTTCTCTATATATTCATCCTTGATGGGATATATTTGTATCCTCCACCTGGGTATGGAAAAACTTTACCATTTACAAGTATTTGATCAATGAAAAATTTCTAATGTTACCTCCTCATTTGACTAGTTTGAATGTGTGTGCTTGATTAGTTCATCTTATCAAGTGATTATCTTTACTTCCTTTCTATGTTGTCCTTTAATTGCATTCATGTTCAATTTGAAATTTATTTATAGGTCTTGTGAAGTGTCAAAGTGAGGTGTAAAGGTTGAGTGAGTTTTATTTTTATTAGTGTCATTTCATGATCTCTTGAATATTCCTTTTATCCCAAGCATTATTCACAACCTTCATGAGAAATTTTAATGTAGAGAGGTAGATTTAGAGTAGTGTCTTATTCAGGTTAGTCTCATGTTTGAGGTGTATTTTTATCTACTTGGTAGTAGTCAAGTATATTTATTACATCACCTCCATTAGAGTAGGTTTCTCTCTTTTAATTATAGGTTGATAGAGTAGTTTGTGAGCCTAAATGATTCATCAAAGGGAGATATCCATTTAACCCAAATATTTAATCCAGGTTTAGGCCACCCATAGCCTAATTTTTTTTCCATTTTATTCCAAATTTTGAAGGCTTGAAATACCTTCCAAAGGGTTAAATTATAGTTGATAATAGTGAGATTTTATAACCACCTATAGGGGTAAGAGATAGAGAGGCTCAGGCATGGAAGGCTTTAGCATAGGATTGAGTTGCACACATGGAAACCATGACACAACTTGGATGGGTATAGGTTCAGGTGGCTAACTTATAGGGTTAGGTTGCTAGATTGAAATCCCAGACTACCACTTTATAATGCATTATTCAAAGGGGTCAATCACAAGTGTCAATGGGTAGAATGGTTAGGCTACAAGATAGATAAGATGGAGCACAACCTTAGAGTTATAACTATTATATGTTTTATTGTATCAAACTCATTATATATATATATAATTGATCTATTATTTGCTCTTGGATTTTTATGTGAATGCATGAATATATTTCCTTTAAGCACATGCATTTTTATTTTGGTGTATATGCTATAGGAAATATGTGAGTATGTTTTATTTTTTAACATTATGTGATACACATGCATGGTTAAAAAGAAAAGACAAAAATGATTTGGAAAAGTATAATTAATCAAAACAAGTATAATACACACTATATCATGATGGGAAATGTGTAAAAATAGAAGATGACTAAATATAATAAGACAAAATGGTAAAGAGGGTAATAAATTTGTTTAAAACATGTAAAAATATTTACACCAAATTAAAATAAAAATAAAATTCATACTATATCACATTGGAAAGTATGAAAATTTATAATAAAATGGAAGACACATGAAAAATCAATGGTGGAAAAATAATCTAACAATAAAGTTAATGAATCATACTAAATCAAGATGGGAAGTATGAAAATAAAAATAAAATTTAAGTGTAAATTAAATTAATCATACTAAATCAGACTAGAAAGTATGAGAAATTTAACAAAATAGTTGTAAACATACATGCAATAATAAAATAAGAAGATAAAAGTTAAGTGCTTTTGAATTAAGCATAAAACATACTAAATCAAGATGAGAAGTATGTCAATGACATGTAAATCATAATCTAACACAAATTATCTCAAATTTTAATCATGTAATTTTATTTTGACTTAGTTACAGAATGAAATGGGTATTAGAAAATTTTGTGAGGAGGGTCTGGTCCTATTTATGGTATTACACTTTAACTCACAAAAAGAACATTAACGAGGTGGAAAAAACCATGAAAATAATTCAAAATATGTTTTTAATGTTTTCAATGTGGTCTTACACTACAAGTCATATGGTGAACACCAATGAGGTGGATGGTAATAAGGGTAAAAGTAAAGAATATTTTATTATGGTAATTTGTGAGGAGAGCCTAATCCTATCCATGGTTTTACACTACAACTCACAAAGGGGAACCCTAGAGGGAATGACCAGTTAACAAAATAATACTTCTCAAGGGAAAATATTAATAATGTTGTAATGAAAGAGGTAATGCAAAAATCATGACATATGCATTTATGATAAGACCTTAGGAAACATGAGGCATACTAGGTACAAAGGAGAGACATTAAGAGTCTAGTGACCATCAAAATACAAAGAATACCTTCTCAAAATAAGTACAAAGTTATATAGGTAAATAGATGAGATACTAAGATAAAATAATGAAGTTTATATGAACAAGAAAATTAAAATGGACCTACTTACCCACAATATTTTTCCCAATTTTCACGACCTCTTACAAAGTTGTCAGTCTACTATGAAGATTGGGAACTTATGTGAGAAATTAGCTAACACTTACAATTTTTTTTTTAATTCTCCTATCCCAATATACTAGCCTACCACACCCTAATAGACCTTGGATTTATCATGAGACTAACTATGAATTTTGAGATTTGACTAAAAATATGAGATGTGTTAAGAATCATGTCTTTTGGTGTGATTAGACTTTTAAATTTTTATGATGCCTTTTTTAATTATTGCCTTTTGTTTAAAATGATTTAGCTTTTAAATTTTTTATGAATTTTATGATTCCTCCTTTATACAGATTTGGAATAACCAACGTGAGTGATAGATGTTATACATGTGAATGAGCTTTATAATTTGGTTTAAAAGAGACTAAGTAACCAAAGGTATGACTAACTAAACACTTAGTCTTGCCTATGAGCCAGTGTGTAATCTTAAGTTTCAAATGTATGTGAAATAAAAATAAAATGAGAAAGGAGATCCAAAGATAGAATGGTTTATGGTAGTAGTACATTGAGAAGTCTTATTTTTTAACTAATCATATATTAGAGATATAACACTAAGAATCAAGTCTGTATAACCAAGTCAAAATAGTAATTATCTAATTTTTTAGTAAAATAATATAGCAAACAATCAGTGTAAAAGAAAAAGAATCCATGAAAGAATTGAACTCATAAGTATAACTATGTATTCATGAAAAGAATGATAAGAATCCATAAGAATATTGAGAGTAAATTAACCCATATAAAACACATAAAGAATAATATAATTATCCATGTAAAATAGATAAGTGAAACCACATTTTATACACATTAAGTGTATAAGATATATAAAAATGGATCACAAATCTAATCCGAATCATAAAATAGAATAATTTGAAAAACTACCATGCCATGTATTTATTTGACCACAAATATTATCCATAACATATGAAAAATCTCTATGACACTGAATTCTAATGGTAGATAGAGTTTCATTAATCTTCATGGGAATTTGTGCAAAGACTTCTTTCCATATCTCCTCAACTAAAAATGTAGGTGTAGATGAAAAAGAGTAATACTCAAGTGGGATATCATATATAGGATAATCAAGGCAAAGAATGGATGTCTCAATGGGAATAATATCTTTGGGGTGAGAAGGAGGTATAACCTATGGAGGAGGAGCCTTCTTGCATGTGTGACATATAGAAGGAGGAATTACTGGTGTGGGTACTAATTGTGGGAAGTTATGAAGATGCTGTTATAGAATGTGGAAGTGATTAGTATGATGTGTACCACATTGGGGACAAATATAATATACTTACCCATATTTAGGGATATACTCTAGTAATAGCTTAGGAAGAATTATGGCCTTATCTTTGGGTTAAGCAATGGCTGGGCATAATGTGTTGATATATTTCCTAAGCTTTTCAAAATGAGCGGAAGAGTGGTTATCTATCCCATGAAAGAAACAAATATGTTTATTAGTAGGCTTTGGAGGCTTAATAGCTAAAGAGGTAGAAGGAGAATCCATAGGTGACTAATATAAATAGAAATCTTTGGTTCAATGACGAAAAACTTTATATATATCATAATAAGGCTGATCTACGTATTGGGTGGGCATGGGATAAAGCTTTGGTAAAGGAAGAAGGACATCACCAAGGAAATGTGGGGCTAGAATAGAATCAAACTAGGCTCATATAATGGTAAGGTTGGAGAATAAATTAGATTAGGCTCATTTGAAGGCAAGTCTAGAGTAGAAACTAAACTAGGTTCATTGGAAGGTGAGGTTGGTCATGTAACATGTTTAAGTACAGTGGCTAGCATCTCTAGAATAAGTAGACTATAAGGGTCCTAGTATCTAGAAAAGTGACAAGGGCCTATCATGGTATGATCCATGAGCATACTCCTAATGGGATCTACTGTGACTAGAGGTATATCATATGAGTGATCTATTTTACCTTGTAATAAATAGTAAGAAGACTAGTATTAGGTGATATAAAGGAAGGAATTATAAAATATGAATGGAAAGACTAAAATAAATAATAATGATATCAAATAAATTCTTCATTTCTAACTTGGATGAATCTAGCTAAAAATGGGTCATTTAAAACATATCCATCATCATAATCAGGTGTATACAAGTTGATGGTATATGTTAGAATGATTTTGTCATCAAAGGATGTGTGATGGATAGAGTGTCTAGTCTTAGTTAAGACAATAAGTATATCTTTGGTAGGTGGTTGACAGGATTGAGGTTGCAAAGAAGGAAGAAGTTGGGAGATGATGTGACAAGATAAATCAAAGGTTTTGATTTGGAAACTTATCTCATCTAGCTCATAATCATCAAAATTTAAGAGGTTAGGTGGAATATTACCAATTAATTTAGGGTGACCATTATAAAATTAATGGAATTAACTAGATATTTGAAGAGTTAGGATTCCCAAAATGGAATACTAGGAAAAGGTTCAAGGGAAGGAATTTTAAATACACCACATTCTGGGAATTACTAGAAATTCTAAGGCTTTATATCTCCTAAAATCTTATAGATAACTCTATTATGGAGGAAGCATTTTCATGAATATGAGGTGATTTCTCTCATACGATGAGTCCAAGGTCAACCAAGTAAGATGTTGTAAGAAAGTGGAAAGTTAAAGATCATAATTTTCACATAGATGGTGATAGGAAGAATGGTAATGGGAATCCAAACATAACCTAGAGGAGGATTTGCCTTACATTTTATCCTTGACATGTGCTATGTGTAGATTTGAGGTTACTTTTGGAATATCCAAGTGTCTTAATAAAGTTAAAATAGGTAACACAAGTGCTTGAACCTTCATCAGTTAAGGCATGCATAACTTAGATATTGCCAATTTAGATGCTAATGAATAAAGGAGGATCATTTGCATGAAGCATTATCTCATCAAGAATCATGGAAGTGACATGGAACTTAAGTGAAATATATGTGTCCATTATTTCATTAACATGGATGGACATCTCCTCACATTATTGGAGTATACTATCTTCATATCTAGGTAAAGTGGATTCATATTCTATCATAGGAAGATGAGGGATGTTCATTTCAAACAATAATTGCATTAGATGATTTTTATGATGCGAAGAAGTTATAATTAATTATTAGAAATGTATTTGAGATGGGAGATGATAAATTTCTACAATGGGATCCCATTCATCATAACCCATGAGAGGATTTTTATATATAGGTGCATAATGTTGTAAGAGCTCACAAGAAGGAGAGTTAGAGGTGCCAATTAAAATTGTGTTGATAGGATGTAGTTGGTTTAGGTTGATTAAAAATGGGTTGATTTAATTAAGGTGATGTGATGTCTGGTTGAAGTATTTATTGTGATTGGGTAGAATAAATATTATTGGAAGTTTGGGGTACGTTATCTTGTTATGTGGATGTTGGCAGAAGAGTAGAAATGATGTGAGTGGTATAATAAAGTAGTTCTATTAAAAGTAGTGCTTGAATGGTTATAATTTCCTCTTACCCATTTTATATTAAATAGGATGGGGAAGTGTCATGAATGATGCAAAATGGTTAAGAGGTGTGTAGACACCAAAAATCTACACACCATGATTCTGAATGTCAAAATTACCCTGGATCACCGTAGGACCCCTAATTGAGCCCAACCCAAATCAAGATTGAATAAATAAATTAAGCTATATTTTTATCCACTTTTAATGTTGTCCCTCAACTATCGATGGTCACCCTGACCATCAATGGTCATGGTGAACCTCCTCAACCAATAACATGCAAACAATCTACCTTGATTTTATAAAAATATCTCATATAAATCTATGTGAAAGACATTTCATGTATGATTTAAAATTAAAATACCTAATCAATGTCTTATTTTACTTATCCTTCCTTGCCTATAGGAAGAGAGGAGTAGGGAGGTGAAAATCATCTGCAATTGTTATCAAGATCTTGTGCACCTAGATTTCTTTTTTTCATAGGTCAATCATCATCAACAATCCAAAAATACAACTATCGCATTAGAGAGATAATTTTACATCACCACTCCACAAAATAATCAAGTACCATTACTCTACCAAAATCATGTCAAACTCTACCAATGTTTTAACCACCTCAAGTAATCACCTGATCAGCCTTCTATAAGATAAGTATTTTTCTTCTTATATTTAGTTACTTTATTTACCTTTCACACTCAGCCTAACACCAACCCACCTCTCAAAATATAACTCTATGATTCCATCAATCTGACCATTTACCAACCTAAACCTATACATAGTAACCATTTATGGTTTTCCTAATCATCGATGATTTGTCCAACCACTGATGATCAATTTAACCATCGACGATCACCTTAACCATTGACGATCATCCCAACTGTTGATAGTCACTATGGTAGCAAATTTTAGCAATATATTTCCACCTACCTATCCTTTTACAAATCCAAATTTATATGTCCCTACCTATTCATATACGCCTACCTAAATTTCTAAAGTAAACCTGAGCCATTTAACACTAGTATTGATCTGCTTATTGCTATATTAGTAATTTCTAGTCCATTTCTTTAGCAAGATTTTATTGTGTTCAATTTTAGTACCTTTTGAATATTGATGCAAGTAATTTCTATTATTTTTATAAAATTAATTATTTAGGCATGTGGATCGATATCCCCCAAGTAAATTCTTGCTTCTAGGATCTAGCTAGCATTAGGCAATCCACTCAGCTATCTATCTAGCCAACCATTTTCTTTAGTGTTGTCTTATTTATAGCTCATCCTCCCAATCCAAAGAGGAGTTCTCCAAAATCATCTAATTAAACATGAACATAATCAAATAAATTTTTCAACCATACCCAAATTTAGTTTCTTCTTCTCCCCTTTTTGAAATATAAGCTGAAATTCAGTGAAACATTTTGGCATGCCTGGTGGGACTTTGAGTCTTTAATTTGGGTTTATTTTCTTTGCATATATATGATATTCTCTCTATTTATGCTCATTAACAAAAATAACATTTATTTTGGGTTTAAAATCAAGTGCATCCATTTCTTGCTTCTAATTTTAGCTCACTTTAAATTAAAGCATAGTAATTTTATCATAACATCACTTCTGTTGCACACACTAAACCAAACCACCTTTATCAATTAAACATAAAAAAAACTTGAGAAAAGGCCTGACTAGGATTTCATCACCTAGAAATCACTTTACCCTTTCCCAGTAATCCTACTTGGATGTCATTACTAAGGAGAGAACCAACTCGGCTCTCTAGTTGAGTATAAACTCTAGAATTTAGTATATATTAGCTAAGAACTCGATACCCTTATCCCTATAGTGTGTGAAGTGAGGGGGTAGGCCTCAATACCAAGCCACATATTTATTCCCAATATAGATTCTTTTTGAGATCCTTAACATAACCTAAAACTAACCATAACCTTTGTTTCTAGTACCCCATCTATAAGCCAATTTCAATCACGTAATTTCTTAAGGAATAAGCTAAAAGAGAGACTTAAAATAACTCCAAGACTTAACATAATTTTTAGTTTGGGTTTTATTTCCTTGCTCTTTTCTTGTCTTCTTTTTGTTTGATTGGTGAGATTGTTTGTGATTTCTCTCTCCCCCTTTTTATATGGTTCTCACTCGCTAGTAGTCAAGGAACCTAACAAAATAAAACCCATCACCAAACCAACCTACCTCTTATACCTCTTCATCCATGGAATTCATATCTAAAATAATAGACTCTCCTCACCCTTCATAAGTCCTCCTTTGCCTTGAGAGGTTCCCCAAGGATATGCAAACTTTGCCACATTATTAGATAACAATCTTGAGGTCCTCTAACACTACCTCAACACTATGCCTCATTGTACCATTGCTTCAATTCCACCTATAAACACACCTTATGGCATGCCTTCCCATCTCATGGGAAACACTTTTATTTCCATGGTCACCACCCAACCATTAGCTACCCAAGCCTCTTCATCTACTAATAATCCTTTTGATACTATTGTAAAAATACAACCTACTTAACCTACAAATACCCTTATACCTTATACCCCTACCAACAACTCCTCCACCTTAGGAGAAACCCAACCATTAGCTACCTATACTCTCCTCACCATGGGGGTACCTACCCCTAGCATTGTCAACATTCATTTGGATACCTCCAATCTACTAACCACTACCTCTCTTCAAAATATTGTGGTACATATACATTATACCCTACCACCAATTACCACAAAGGTCACCACCCTTAATTTTATAACCAACCTAACCATCACCTCTACCCAATAGGTGCCCATTACATCAAACCTAGGTTACATCCCTAACCCATAAGGGCATGCAATTCTACCTATTACCTAGCCTCCTGCATCTACTTACCCTTACATATCTTCCACCCAACCACCAGTGTCTGCATACCAATATGTGATAGCTCCTCAACCTCATAATAGTTATCAGTATGTCACCCAACCATCATAATAATATGCACCTTACAGCCTTCCAAGTACACAACCCCAAGCAGACCACATGAAGATGCTCATAGATAAGATGACTACCCTAGAGTCATCCATTTCTAGAGCTCATAACATATTATCATATGCTTAGATCTATAATGAACCCATTCACCCATCTATCCTTATCTGACCCTATCTACCCTAGTGGGAGCTTCCCAAGATCTTAAAATTTTAGACTAAGGAGGATCCACAATAACACCTTAGGGAATTTAGGCACTCATTTTATTTGATTGCCTATGATGATGCCCTCCTTCTCTACATTTTCCTATGTCTTTATTAGGACTGACATTGGATTGGTATACTACCTTAACCAGTCATTCCCTCTTCTCCTTCACCTAGTTAGCTCAAAATTTTGTGGATCACTTTTTAATAAATATCTCCAAGAAGGTTTCCATCATTGACCTCTACTCTATTTGGAAATTTGATGACGAATATATTTCCAATTTTTTATCCCATTAGAGGATCCTAATCAGTCATCTTTCCTTCTCCTTACCCCAACCCAAACTGATATAACTATTTACTCGAGCATGCGCCAAACACATCTCTTCTACATTGCATGTCCAAAGATTTAAAACTTTTTAAAAAGATTTTACCATGGTGTGTAATCTATAAAATATATCCATCAATGAAGGGAAGCTAAAATTGAAAAAAAAGAACTCTACCTATGAAACCAATGAGGCTTCTTTCTCTAAATCTGGTAACCAAACCAACACTAGTACCAAAAGTAAGGGAACTGTGAACATGGTTACCCTTAAATCCACTTCTCCATCATCTATTAACCAATAAAATTCCTCTATTTCTTCAAATAAAAAAATAAGAAAGTAAAACTAGAACCCATAGAAGCAATTTACTCCACTTGGAGAATCATATGCTTCAATCCTGGAGAAGTTATTAAAGGCCAACATCATACAACTTCCTCCTATCAAACCAACTCAACAATTTGATTCTTATCATCTTGCACCTAGTTCATACAAAGATAATGATCTATGTTCTTTCCATTGGGTGGTAGGTCATGATGTTAGTAGGTGTAATACCTTCAAGAGCATTGTCCAAACTCTCATTGACAAGGGGAGATTGTGTTAGATAACCCCAACACACCTCAAAACCAATCCCTTAACATATTTAGACAACCTTTCCCAATCATGCAACTATAAAAAATGAGATCAATAAGCTTAATTGTTCTCATGATTCCCATACTATTAACATGGTTCTTGGCACACTCGTTACTAAAGAACTTATTGCCTAACCCATTTGTTCCTCATCCTCTCCCCTTATTGAGGTAGTAGAGTTACCTTATCCTCTTTTGGAGACCCAAGATAAGGAAGAACCCATTTTTCCTTCTTTAATTATTGAGGTAGTGGAACCATCAAACCCTCCTTCCACTGACATACCAGAATAAGCACCCATTTTACCTTCTCCCTCAACCATCAAGAAATTTATAGCCCCTTTGGAGATCATTCTGAAGCCCCCGTGTTTTCACCTCTCACCATGGAGTCACCCATTCAATCCTTGAATCCTTTGATTGAGGAAAAGGATGAGGTTACCACCCCTCTATCTTAACCTATGGGCTTGTCTTTTAGGTATACTATGAAGGGAATAAAACTAGCCTACAAACCATTCTCTACGTTAGTGTAGAAATTGGAATTTGTCTCCAACATTTACATTGATTGAGCCACATTTTGGTAGAAATTTGGGCTCCATTAGATGTTAAAAAAAAACCTCCAACCACACTATTATTATACCAACCCACCCCTTTCATTATCCACACTCTTATCTTAACAACCAAATTGATGAAAGCATCTACCCACCCAACTATTATTCAACCATCCAAAGTATCCAACCACTAAACAACCAAACCACCTTATCCAACCAAATTGACTAAACCAACCAAAATCCTTGGTACCTCCCATAAATAGAGTCTTAATCACCCATCTATAAAAGTAAAACTTCCCTCACCAAACCCAAAAACCAAGTGCCAACCCAAATCAGCTAAGGAAATGAATCTAGCAAAAGGTAAGAGGACCAGAATCCTTCCTCCCTCAAAATTTCCATCTATATAAGGGCCTCATACCTCCAATATTATTATGAAGCTAGTTGTCCCAACCAAGACCCAACTGCCACTATTGGTTACATCAACACACTTGCTTTCTTACAATTTTGTCTTCACCAAACTAGCAACGACCAAGCTACCTACCTTGAAACCTCCTACCTATGCTTTACCAAACTCTACCTTACCAAAATAAAAATAACCAACCAAGCACACCACCTTACCCAAACCTTCCATCACCAAACCCACTCCCAAAAAGACTTTCATCTCCCCAACCAAGGTCAAAACCTCTAAACCCTCTCCACCTTTAGTTGAATCATACTCTACCATTTTTAAGGGTTATTAAAAAATTTGTGTTTGACCCTACCCACTATCATACCATTTCACCCTCTTGGTTCAAAACCCATCTACTATAATGACCACCATGTGTTCTCTTATCATAAGATACCAGGGCATGACATAGAGAGCTACAATGCTCTCCAAACCATTATCCATCATATCTATGAGGATGATGATCTATTAATAGATGAACCACCTATGAACCCTATACCAATCTAACCAAAAATTCCCTCTACCTAATGCCTACCTGATCCTCAACTCTTACCTCAGAGTGATGAAGAGCCCATCTAGTCTCCTGCCCTAACTCTTCCCTCTATTCATACAATCTATGTGGTCACACAATCACATGCTTAGTAGAAGGATAAGGGGAAGGTCAAAGTGTCCATTACATGGACATACCCATATTCTACTTCCCAACTAAACCAAAATCAAACACCCTCACCTTTAACCACACCCAAGATATCTATCTTGAGTACCTCCCAATACAACCCCTCTAAATCCATCAAGAGAGTGGTGCTCAAACAACTCCACCAAACCTTGATGAAGATGAGATTATATGGGTTAATTACCACTTCACCTCATCATCACCAAGTAATAATTGAGGCATTAAAGTTAGTAAAGGTCCAACCTAAAGACCCTCAACCTCTAGTAACCTTTATTGGTGCTCTCTAAATTTCCAACCTTCTCACCTTCATGGATTTAGAAATCCTTTCTATCCATCTTGATGACCCTGATCCCCCTCTCTTTATTACTAATTACATCAACCAAACCTACATTAAAGGGTCATGATTGATGGGGGATCTAGTATTAATATCATCTCCTCCCATTATTGTAACCAACTCAACTTACTATACAATATCATGTCCAAAAACTCATTCATCCTCTAATCCTTCAATGACACCATGGCCACTACCTTGAGCACTATTTTCCTTCATATCCAGTTAATACCATGTACGCTCCCCAAAATCTTCTATGTAGTGGAAGGTGAATTCCAATACAACATTTTTCTAGGATGACCTTTAATCCACTTCATGGGTTGTGTCCCCTCTACCCTTCATCATTACATTAAATTTGAGCATGAAGGCCACAATGTCACCATCCAAGCTAACCCAAGTCCCTTCTCAACATGAAACATAACCTACCAACCCAATGATGTCCTCTTATCCCCTTCTAGTACATCTTTAGCAGCCCAAGACCAACCTTCAACCACAAAAGTGGACATCATATCATTTTCCACCAATGAGTCATCAACTATCTCATTTATACCTTTCAATTAGATACTCACCTTAGTCCCTTTGGAATCAACATTTCACCACCTTTCACTGGAGTAATATTGCCTATTAACCCTTGACACCTTCCCTACTCCTCACAAGTATGGAAAACTTAATAATTACCTAGGATATGACCCCAATGTTGGAACCATTATTAATTTTGGACCTCCCCACTATCAAACCCATTTCATCTATGGGGGACTTGATAATCCCCTTGGTGCTTTTACCACCTCCTCTTCACCTTGACTATTCATCTTTAGCTTCTCCTATCTAGATAAATCGAGTTTCACCAAGACATACCTCCATAGGGATGCTTAGAAAGGATTTGGTATTAGATGATATTAGCATGAACTACATGAGTTTATTTCCATTGAAACCAAAAATCCTCATGAAAATTATAGACTCAGTTTCATTTTACCCACCAAGAAGTAAACCAAACCACCTATCATCACCATTATTAAGGAAGATACCCCTTTCTTACTGACCTTTCCTCTACCTATATGTGAGGATGATGACTTCATCCCACCTAAATTTTTTTCATCAATGTGATCATCCTAAGACCCCTAACTTAACAAAAGGAGGGGGAAACTATAACCATCCCTTTGACCCATCCTAAGATGATAGGAGATGACTCTCCTATTATTAACACTATTCAATGCCAGGATGATGATTCCATTCTCACCTACCCTGGTGCACTAGATTATTCCACCCACAAATCCCTTCCTCCCAAGATTTTGACCATGTTAAATGAATCCACCATGGATATTAACTTAAGCACTCTAGACAAACCCTACATTATCAAAATCATCTAATCAATTAATGTTGAGGAACTTTGGGATTTCCCCTCTTTCCTCCAAGATCATAGCATAACATTTTCTTGGTCTTATAATAACATTCCTAGAATTAACTCCTCCATTGATACCCATAACATAGTCAGAAACCATGATTTCAATCCCATCAATTAGAAACTTTGATGCATGCACCCTCATATAATCCTTCTTATTAAAGAGGAGCTTCAACATCTTATATCTGTCAATTTTATTCAACCCATTGAATATCCCTAATGGGTCTTAAATGTCATACTTTTCACTAAAGCCATAGGGGGACTATGTATTTATGTATAATTTAATGACCTCAACCTCACTTTCCCTAAAGATGAATTCCCTCTACCAAGCATCAACCATCTAGTTGATCATATAGCTGACCACGAGATGTTATCTCTCATAAATAGATTATTGAGTTATAATCAGATCCTAATTACCCTCAAAGATCAGCACAAAACCACCTTTACCATCCTATGGGGAATCTTCTAGTATAGAGTCATGAATTTTGGATTAAATAATGTTGGTGTAGCCTACCAATGTGCTATGACCTATATCTTCCATGACCTTATTCGAAAGATTATAGAGGACTATGTGGATGAACTTTTTGGGAAATTTAAGCTCTAAATAGATCATTTGGTCATTATTAAGAATATATTTGAGGACCTTATCCATTACCATGTATGCCTAAAACCCAATGAGTGCATTTTTTGGGGTCTTATCAAGAAAGTTCCTTGGTTTTATTATCTCCCTTCATGGTATTGAAGTTGATCCTACAAAGATCAAAGCCATTCTTGAGATGCTTCCTCTAATTAACCTCAAGTAACTCCGTAGTTTATAGGGCAAAATCTAATCCATTCATTGCTTTATCTCCCAAATTTTAAAATGATTTCAACCCTTCCACCACCTTCTGAAGAAGTATGTCTCTTTTAAGTGGAATATAAACTATTAAAAGGCCTTTGATTCACTCAAAATGTACCTTTTGTCTCCACCTATCCTTACACCTCCCAAGGATGACTAACCTTTCTAATTTTATATCTCCACCACTGACCATTCCCTAGGGGAAATTCTTTCTCATCAGGATGAACAATAGAGAAAGCAAGACATCTACTATATTAGCTACATGCTTATAGAGTACGAGACTTGGTACACCCATACCAAGAAGCTTTTTTTAGCTTTAATCTTCATAGCCACCAAACTTTTCAACTACCTTATTAACCATAAATCCTATGTCATAACTAATATCAATCCACTCAAGTACATGTACTCTAAGCCATACCAAAACTAGTGCATGGCCAAATGGCTCATGCTTTTAGTAGAGTTTAACCTTGAGTTCCTTTAGTAAAATTCAATTAAGGGAAAAGTCATTACTAAAAAATTGGATGAATCACCATTAATAGACAACCAACCTCCTCCTCTTGAGTTCCCTAATGAGTCCATCATAACCTTCACTCAAGCAAACTTCACCTGTCAAGTCACCATGTTCTTTGATAGATCAAAGTGTCAACATGGTGGTAGATCTATAATCATCCTTATTCCATTTGATGGTGAACCTCTTCCTTTGTCTTTTAAGATTGATTTTGAATGTACCAATAATATGGTTGAGTATAAATCCCTTGTCATAGGCCTTCAAACCACTTTAGCCTTAAGATTAAAAATAATAAAAATATTTGGCAACTTCCAACTTGTGTTCAATCAAATCAATGACTCTTACCAGTGTAATAATGATATTTTACAATAGTACAAACAAGTAGTTAATGAGTTCTTATCATCATTCAATCACTACTGCATCCAATCAACCCCATTATCTACTAATAATTTTGCTAACACCATGGCTTCCCTCACCTCTTAGATGTCATCTGCACCCTCTGAATCTAACCTATCTATAATTTTCCATATACTTACTTATCCATCCTATGTCAAACTATATTCTCCCACCATTTTCAATGTGGAGGAGACCCAACCTGACCTTCGATATCAATAGACCTTCAACTATCTCAACCTTACCATCATTAATTCTAAGCTTTCTAAGAATAATCAAAGAGTGTTTATCCATAGTAACTCATGTTATACCATTATTATAGGAATTCTTTAAAAACATGGCTTTAATGGCCTCTTCTTCTATTGCCTATATAGTCGTAAAGCCTCTCATGCTATCAAGGAAATGCATGATGGGATATATAGGGGACACTTTAGTAGCCTCATTATAGATAAATGTATCCATCACCTTAGATATTACTATCCTACCCTTAACCAAGACTATTATGATTATGTTAAAATGTGTGTTAAGTGTCAACAACATGCCAATCTACATCACGTACCTAGCCATAGTATTTATGTATCCATTAATTTCTAGCCCTTTTCACAATGGGGTCTAGACCTTATTATTGAAATAAATCCCCATTATTCATAGTGACACCATTCTATCATCACTACAACTAATTATTTTACCAAATGGGTAGAAGATATTCCTCTAGTCTCAACCAAAGTGGAGAAGATTGTCTATTTTATCAACCATCACATCATCTATCACTTCAGTGTTCTTCATAAGATTATCACTAAAAATGGAAAATATTTTAAGAACAAGAATGTCCAAGGTCTATGTGATGAATTTATTATTAATTTAAGCTTCTCCTCACCCTATTTCCCTCAAGTGAATGGACAAGTTGAGGCCTCTAACAAAACTCTTAACAGCATGCTAACTAAAATGTTTAATGCATCCGATCAAGATTGGCATTTGCACATCCCCTTTTCCTTATGGGCATATCATACTAAAATTATAACCCCTATAGGTGCTACCCCTTTATCTCTTATGTTTGGGGTAGAGCCTATTTTTCCTCTCAAAGTCCAAATACCTTCTCTTCACATATCTTTGCAAGATCTCATTTTTGAGGATGACTATCCTCAACACTATTTATCCCAACTTGAGATAATTGATGAGTGTCATTTAATATCCCTTACCCATCTTCATGTCTGTAAATAGCATGTCAAACATGCCTATAAAAAACACCTTAAAATACTTATGTGTAATAATTCAACATCAAAGACCTTGTCCTAAAGGAAAATCAACATGTCACCAAATAGAGAAAAGCAAGCAAGGCAAGTTTTCTTTCAATGGGTTTAGACCCTATATCATAACCCATAAGTATATATCATGAGATTATTAGTTATCCTCTCTTAAGGGAAACCTAAAACCTGATCCCCTCAATGCTTTTAATCTGTATCCATTCTTTTGTTAAGAAGGATCAAGTTCACCTCTTATTTTAACTTAATCTCATCCCTTGCTTTCAACCACATCCATCTTCCTATTTTAGGGTCAATTTATTAAAATTGGATCATGTGATTATCTATCATAGTCATATCTTGATTTTGAACAATGGGTACCATGGCTCTACCTATGGCATGATCCTCATGATACTTTCTACCCCTCTCTTAGGATGGATTCCCATGATTATTTTCACCTAAACCTCTTTACACCTAATTAAACTTCTTGTGATTTTAGTTTTTGCTTCATAAATTTAAACCCTTAAGATATCATAAGCAAGTCTATGTCAAGTAAAATCAAACAAAGCAATAAAAATTAAAAATCTAAACCAATGGTCATCATGGGTCATTCCTAACATTAACAAATTGCTCCCTTGAAGGATAGTTGTTGAAAACACATTTTAAATTTCTAAACATAAGGTGGACTACTCCCTTGAAGGATAGCTATCAAAATCATTAAATAAAGCACACAAAATTAGACCACTCCATCAAAAGATGGCTGAGTAAGGCATTTTTCAAAAGCATAGCAATTTCTTGGAAGCTTTTCACATTGATCAGATTCCCATATATAAAAACATATCAAAATACCCAATATTAAAATCAAAACAAAATCAAACTAATTCTAAAAGTTACAATAAACTCTCACATAACAAAATAAGGTGGAATCTACAATCAATTTCCATAAGTAGACTTCCTACATCGATCAGTCTACACATTATATGACATAGATATGTTTATACTAACTCTTAAAAAACCTATACAAGAGGCATGTTATTCTCACAAGAAGGTTCCATTTTCATCTATCTCCCCTTTATACACTATAAGCAATGGATTTTTGAGCTTATTTGATATTATGTGGTCAAAATACATTTTTAACCAACTAACGAATGCTAATGTGAAGCATTCAAAGGGATTATATTCATTAAGCCAATCTAACTTCTATTTTATTTTAGTCCTTGTCAAAGAAGAAGCATCATGCCCTCTTCCTATCTTGTCATGACTAGTTGGTATTTTCATTATGACATTTGTCTCTTGATAATATTCTTTGTTCTCCCACCTAGTGTTGTTAATTAACTCACCTCATGTTTTTTAACTTAAAACAAATTAACAAGTATATACACATGGGTAATAAGTAAAAACATAACCATAACAAGTATAATAACCTCATAACACCCATGAGAAATAAATCAATCAACAATTTTTCATCACATGTCTAAATCTAAATAATGAAGCATATACTCATTATAATTTATCATGTCATAAAGCATACCCATAAATAAAATCCATATCATGCCTAGCTAGGTGAGTCTCCATCAGTGAGTCTCCATCAGTGTCTAGCACCCATAACATAAGCATATATCCATAAGCAATATAAACATCACATCATAGAATTAAACATCACTACAAATAATAGACCATAAATATGAGCAATAAATAATGATCATATATATAACTCATGAGTTAAATAACATCATAGTGTGTATAAACATATACACCTATCTCTCTCTCTCTCTCTCTCTCTGAAAATGTACTTCTCACCACATTAGCTCATAGGCCATAATCAAAATGATATACAAAAATATATAAATATATCTAAACTATGTCATGGCTATGACTAAAGGGCACCAATATCTCCTAAAGCACTGCTAGATCCTAGTTTCGATTCCCCTATAGTACTTACTTGTCCCCTAGATGTACCTATCTATCCACCTACAAACACTACTCACTGACCTAGAGTATCCATGCTGGTACCACCTATAGAGAGGATTACAAATCAAGTTATTCAAACATTAGTCTATAAATTATGAAAAATGCATAAATAAATAACTAACTAAGCCTATCTATTTCTATGGGAATTAAAAAGGATATCAAGAAACAAAATGAAAGAAAGAAACATCATATTACCTTCCCAAATAGATTCACCATACCCATGTGTCTCAAAATCATGTTCTCCCTTGATCAAGCATCTTTGGATTGTTAACAAAGGTGGCATACTCCTCCAATGTCTCAAGAACACTCCATAAAACCTAGGCTCATGATTCCAAATCAGTAAACTAGCCTATCAATGAAGCTTGAAAACAAAATCAATGATCAAATGCAAAGGATTATGGAAGTAATTTAACATTATAATTTTGAAATATTCAAGCTTAAAATTCATGTCCATAGCCTCTCTATTTATAGATTTTTGAGATTGGTCAGGATCAACCATGACCATCCATCTCAAGATTGAGATGTGTGGCCATAGATAATCCTAATATTTGGAATTAAACTCATAAATATACTCAAGATAAATAATCATTAAAGAGGCATGGGAGGCATTAACTAGGCATGGGTAACCCATAATCTTGATATTTTATGCACTTATGGCTTGATGGATGTCACCCCATAGATGATGTCACTAGGTGATGCATATATTCAAGATCAATTTCCAATAATGAAATATTCAAAAATATATATGGAATTCTTACTTAAGCTCTTAAATTGGATTAATTATCCTAAGTAAGTTTAATCAAGTTTAGTGTAATTCTTTGGAAATTGGTGCACAATTAATCAAAATGGTCAGAAAGTCATATTACTGGATCATAATTTGATTAGAGAGGAACTGGAAGGTGATGTTAGATGCATTGGATATGTATTCCCATTTTGGATGTTTCTAACACTAAATAAAAAAGGTAAGTGATGTGTACCAATGAATTAGAAGAAAAGAGTGATCCAAAGCACTAAATTGTAAATTTATCAGTTTGACTCAAAATGATCTAATAAAATTTAGTTAGGCCATAAAATGTATTACCCTATTTAGGGATACTTTAACATAAATTAGAATTTTAAAGTGACAAGTTTGAACCATTTAGGACATTTTATGGATTTTGACCTGAAATGTGTATTTGAGTGCAATTCGAGTAGGATTGATAATTTCAAGAAAAATGGTGTTAGGAATTGGATGTCTACATGTTGCCCTTATTTGAAAAGACGTATAAAGAAATTCAAGTAAAGAAACATCTTTAAAAAAAATAGTTGTCAATAAGAAATTAGAATAGACCCATGATGCCCCCCTCGAGAGGACATACTAGGATGGAAGAAAAGGATGGACTCTTGAAAAGAGAGAGAAAGTGAGAGATTAACCCATGGAATAGATCACATCCAAATGAGCTAATGCTTACACATGTTATTACCATCAATGATAAAAATCTAATTAGAGGTATAATAGGCCTGAAAGATGGGGGGAATGGGAAAAATACAATTCATAAATGTAAGGGACACACTATAAATGTACCTAATTTGAGAGTACAATCTACGTGCTTATGTCATTGATCAATCTTAGGACAATTTACACACTAAAATATTGCCATCATGGGCATTAGTGTGGATATCTTTGAATTATAGGAAAAGAGAGAGAGTTCTACTTCAGGAAGGGAAGCACCACTAGAATGGGGTCTCTAAAGGGAAGATAATAAGAAGTTCCCTAGTAGAGCAAATGTGATCGTGATAAAATAGTTTTGCCCTAGTAGGGAAAATATTGATCATTGATAAAGAATAAATAATGATTTGACCCTGTAAAGATGATTTGATTCAGATGTGGTTTAGATGTTGGGCCCCACCCTGGGAAATTAACAAGAAAAATAGTTTAAGGATATAACCAAAAATATAGGTTAAAGCAAGTGAGTATAAACGTACATGCAATGGTGTAATGGCTTAGAAAGCCATATAAAAACAAACATATGAGAATTCAAAAAGTGATGATGGATGAAAAGAAGAATGGAGATAGCTGAGCTGACCTTAATAGAAATTGAGCACTACCTACATAGTTCCATAGACTCATGTTCCAACATGAACTTCAGGACAATGTAGTTCACCCAAGTTTGGGAGAGAATGAAATGAGGAAAGATGAAAAATGACCAAGAATTTATTATAATTATAATGTATGCAAAGATATTCGCATCTAATCATAGAGAAAGAAGCCTAAAATGCATGCTACCTAAAAGCTTAATTCCATATCATGAGCCTAGGTTTTACAAAGTGTTGTTAAGAATCGTTCATCAGAGCTAATATTGAGGTTAAGACTTTGAGACCTAATCATAAAGTGCTTGATATATAAAAATAAATTAGGCATCATAAGTATGAATAACTTAGAATGACATAAGATTCCAATTGCGCTTAGCTAGTTCAAATGTGAATACCTATAACTAAGGATAATGGTAAAACAATGATCAAAACTAGAGTTACAATGATTTAGATTTAAATAAAAAATCAAAAACAAAAAAAAAGATAAACATAAATGAACCTAACTTGAAATCAAGATATGATCTTAAGTAGGAACAAAAATGTTAAAAACAAAAGTCAAGATTGTCTTAACAACATGAGACCAAGATATGAATAATAAAGATCCATGTGGACCATCAAGGCATTCTTGAACACAAAAGAGAAAAGCAAAATCAAATAGAAAAACAAGACACAAACAATAATAAAATAAACAAAATGGTCCAATAACAATGTAATAACATAGGATCAAGATGTAAATAATCAAGATCCATGTGAATCATCAAGATGTTCTAAAACACAAAAGAGATAAGAAAAAATAAACAAGGAAAACACAAGACCAATATGAGATAAGAAGTAAGAAAAAGAAGAAATAAAAGGAGAGGTGTGAAATCACAACAAAACACCAAGAAAACTCAAATAAAAACACACAAAAAAAAACCAAGTTAGTGCATTTTAAAGATAAATGTTCATGTATGTGTGGTAGAGTCAATACTTTCCACCACATCATAACAAAGAATAATGACATGATAATTTTTCCATAATTAAAGAGGAACAATGACAGAAGAAATGGGAGAAGAGAAGAAAAATAAGGGGTTGGCCAAGTTGACTCTAGATGTATAAGACAAGTGGATGTTGCCTACATAGTTCCATAGATGCATGTTCCAACATGAACTCTAAGCCAAATGTAGTTCTCCCAGGAAATGGGATAGCAAAAAAATGATGATTAGACTAGCTTGATTAATGTTATATAAGAAATGGAAGATATTACAAACAAATGATAATGGTTTGGAAAATAAGAAGCTGATGAGATGAGAAATAATGATCTTGAAAAATGGAAAGTGTGTGGAATAAGATGAAATGAACTAGTGTTTTTGTGCTTGCAAAATGGTAAGAGTGTAGTATGGTAGAATAAGAATGTACAAATGTATATAAGTGTGAGACAATGTTTTTATTCTTTTGTGGATCATGTTCTAATGTTTTTGATATTTTCAAAGTATTTCTAATGTTTTTGGTGTTTTTGGGATAAAATATGAACAAGGTGGGACCATCTAGTTGAGGAGATGCACATCCTAAGAGTAGAGGCTCCAATAAGATAGATAATTTGACTACACTAACACATGCTCACAAATTAATAAGAGTGAGGATCTTGATAACATAATAAAGAGCAACAAATGTGATATAGAATAATGTGCAACCTAAAGTAAAAAATTAGTATCTACATTCACCTATCTATAACAGTGTAGAAATGGTATAGAACTAAGAAGATGTTTCTATTCACTTATCTAAAGTTGTATAATACTATCCTGGTTGAACTACTTTGTAGAACTACTACTGAGGATGTTCATAATGTTCCTAAGACATAATCGAGATCATAATTGGTCAAGGGATAAGAAGTGTGAAAGATTATAACATGCCTTATACATAACAAATAATATGCTTCTTGAAGAGAACAATCTAGAATGGGATGAAGAATATGTTTAGAGTGCCAAGGATTTAAAGCCTTTACTACTGGAAATCATGAAAAGTGGACCAGGGTAGTATAAAATGCATTTAAGGTAAGATAAAAGGGTGGCATAAAATTATGATAATACAAGTTTCCCCCAAGTCAGGGGTCTTGTAGATAATGGTTCAAAGTTGTTCATAAATAGAACCTCTTAAGGTGTATGATGTTCATGGGCTCTAAAAATTCTTCACCATTAGGTTTAGCCAATTGATATGCTCCTAATCCATAGTTTGTTGTGATAATATATGGTCCTACCCAATTAGGTTGAAACTTGCCTTTATTTTTGGGTTCAACATTCATATTCTTCTAGTTTTCTTTCAAAAGTAAGTCACCAATCTCAAATTCTTGAGGGAGAATACATTTGTTCTAACTTCTCTACAATCTATTTTGATAGACCTACAAGTTTTCTAGGGAAACCAAATGCTTACCATCAAGAAGCTCTAGTTCATGCAGTTTTGAGGCTCTATAGTCTTCATTATCTTCAATATGATCTAGTGATATTCTTAATGATGGGATCTCAATCTTGACTGGGATGATAACTTCAGTGCCAAAAATAAGGGAGTATGGAGTAGCTCTAGTTGGGGTGTGATGATTGATTAAATAATCTCGAAGGGTAGGAAAGAGTTACAAGTGCCAATTATGGCCAACATTATTGATAATCTTATTTAAGATGGCTAGAATGGGTTTATTTGATGCCTCAGTGTGTTCATTGCCTTTTAGGTTATACGGAGTGGATTTCTTGTGATTATCTTGAATTTTAAACAAAGAGATTTCACATCTTGGTTCATAAAGGACCCACTATTATCAGATATAATATAGGTTGGGATGTCATATCAATAGATGATATGGTAATAAATGAATTTGGCTATTTATTTCTCGGTAACATAAGTGAGAGGAATGTACTCAATCCACTTGGTAAATTACTTGATTGTAGTCAAAATGTGCTTATGGCCATCTAAAGATGTCAGGTTAATTTTACCAATGAGATCAAGACCCCATGTTGAGAATGACCATGGTGTTGTAATCAACTGCAATGGTAAGGAGGGTGCATGTATCAAGTTGCCATGTTGATAATATGAAACACACTTATTTACATAATTACAAGTATTTATCTCCATTTTGGGCCAATAATACCCTATTTTGAGGAGTTTCTTTCCTAGGACTACACCATTGGTATGGGCCCCACACATTCCTTCATGAACCTCCTTTAGTGCCAGCTTGGATTCTCCCAAAGATAAATAATGAAGAAGCATTCCATTATAGCCTTTATGATAAAGCATGTTTCTCAGGAGGATATAATGTGTTAAGTGATGAAGGAATAGTTTTTGTTGGTTGTTGGAAAGGTTAGCAAGAAATACATGACTATGGAAATAGTTATAAAATTATTGGTACCATGGTAGCTTAGGTGAGAGATTAGGATCAACAATGGTGCATATCCTCTCTGAATCTAATAGAGTATGTGCCAGATGAAGAATATTTTCAATCAAGAATTGATACTCTTTCGCACTATCATGCATTTGAATCATGGAACCAATTATTTCTATGGCATTGGTAGATCTATTATTGACTCATGAAACTTGCTCAAACTACAAAGATTTAAAATGTGTTTTGAGGTTATTGATAATTTTCTTGTAAGGAACAAGCTTATCATCCCTTTTTTGATACTGGTTAGTTGTAAAATTTATGATTAGTTGTGAATCTCTATAGACCTTTTAACTTTGAGTATCCCACTATATAGAAAGATGGATCCATGCAAACAATGCCTCATATTTAGCCATATTATTTATACAATGAAATTATATATGAAATGATTTAGGGATTGGATCCCCCTATGGCATGATCAACAATATGACAACTCTAGACCCTCAATATGTGAAGGATCCATCAAAATAGAGCATCCAATGTTTAGGTTCTTATGATGCTTGTTTTATCGTCATGATAGAATCATTTAGAAGGTCAAAGTTGAGAGGTTGAGTGGCCATAATAGGATCTTCTACACGTTGGTTAGTAATAACTTATCCTTGGATTTCCTTTTGATTTTGGTACTCGATATCAAACTCACTAAGGAGCATAATCCATTTAGCCATGCATCTTTAAATAGTTTCTTTAGATAAGAGGAACTTGAGAGATGGGTAAATGGGTGGCACTTATTTAGCCAAGTATGTTTTAAGCTTTATAAATACTATTTGACAATCTTCATCTCACTAAAATTTTACCCCTTTCTTTAAGAGATGGGTAAATGGGTGGCACTTATTTGCCAATTGAGAAATGAACTTATGTATAGATTGGATCTTTCCTTGTAGACCTCATAACTATTTAAGATTATTTGGTGGAGGAATTTCCATAGTAGCATTGACCTTTATAGGGTTGACTTAGATCCCTTATTGTGATATAATAAACCCTAGCAATTTTCTTGATGTGACTCCAAAGACACGTTTTTTAGGATTCAAGCAGACTTTATATTCATGAAGCCTCTCAAATATTCTTTGTAAAATGTCAGGATGTCTAGATCTTGTTCTTGATTTTGCTATTATATCATCAACATAGTCCTTGATAATGTCATGTATCATGTCATGAAAAATAATATTCATTGCACATTGATATGTAGCTCCAACATTATTCAAACCAAATGGCATGACTTGGTAACAAAATGTCCCCCAAAGAGTGGTGAACATAGTCTTATGTTGATCTTCAGGGGCTATCTTGATCTCATTGTAACCAAAAAATCCATCCATTAAGGATAATATCTCATAAATATTAGTTAAGTCAATGATCATGTTGATGTTAGGTAGAGGAAAATCATCTTTGGGGCATGCTTTGTTGATATCACAAAAATTAGTATAAATACGTATGCTTGGGGTCTTTTTACTCACTGGTGCTATGTTATAAACCCATTTAGAGTAGTCTAGTGGTCTAATAAAACTGGATCCTAACAACTTTTCCAACTTGTCATTAACTAAAAGGATGATACATGGATGCATCTTAATTTTTACTTGATTGGTTTAGCACTAGGGTGAACAATAAGACAATGCACAACTAAATATGGGTCCAAGCCTGGCATGTTAAAGTATGCCCATGAAAAAATGTCTATATAATCCTTAAGAATGGATATAATATGTTCATGTTCTACTTCAGTAAGGTAAGCTCCAAGATAAATAATTTTAGGATCTTGATGTGTTCCCAAATTCACTTCTATTATGCTCTCCATAAGGAGTGTGGATTCATCTTCTAGAATTATAGGCAATGTATGGTCATGATCATTTTCCTTTGTTATATCTTCTTATTGTTCCTCCCAAAGATCTAGATAATATTAAGAATCATAATTTTCCTTCTCAGATAAAGGCCAATTGGTAAAAACCTATGAAAACTCAAGAGCAAGATTCTCAAATATTTAATGTTGTTTTGAATAGATGCTTGTACTAGATATGCAACTTGGGCTAGGTGGGATTTCTATATCTTGAGAAGGTGAGAAAACATTCACACTTGAGATCACCTAAAATAGGTTTTCACTCAAAGGCTTATCTTTTTATTTACTTTTTCCCTAATTTACAAGTGCCTCAAAGAGGTTTTCACTCAAAGATATTGATGTTTATTCTTTATTATGACCAAGAAAGTTTGCGTACTCTCCAAATTAGGTAGCAAGATCTAATGAAAAATAAAAACCCTAATTATGATCGCTAATGGGGTATGCATCTCATAGGCTCATGTATTTTGCAATTGATTCTTCAATTTGGAACTCATCGAGGCTTATGACCAATTTTTTTTTATCCCAATCTATGAGTTCAAGATAGCAAAGGCATAGGTTATAGTGAGGGTTTGCTTCAAGATGGGAAGCACCAATGGTAAAGATATAATATCCTACTTCAAGAAGGGAAGCACCACTATGGTAGTTTTTTTGCTTTAGGATGGGAAGCTCTAATAGGCATTATGGTCAATATTGAATTTGAATCAAACAAATTTGAGTCAATAAGCTCATTGAAAAGGCTATAGTGAGACATTATGTCCCTGATAGGAGTCTCATTACTAGTCACTTTGGCAGAGTCACTATCAAATGTCATGAGGTCATTCTCTGGTGGTTTAAATCTGAGACCATGATTCCAATTGATAACTCTAGCTGATAAGGGTTATAAAATTCCTTGCACCTGTGGGCCAAGGCCTTTCCCTATATAGTCAAGATGATCCATTATCTTGTTAGGTATAGGATACTTTGGATTATAAAAACAATTAGTAAGGCCTTCATAGCATAACTAATCTCCCTCAATAAAATCCTCTCAATCTTTCTTTGGTGTAATTATAGGTGCAAAAACCATAGGAGGTTTTGGTTGTTTCTTCTTTGGTAGCCAAATCTGATTGGGCTTGTTAGGATTCTAGGAAGTTTTAGGCTTACTGAATGTTTCAAGGGATTTTGGTAACTTTGAAATATGGAAGACGTCCTTCAGATGGTACATGGAAATGCCTACATCTTTAATAATAACCTACTTGGCTAGAGATATAGAAAATGGATTGACTAAAGTGGAGACTAGATCACCAAGGTCTATATAATTAGATGGAGATGGATAAGAAATGATGGCTTTATTCTTATTTTCAATGAATTTAAAACCTAGGCAATAGTTATAATTACAAAAATTTGCTTCAAGATGTTTGTAGTATTGATATGGCTAATGATCAGTGGGAATAGTAACCTTGATCCCATCATGGGGAAACTTAAGGCATTGGTGAAGAGTAGATGGAATTGCCTATACTTCATGAATCCAAGGATGACCAAGAAGTATCTTATAAGTAAGCTCAATATCCACAATATAGAATAATGTGTGATGAGAAATAAACCCAACCATCACTGGCAACCAAATTATACCAGATGACTCCCTCTCAGCATTGTCGTAAGCCTTGAGTGTAATAGTTTTTGGTTGAATGTCTTTATCCATGTAGCCCAAACATTATACTAATTTAAGAGATATGATGTTCAACCTTAAACCATTATCTATAAGAACCCACTTGATCTTGTGATCTGTAATGATTATCTCAATGTACAGTAGGTTATTGTGGTTTGGGCCAAGGGTGGACATGTCTTCTTCATCAAATGTGATTTGCCAAAATGAAGATAAGTGTCCAAGTAGGATCTAGAACTGATCAAGGTTTATATCATTAGTCAAAATAGAATATTGTAGAATTTTGTTGAAGATGGTTCTATCAACATCATATGTTCTCAAGAGTTCTAATATGGAAATTTGTGCAAGGTTTTATCTAATTGATCCATTAGACTATAAGTCCTTTGAATTATGGATTGAACTATTTTAGTCTTTTTTGGGATAGTATTCAGCTTTAGAACCATTGGCACAATGTTCTCATTGGGTTTTATGGAAGAAGTGGGTGAAGGGCCCTAGATGGTAACTCATGGGTGCCTAATTATGACTACACAACCTAGAGGTAGCAAGGAGTTATTATAATTATAAGAGGAAGGTAAAATACCTTAGATGGTGACTTGTGGGTGACTAATTATATTGCTACAATTTTGGGTTCATGAGCCTTTATAATTAGAAGAAAGGTGTTGTTGTTCAAGATTAGTAATCCATGTAAATGGAGTAGCAACATGATGATGCAAACCTGGCATGGTATTACTAGGAGTAGAGGGTGTTGACCCTATAATGATGGGTCTCATGTTATGAGGAACACAATATTGGCCACATGGTTTTATGGTAATAGTGGAAATATGGGTTATAGAAATGCATCCTGTAATATTGTTATAGTCATAAGGTACATTATTATAAGCCACATTATTAGTATGGGCATTATGATCTTGATTATGCTCATTATGATTCTGACCTTGTTGTTGGTTTTGATTCTACCTTTGGCCTTGATTGTGACCATTTTGATTATATCTTGGTGGCGGTGGATCATGTCAAGGAAAGGGGTCTTTGTAGTTACCCATATCTTGATTTATGTCCTAATTAGGGGCCAACTTAATTTTTAGTTCACTACTTTGAATAAAGTCCTCAATAATATGTCATAGTTGAATGCAATGGTATGCATCATGAAAAAAAATGTGATGAAAGTTACACCATTCATTCTCTTTTTACCAATCTAGTTTTGGTTGATCTTGAGGAAATGGCCTTGATACTAGCCATACAATTAAATTAGCTACAATGAGATTTTGTAATGTTATTTCAACTAATTCCCATAACTTGCTAAAGACTCTAAAATTGTTATAAAATGTCCTTCATGGAGGTTATCTTTACAAAGTAGGTAGTGGATTTGGGGGAGTTAATTATACATTTGGAGGAGGCATAGCCTATACCATTTATACATGTCTTGTTTTAGTCACCCCAATTCCAACCATGTTATTATTTTTGCTAAAGCCTTTAGGCTTATCCTACATAACTATTTGAATTGATGATTTAGTTTGATTAGATGCTTGAACTTGCATAAATTTTTTAACAAGGCCCTTAGCAATAAGATACTTATCAATTTTCACTCCTTTGTCAATAATTTCTTCAAATGAGTTAGTACAAACTAGCTGTAGATTATGCACAACTTCAGGATGCAAATTATATACAAAGATATCAACCAATTGTTTATCTAGTAAATTATATTGAAAGCAGCCTACTAATTCTCTCCATGTTTATAGATATGTAGTAAAACTTTCACCATCATGTTACTTGGCTTTTGCATAATTCAATAACATTTAATTCATGTTCTATGTTATTATTTTGCTAGAATTTGTCTATTTCAAGTCTAGATAAAAATAGAGAAGAATGATAGGGATAAGTGATTAGAATGAACCCAGATTCATTTGTGTGTCATATCCAGATGTTGTGAGTACTCCTCTCTAGTTAGGGAAGACTACCTACAAGTAAGAATGCACTACCAAAAAATGTTTATTAGTAGATAAATGAGTGGGCTACCAAGTTATGTGCTTATTCTAGGAAGTGTCAAACTTCCTTAGAGATGACAATCCACTTTTGAGATATAAAAGAGTAATAAATAACTAAAAGAGAGGTAAAGAGAGAGTAAAAGAGAGATAATGTTATCATTATTTAAAACTTGAGTGTAGTTGGT
Source organism: Torreya grandis (assembly GCA_037957365.1). Lineage (NCBI taxonomy): Eukaryota > Viridiplantae > Streptophyta > Pinopsida > Cupressales > Taxaceae > Torreya > Torreya grandis. Next base: position 260,074 of record JARHVA010000988.1, on the reverse strand, counting down.
ATATTTTATTTGTATTTTAGAAGTTGTTTGGGTAGGCTTTAGAAGGGTTAAGAAATCCACACTTGTTAACATTAGTTATGCTATCAAGGTTGGTAATGAAGTGACTGATATTGGCTATGCTACTGAGGTTGGTAGAGGAAGGTAACCAATGTTAGTTAGGTTGTCGAGGTTAGTAGGGGTAAGAATTGCCTAGGGGCTTGTAGAAGGATTTTTTGGGTCTAAGAAATGGTTTTAGTCAGGTCTGGGAGGTTGGGGAGAGTTGTGTGTGTGTGAGAGAGAGTATGGTTTAGATGGATCTGGTCAGAGGTTTGGTGTGCTAGGTTAAGGGGAAACAAGTAGGGAAGTTTTATAACTCCCTCATGGGGGGTTCATTCAGGAATGTGTAAAGTAATGAATAGTAGATGCAAAGTGATAGCAAAGAAACTACTTAAAAGATGTATATAATAAGTGATATACCTAGCTATAGTGGTAACTGAATGATAAGTGTCAGATGGATGGCTCATATCAGGTAGTCTGAACTGATGCCCTAAATAGGGAAAACAAGTGGGTGTTACTGGTCCTTAAGAGCTTGGTTTTTGATCTAGATTGACTTATGAAAGATAATAGTAAGCCAGGATGTCAAAATTTTAATACTAAAATCTTGGATGAAAATAAGGATTTTTCTTGATTTCTGTTGACTTGAACATCAGTTTGGAGTTTGTCTTATATCAATGACGTCAGTGATCCCACTGACATTGGTCATGGGTTGACCAAAATTAGTAGCCTTAGAATACATAAAACTACTATCTTTAGCCTATTTTATGTTTATCCTTGTGCCAAGTGTGGCACCCATTAAAAAATGGTAAAAATAAGAGGTTAAAAAGGATGTAGTTGGTTAGGAATTCAGTTTTGAGGTGAGAATAAGTCTTGGGTAGTTAGGATAAGGGGACTAAGTTTTGAGGTGACTCATCAGGGGAGAATCAATCTTAGGATGAGGTGGCTTGGTAATGTGACAAAATGGGTTTTTAATTAACTTAATTATATATTTAAAATTAATTAAATATGTGAGGGGTAAAATCATGGGTTAAGGAGGCTAATTATTGTTATTAAAATAAGAATCAAGGGGGGGGTTTAACACAGGGAGTTATGTAGGTGTGTGAATTAATTTTAGTGTCTACATTTTCCTCTTTTTATCTTGTAATTTTCAATAAAAATTTTTAAGACAAAAATATGAGTTAGATACTCCAAATATTAGATGAGGTATACCCCCCTCAAAATGGAAAATAATGGTGGAGAAATTAGAATCAGGTACCAGTTTGATAAGAAGTGAATTGTGTGAATAGAGGAGAACATGGTATCACTACATGTACATATAATACTATGAGATATAGTTTAAAAATTTGAGAATATGTAAGGTTAAGTATGAATCAGATAAAAATAACAAAAGCACAACTTATAAGTGATAGCTGAGAAGGTCAAAACAATCAAAGTTATAACTTTAATGGTCTATGTGTCCTAAGTATCCGAGGTAGGAAGTGCCCCTAGGAAACACAAAAAGGTTTTAGGTGATAGGATGAGATTGGTCTCCATCTTAAAAACCTAATATGCATGCATGTGTATAATGGATAACTATATCGAAATAGCATAAGCAGTCAAGATAAGCAATGTAAGGTTAGTGTAAAAGGGTCAATGAGTGAGGAGATATTAATGATCTCTAATCAAAGTCATCATGGGTGGAGATATAAGCTATATCTAAGGGTGATTTTCATGGTTGGGGAGATATATGTGATCTCTAGGTTGGTGGTCATGGTCAAGGAGATATACATGATCTCTAAATTACCTCAGATTATGGGTAGAGTTTAAAAAGTTGGGGTTATTGGTGAAAACATTAATTCAATGGTGCTAACATTAGTGACATCATCAATGTTAGTAATAAATAGTGTCAATATTAGTATATTAGGATAAAGTTATCATTAATAATGGTGGGCTTAAGAGTCGATGTCAATGGATGAGGTCAAGTATGCTGACGCCAATGGGTGATCAAACCTAACAAAAGGGGGTTTGGAAACCCACCAAACTCATTTGTAACATTTTATTTAAGATAAATAGATCTATAACTATGATTGAGATGCTAGAGTGAAGAGGGGACCTAATAGGAGGTTCACCACCATAGGAACCAACTGTACCAACCTAGAGGAGATGGAGAGATGAGGTAAGAGTCTCTGCGATTTGGTTTTGAATTTGAATTGGTTAATTTTCTTTGGTAGGTTAATTTTAAAGTTGTGAGGAAAGAAAATTTTAGTAGAGGTGTATAAAATGGGGTGGGGTAGGTATAATTGAAGTTGGGAGGGATTTAGAGATGGGTCATTTGTCCTTAGGGCTGAACCAGTCATCAATGTTGGTAGGATCCACTGACATCGACCGATGCCATGTCGATGTCAATAACTAGCTGTCGACATCGATCAATACCAAACATTAATGTCGACATTAAAATTAACATCGATGACTATGAAGAACTAAAAAATATGAGAAAGGGTTAATTTAGATCCCTAATTAAAGTAGTCCACTAACTTAATGGTTGAGCTAGCCTCAGAAGACCCCATGTCAATTGAGTGCTACCTACATAGCCTGATTTAGGGCCTCAGGATAATGTAGTTCTCCTAGAGCCTAGGGAAAAAGAACTAAGGTATGGTGAAAAGTGTGTTAGGGGAAATGGGTAAAAAATGTAGTTTGAGATAGGTCAAGAGACCTAGGGCTTAAAAGATAGGTTATAGGGTCAAAGGTTAGGGATATAATAGGTTATAAGCTATGAGGCCTAGAATTATGATAGGTAGTTGGGCCTAGGGTGGAGAGAGAAGATGCAATGAAGCTTAGGGTAGAGAGAAAGAGGTATTGAAGCCTAGGGTAGAGAGGGAAGAGTAGGTTATATAGTTAGGTTGGTATATGGCTGAGATAACCTCAGAATACCCTATGTCAACTAAGTGCTACCTACATAGCCTGATTGAGGGAATTAGACTAATGTAGTTTTCCCAAAGAAAAGGGAAAAATGTGGTGATAGATTATATTAGAAAGTATGTGACTTGAGCTTTGTGTGTATGGATGCGAGTGAGGCTGAAGTTGACTTTGCAGGATCACCTACTGAGGCTACTAACATAGATGAGGAGGGATGTCACCCCAGATGAGTGGGAGCATATGGAAGCTATGGGGTTAGGAGTGAAATGATATTATAGAGTCACCTAATATGTGTGCCTAATGATAACACGGATTGAGAGGTGGGATCATACAACCAACACCTTCCATCTATCAATTAGAGAGTTTATAGTGACCTAAGAGGATGTATACAAGATACTATGGTTGCCACTCTAGGATGAGGATATCTTCTCATGCTCGAGAGAGGAACATGATATGCACATGGTAGAATTTTTCGGTGAGCATGTTTGCGAGGTGACCTATCATTCAATGAGTTTCACCTAAAAGACACTATATAGTTCTAATCAAGAGTAACACATGTTAAGCATCTTGATGATGATAAGGATAAAAATGTATGCACTATTAGATGCAGATGGTGGGAGATTTATGATTTCATTGATGGGTGTGCTAGCATAGATGGTTGAGTAGTAGACTATTTTACATGGGGACTAATGTTTTTGGCATAGTTATATAGAGAGCTATGGGGTTTGAGACTATGATAATGATATAATTTGTGTGTTAGCTATTTACTACACTATTTGGCATATGAGTATATCATGGTGACATGACCATTGGGGTTACCTACTATGATATTAGCTGGCTTCAAGGTGGGTTTCAGATGGTGGAGGGATGGTATGGCACAAAATTGAGTAGATGGTGTAGTGTGAAACATTGCTTATTATAGGTACATGATTAAGGATTTGATCCCTACAGATATTTTATAGAGACCTATTTGACATACCCTTCCTTCAGAGGATAGGTATAACATTTAGTTAGACTGTAGAGCTCATTATGGGTTAGGGGGAGATGATTCAGTGACTTGGAGATGGTATTTGTGGCACATGTTAGGAGGTAGTTCAACTTAATATAGGATGTATCACCTACCTTCCCTCGATATAGATGGATGATATAGAGGCACCCCTACCTTTACCTCAAGAGATAGATGGGATAGATTTTAAGAAGCTACCAATAGGGTTGGGTGTAGTTGATTTAGGATGTATAGGGGCATATATGGCTTGGTGGGCAAGTTTGCATCTCAAAATTAAGGTCAGTAAGCCACCACCATATTTTTAAGGTGTGGTGAGGGAGAGAGATGCAACCGTACAAGCATGGGATGTAATAGTATAGGCTAGAGATATAGCTTAGGCACAAGTATTATCCTTACAAAGATAGGTGGTGACATTACAGGGCCAAGTTGGGGTACTACAGGGCTAGGTTAAGGTGTTATAGGGTTAGGTTACTGCATTTATAGTAAAGAGGGATAGTTTGAGAGTAGTAGGTCGGGCTACTCCTCTTCCTCCACCACAGGGACCAATATAGGCTAGGAATTTAGTTAATGTGATGGGAATACCATAGACCATATCTATGATGAGATATACTACTACCCTAAATGAGATTACCTATTATGAGAGGGCCATCAGGGAGTTCCCATAAACTTAGAGGTATTTTGAGTTTAGAGAGTAGGAGAGATCTGTGACATGTACCACAACTTCTAACTCACGTAGATGTAGATGAGTGGAAAGTGGTGATGACACTACTTCTTCATGACCATGTAGAGAGCCTCAAGGAATCTGAGTACCATAATTTTTTCATGTTATATATGTTATATACACACCAGCCTATGAGCCAAAGATGAGAGATGTATTTTTTGAGAGAGAGATGATTTTGTGATGATGTATTGATAAACATGTATGTTGAGCATTTATATATATGAGATGTATATTTATTGTGAGTTTGAGATGTGCTCATTGTGATTGTGATGATGATATTGATGTAGATAATTATGTTAATGTTATGTTAATTTTGATGTGAATGTTGAGCATGTTATTTGAGGTATACTAACATTTTCCATATATGTGATGGTATATGCATAGTTATATGTTTGTTAGCTTCATCTTAGAATTTTTCCATATTCATGATGGTGTATGCTTAAAATGAATAGGTTGGTTATGTTATTTTATTTCAGTATTTTTCCATATTTGTGATGGTGTATGCATAAAATAAATGGAGTAGGCTTGATAGTGTTGGTATGACATTTTCATCTCAATTGAGAAATTGATATGTGATTTGGATGGGAAAATAAAGAGGCATAATACTTGGGTAATAACAAAGATCATAATCATGACATAAATAGACTTAGGAAAATGAACCTCTTTCATGTCTTACATAATTAGACCATATTTTTTGTTAGAGAAGCATCATGTTCACCTTATGTTAAGTGAGTTCAAAGTCCCTTGAAAGAGTAAGAGGAAAAAAAAGGGTAAATTAGTGAAAGTGTTTGGGTAGCGTAACCTTCAAAGTGGGGATGATATGCCCCTATTTTGGGTGACTTGAGAGCTACTATAGTTAAGTCCATGAATTAAAGCTTTCTTTTTTGTGTAAGCTGATCAATGTGGAAAGCCTACAATGGGATTTTGTATGTGTTAACGTCATATAAAGCTAATCAATATGAGAATATTTTGACTTGTATTCCTCTTTGAGAACAAAGCTTGGCATTGCCATCTTTCAAGGGATTGGTTTAAGTGTTTTTGTTGAGTTTAAATAGCTATCCTTCAAGGGAGTAGTCTATTAATAGTAGCAAAAAGATGTTACATAGATATCCTTCAAGGGAGCAGTCTATGTTGAGAATCATGACCTGAGAGTTTATAAATTGTCACATATCCCATTTATTTATTTATTGCTTTTAGCCATGGACAATACTATAAAGGCTTAGGAGTTTTCCACTTTGAGGGTAAAACCATATCACTTTTAAAGTTAACTAAGTGTGTAGGAGTAAGGGTGAAGAGAAAGGGAGATGAATGTAATAGAGGTGCTCAAGAGACAAGCTCAAGTTAAACATGAGGTGAAGCGATGCTTAGTTAACAAAAGAATGGTTATAGGTGTAATGAATTTAAAGGCTCAATTTCTAACTTTCATTTGAGAGAAAACAAATGATAAGTTCTTGAGACATACTTATGAGTTATGATATAGGGTCTAAGCTAATTAGGAGAAAACTTACCCTGTTTGCTTTTCTCCATGTTTGTCACATGTTGATTTTCTTTTAAGATGAGATCACCAATATTGAAATCTATTTTTTTGAGGTTTTTTTGTAATCATGTTTGATACACTCTTGATAGATTTGGAGATGATTTAGGACTATAAGATGGTGCTCATCAAGCAATTTTAGTTGAGCCAAATGTTCTTGGTGAAAGTCATCATTAGTAAATATGTCTTTTAGAGAAATATGAAGAGAAAGAATCTAAACCTCAAGAGTCAAAACAACATCTATCCCATATACCAATCAAAAAGGAATGGACCTGTAGGGGTTTAAATGCTAGTGTGGTAAGGCCATAAAGAAAAAGGAATGTGTGTGTATCAATCCTTGCCTATATCATTGACTACCTTCATGAAGATTTTGGTCAATGTTTTGTTAAAAGCTTCTACCTATCCATTTTATTGTGGATAGTATGGTGATGAGAATATTAATTGATTCTAAATGTATCACAAAGGCTTTGGATAGTCTTATATTTGAAATATTTGTTGTTATCTATTATAATTTTATGTGGAACACCAAAATGATAAATGATGTGATGGTTGATAAAGTCAACAATTTTGTCAGCCTTAGTGGAAATAAGAGGAATGGCCTTGACCCACTTGGTGAAATATTCATTGGAAGTAATGATAAAATGATGATGGAGGGAGGAATGAGGGTTAATCTCTCCAATTAAATCTAAGCCCCATTGGGAGAAGGGCCAGAAGTCTTTGGTAGCTTATAATACATGACTTGGAATGTGAAGGAGGTTAGCATGCTATAGACATTTAATGCAACACTAAATGTAATCAACATAGTCTTGATAGAGTGTGGGACACTAATAGCCAATTCAAAGGATACACTTGGCAAATATGTGACCATTGAGATGTCCACCACAAATCCCATCATGGACATCCTTAATAGCTAAGGGAATCTCAATACTAGTGAGGCATCTAAGGAGACCATCAAAACCTCTCTTTTAGAGGAGTCCCCTATCATAGTGTAATGAACGACACATTTTATGAAGGTACATATCCCATAATTAGAGAGGTAAAAAGAGGTAATAAATAAGGAAATGTAATCTATGAGTTGATTGTACCATAAGTCATGTGGGTTGGATGTTACATTTTTGATAAAGAGGATGTTAGTTGATACACATGAGGGTAATGCTAAGCAATGCATAGTGGCATAGATTTTTAAGGAAGAGGATGAAGAGGGTATGTGTGAATAAAATGAAGCCATTATGTCAACAAACTTATTTGTAGATCAAAGAATAGTTTTTAAGAGATAAGAGTCAAACGATCCCAAAAACATATCTACATGATGTTTATACCATTGTAGAATCTCATTTTTACATAAGTAGGAACCATTAACCTCTAGTTGAGAATCACCAAAAATGGTTATGGATTTGATACCCAAGAAGAGAGTTGTTTGAAGTCCTAAGATCAAAGCCTCATATTTGGCCATATTGTTAGTGCATTCAAAATCTAGTTTAAATGACAAAGGCATAGGCTTGCCATCTAGAGGAATAAGAATGACTCCTACACCCCCACCATGCTGACATTTAGACCCATTGAATAAAATCATCATTTGATAGGAGATGTCATAAATGGAGAGAATTATGATGGATTCATTATGGAATTAAAGGTTTGAAGGTTGGTTGTTAGGTAAAAGGGTGGTAGCAAACTGGTCAGTGATTGTTTTCCTTTTGATAGACTTTTGTTGAATAAACTCCAAGACAAATTTAGTAAGGAGCATGAACCACCAAGTGACATATTAGTTATGATATGGATTGGAATGCATGTATTTGAGGGGATCAATATGGGTGACCACATAGGTTTTGTGATTTAGGAGATAATGGTGAAGCTTGGAGGTAGAAAATACCAATATGAGGTAAAGTTTTTTAGTATGGGTATATTGAGTCTCATAATCAATAAGTGTGTGGCTTATGTAGTAAACCACCTATTCTTTATGTATAATCATAGAACATAGATAATGGTCTATTATGGAGATGTAAAGGTAGGAAGGCTGAGTTTCCTTAGGTAGAATAAGAACAAATGGGGAAAGGAGATATTATTTGAGTACGTCACAAGCTTCCTGGAAATTTTTATTCCAATGGAAGGAGACATCCTTTTTGAGGAGATGGTGAAAGGGTTGGTAATAATCTGATAATTAGGAGATGAAATAGTGGATTGACTAAAGTTTTCCTTGCATGCTATGAAGTTGTTTGATATTAGTAGGTGGATGCATCTCTAGGATTGCTCTAACCTTAGTAGGGTCAACCTCACTACCATAGAGAAAAATGATAAAACCTAAGAGCTTACCAAAAATAACACCAAAGATAAATTTCTTTGGGTTTATTAAAATGTTATATTGGAAGAGATAATAAAATATGGTTTTGAGAATCATCAAGTGATCTTGGGGAAGTTTAGACTTACCAAGTAAGTTATCCACATAATATTACATAATTTTGTGTAGGAGATCATGGAAGATGTAAGTCATAGAACATTGATAGGTGGCACCAACATTCTTCAAACCAAAAGGCATTACCCAATAACAAAAAGTCCCCCATAGGGTAATGAAGGTTGTTTTGTGCTAATCCTCATGAGTAACCAAGATTTGATTATATCTAGAGAACCCATCCATAAATGATAGCATCTCATGGCTAGCTATTAGATCAACAAGTTGGTCAATACTTGGCAATGGGAAGTCATATTTTGGATAAATGAGGTTTAAGTCATGATAGTTAGTGCAAATGTGGATTTCCCTAGTTACTTTTATGATAGGAAAAATATTAGAAATCCATTACAAGTAGTCGATGGGTTGGATAAAGTTAATAGAAAGGAGGCATTGGATCTCTCCTTTGACAAAGAGAGCAATATGAGGATGCATCTTTCAAAGCTTTTTCTTAATAGGTTTGGCATCTTGATTGGTGACAATGTTATGGGTGATAATAGAGGGGTCAATACCAGGCATGTCATTATAATACCAAGTGAAGGCTTTGTTATGGTTATTAATAAATGTGGCATAATCAGCTTGCTCAAAGGAATCCAAAGATTGGCCAATCTTGAGGATGTGAGGGTTATCATGAGAGGGCAGATTGATGTCAATAGTTGATTTATTTAACATAGTTTTTGTTTTAGATGGGAGAGATCATTGGATATAAGAATCATTTGTACCCATGTATGAGAGAATAACATCATCATATTGACATTAGATAGTGTTAATAGTGGGAGAGTCTTTATCAATTATTTTAGGATGAACAAGAGGAAGGGACCTTATTTCTTTACCCTGGTGATAAGTGAGAGGCCCCAAATGGATGGCATTTATTGAAAAAAAATTAGGAGGTATAGATACCTCTAATTTTGTAGGTGATGGTGGAGAAGAAGGTAGAGAAGGAGAGATTAGTTCTTCAATAATTGGTAAATGGGAAGTTTTAGTGAGTTTACTTGGTTCGTCATAACCCACTCCATGCCTATTTTTGACATTTTCAATTATTGTGCTAGTAAGATGTTAAATAAGGTGTATGGAAACCTTACTCATAATGACCCAAACCAAATCATCTCTAGGCACACCTATAGAGATAGGTGTGAGAAAATATAGGGTTGATCGAGAAATGGAAGTCACAGGTAGATGGTTGTGGTGAATAAGATGGATTGCTGATAGTAGGAGCCTGATCAATTCCCCCATATGTGAAATTATTTCAAAGGTTAGGGGGCCCATAAGGAATGACCATCCCAATGTGGGGATCATAATTTGGGTGAATGTGAAGCTTTCCATACTCTTTTGGAGTATAGAACATGTTGAGTGTCAATAAATGATATTCACCAAGTGACAAATGTTGAAAAGTTTCCTTCATGGGATCCTTGTTAGGAATTTATGTTTCTAGTATCTATGTAATGAGAGAGTGGAGCTTATGGATGCTTCAGAAGTATCATGTGGAGAAGATGAATTTTTCAATGGAATGAGAACATCATTGGGACTATAAGTCATGTTGCATGTTTTAAATGGAGGTGGGTCAGTGGGTATAATATGCACTTGTCCATCATGCTCAAACTTGACATAGCGATGAAAATTTGATGGTACACATCCATAACACATATCTAAGGTCATCCAAGAAATATGTTATATTGGAACTCTCTTTCTACAACATAGAAGATCTCAATAATTATGTAGGGACTTACATGGATATGTAAGATAACAGTGCCCACTATAATAGTGGTGGTATCATTAAAGGAGCAGAGTACCATGTCAGTTTGACACATGTAATTATCAAGAAGAGATAGTTTTTTGTAGGCATGGGTGGAAATAGTATTAATACTAGATCCCCCATCGATCATGACTCTTTTGATGTGATTTTGATCAATAATGTGGTAATAAAAAGGGTAGAATCTTGATCTTCAGGGTGTTGAAGTGGAATTTTTGAATTACTAAAGGAAATCAAGGAGATGGAATTAAGGGAGCTAACCAAAGCTACAAGAGGTTAGGGATCATCATGTTATACCTCAATCACTTGCAAGACACTAATCAAAGCTTGATGGTGTTGGGATGAGTTTTAAATTAACTCATACAAGGACATTTTCCTAAGCATTTGTTACAACTATTTCACCATCGAGCTTTGAATAATGTCTAAATATGTTAGTTTAGGGACACATAAGATGGAAATATTAGGATTAGGACAAGGAGTGTCTTTGGTGAAGGGATGAGCCCAAGGAGCAGTGACCTTTTCTTTACCTTTATCCTTTTGGTTTTTTGACCATGTGGCCACATTAACTGTGTTGATCTGAAATATAGGTGAAAGAGGTGGCAAAGGGGGTATGACCACATCTTTAGGTTTGAATTTAGGTGGAACATTAAGATAAATTGTGGATATGAGAGGTGGAATAACAAGAAGGTTAATGAGAGTATCAACATCAAAGTGTTTCCAAATGACTGCTATGAGGGATTTATAACTCTTAATATCGTGTCTAGGTGAATGATGATATAAACACACTTGTGTATCATTAAACCAAAATGGCTTCATTTTAAGAGGACTATAAGGCTTAATGGGTGGAAGATTTATTATGGAAGATTGTAATAATTGATTTAGGAAAAAGCTCTAAGAGCCTATAAGCGGGCTCACACTTATGCTAATAGTAGTGGACACCTTCTTTTGTTTAAGAGTTGTAGAGTTGATTTTATGTGGTGCCTTATTTGGTGGTGGTGGAGTTGCCTATTTTGATAACACTTTCTTGGTGTTAGATATCATGGTGTCAGATGTGAAAGACCTACTAGGTGGAAAAGGCAGGAGTGGAGGTAACTTAACCTTTTATTTTGCTTGGGTTAGCAATACTCCAACTAAAGTAGAGGATTTTGTCCCAAAATTGATGGTAAAGTTGATAGTTGAGGAGGGAAGGATTGGTGAGATCTATGAAACTTAACATTTTTCTATAGTTTAGGCCATAAAAATCCAACTTGTGGTTGAGGAGTTTGTTGACCAATTTTGCCCATAGGAAAAATCATGGTCACCTTTTCCCTTTGCTATTTGAAAACAATCATTTTCAGGTTACACAAGTTCAATACCAATGGTTATCTACTTGGTTCAACATGATTGTTTTAGTATTTTGGTTCAACTAGTTAGTTTATCAGCATTTGCTTTATCTTCTTCAAAGTCCAATGGCCTTGTTCCAGCTTAGTCCAGCACTTTGGTTCATCAGCCTAGCACTTTGGTTCATGCCTAGTTCATTGGTTTGACCTTGGTTCATCGGCCTATTCCAAGTTCATATCCTTACAGGGGTAGACACTCCAATTGAAAGGACCGGGTAGGTCCCAGCATTGTTTAGAGTTCCATGAATTTAACCAAGTCTCGAATTCCTTTGGGCACGGCTTAACACAAAAGCAAAGGGGTAGGCATGACTTAACATAAAGGCAAAGTGCAAATAGAATTTCCATAGACTTTATGTCCATGGGAAAACATCCGTAGACAAAATTCCATGAGGAAATTATCCATAGACACAAAGCTCATGAGAGCTTGAAAAAAGTCTGTGAAAACATTCAAAGGCTCAGCAGACCGTTTGAAGGCAAACAAGGACCCGCTGAGGTATAAAAGGTAGAGGAGCTACTCGGGAGGGTGCTAGACTAAATCAAGCCATAGAAGAAGCCAACAAAGCCTGATGATGACCCAAAGGACATTGAAGTTTGACAAAAGAAAATAACCATTTGTTTTCAATTAAGGAGCACTAACCAGAAGGAGCTCAGAATGTAGCGACCCACTAGGAAGTTCATCTTAGGGGATGAATGAGCCAAATAAGATAAAATGGAGAAAAGACAAAGTGATAAGCATGGTTCTAGCAGGTCCCTTTAAAAAGGATGATGTCAGTAACAGTGTTTTCTTCTTCCCAATGAGGGACACGATAGCCCACTTGCAAGCAAGGAGCACCAAAATGAGCCTCTTGGTCTTTTTTTTCTTCCATATAACATTGTGAATTGGTCATTTTGTATCTATCTTCCACATTTTTTAAAGGTGCAGCCCTGGAAAAATTTCACCTAAATCAAATAAACACAATTTTTACCTCCATTTGGATAGATATTTTCAGAGTATGTCTTGAGTGTTGTTTATCTTCAGTCATTGTTGCTTGATGCTCTCATAGGTTCAACACCAGTAGACTTGTTGTCTACAAGGTGCCATTTCTACAGCTAAAAGGAGAAGAGCTAACATTTGGAAGACCAGAATGGAGGAAGTTACTTATAGTGTGCATTTCATAGTGCCTCAGTATTTTTTGTTTCCTGTGTTTTCATGAAAGCCTCCCTGCCAATTTCTTGTAGCCTGGTCCTTCTGCCAAATGTGTAGAGTATGTATGTATTTGTCTGATTCTGAGTGTGGATGTGTGAAGGTTGACTTATTTTGGTGCATCACCTCTTTAGAGTAGTTTGTTTTTCTACACTCTCTCTCCCTTTTCATCCCCTCTATTATATCTATCTATATATATGTACTTTGCACTTGTTGGAATAAACACGATGCATCAAAGGGAGCTAACCCTTATCTAGAGACTCTCCCCTCTAGCTTCACCAATCCCACAGGTGAGAGGGGAGTTTCCATGTTGTGAGGAGAAGGTAGGAGTTTGACTTCCTATCACTAGGTGCATTTTCTTGTGTCAATAGTTTTGGCATGCTCGGTGGGACTCAATTTTACAACGCAGTAAGGTTTCAGAAGTGATGCTGGGCCTGTTACAACAAATTGATATTTTTAGCATCTGGAAAATCCAAGTTAAATCTACTAGTCAAGTAGCCTAGTGCCATTAGAAATAATTTCTTGTATGTATTTTTCCTTTGCTCAAAATCATGGGTCTTGTTTTCCTTCACATGAATATAATCAGGCTCCAGATATTTATGCAATCCCCTCAAGCAACTCTCCTAGTTGCCCTGCAACGATAAGGGAAATGGCATTGGAGTTTGAGAGGAAAACAATGGAGATTAACAGGCTAGAAGAGTAGTACAGATATCAGCAAGAGCTGATGTATAAAGAGGAGTGTTTTTTTGGGCAAGCACAGGGCTTACAACCCATTGTGGAGGAGGCAACAAAATGGAGAAATGCATTTATTCAAGGCAGTCAGCCTTGTGCATCCCCTCCTAATCTGAAGAAAATCCCCTCTTTTGCACCAAATCCTTTCTATTAGATTGCACTTGCTCATTCTAGCTCATCAAATGCATTCACTCTCAATCCCATGCGCTTGGCTTTCCAACACTAGAAGACATCAGATCAGCCTCCCTTGGAAATGAACCTTCTAAATTTATTATATTGTGAATCTTCCATTGAAAATAGTACCACCATCCAACACGTCCCTCTTTTAAAGACTCCTCCAATGCACCAACAATCTTTTCCCTGCATTCCCCAACCTCCCCAAGCCCTTCAGCATAATGTGTAAATTCTAAGTTGGAGAAGGGAGTGTTAGGAACCAACTCAGAGCTTTGAAGATAATCATGCTGACAACCTCCAAGAAAGACTCCTTCAGGACAACCTAGCCAAACAAATTGAAGATTTAGAGGCTAGGATGAAGCTGCTTCTTAAAAAAGAGATAAAATTTCTAGACCTTGTGGAGGAGCCCCAAGACCTTGGAGAAAATAAAGTTGCTGCCTATTCACAGGAGCAAGATTTCAGTTCTAAAATCCTAAATTGGGGGAAAATAGTAGAATCATGGGGCAAAAAAGAAGAAGAGAAGCAAGTTTTTTTTCAAAACCTTGAAGAAGCTGAAGCTGCGCCTACTCATGATAATGCTGGTGACCTCCAAGAAAGGCATTTCCAAGAAGATCTAGCCAGGAGAATAGTGGAGTTGGAATCTAGAGAGAGATTCCTCAGCCAATGTGTAATGGATGGTTTAGACCAAATAGCACATTCTATGTCTGAACACACCCCACCTACACATTTCCAAGAGGGTTATCAGGTTGTACCTAATATTGGTGAAGTGTTGACCAAGTGGAGAGAGGAGGATCATTCGATTCTAGCTCAAGGATTGCCTCCTCTTCCACATGTTATCTTCACTCTGCCCCTTCTCAAGGAAGAACCTATTTTGCAAGAGGTAGGCAAGGAGCAAAAGATCCAATCTACAAGTCTTCAAGATGTTGTCATGAGTGACAACGAAGAAGAAATCATCATCAATGCTCCTTGTGAAGACCTTATCAGTAGTGGAGAAGAGGCAGGTCTTGCATATATGCAGATGTTCTAGCAATATGAGGAGGAACAAAAGCATGGTGAGCTCTCTTCCCCTCTATTTGATGAACTTCCTTGCTATTTTGATGATGAGGACGACTACACTAAGGAGCTTGAGTTAAAGGAGGATCAGGAGGATATTTTTGAAAATCTAGATATTTTGATCAGCAAGGAGGAAAAGGAGAGGTTTGTCTCCCTAGGGGAGTGCCTTGAAGAAGAGAGTTTTAATCAGAGAGGTGATGTTCTGTGGGATGAGTAATCATTTTGTGAGTCCATTTCAGACATCACCACAATCACCCTTCTTCAAAAAGGCCAAGAGGAAGTAGAGGATGATTCTAATAGGATTTTCAATGAGGTAGAAGAAAATAAGTCAGAATATGATACATTGCAGAAGGAATGTGCAGATCAAAGGGCCTATGGTGATGAGCCAGCAGCCATTGATTTCTTGGTGAGGAGCACCAATCTGAAGGATCAACATTCAATAGGATTTTAAGGACAAGCAGAGTACATATATGTCAGAAGCATGTTTGAATCTGATCCACTCAGATTCAAGCCAACTTAGGTGATAGGTAGGAAGAGTAAGTCACCAACTCTCTTTCTCATTCAACTGCTTGCTTGGCACCATAATTCTTCTTGCCAAGAAAGGGACTTGAGAAGTTTTCCCTTTGATCCAGGAGGGAGGTGAGATTTCCTAGTTAGTTGTATATAATATTTTGTTTTCAGTTGTTTTTCCTAGTTTCCCTAAGTGCAGTTTGCATAGGTAGTGTTTTTTAGCTTTGTGTGTTTCCCTTCACATGTAGGGTAAAAGCTTCATGTTTGATTCTTGGATATTTGGGGCTATTGCTATCCTTTCTTCATAGTTGCATCTGACTCCGTGCCCAATGGACTGCAAGGCAACTAGTTTCTAAGCATAGCAGGCATACTTCCCCTGTGAGTCACCAATATTTTGACCAATTTTTCCCATAGGCAAAATTGTGGTCACCTTTTCCCTTTGTTATTTGAAAACAATCATTTTCAGGTTACACAAGTTCAATACTAGTGGTTCTCTGCTTGGTTCAACACGATTGTTTCAGTTTTTTGGTTTAACTAGTTGGTTTATCAGCATTTGCTTTATCTTCTTCAAAGTCTAATGGCCTTGTTCCAGCTCAGTCTAGCAATTTGGTTCATCAGCCTGCCACTTTGGTTCATCATCCTGACACTTTGGTTTAGTACCTAGTTCATTGGTTCAACCTTGGTTTGTCAGCCTAGTCCAAGTTCATATCCTTACAGGGCCAGACTCTCCAATTGAAAGGACTGGGTAGGTCCTAGCATTGTTTAGAGTTCCATGAATTTAACCAAGTCCCGAATTCCTTCAGGCATTGCTTAACACAAAATCAAAGGGGCGGGCATGGCTTAACACAAAGGCAAAGTGCAAATAGAATTTCTATAGACTTTTTGTTTGCAGGAAAACATCCTTAGACAAAAGTCTGTAGGGAAATTGTTTGCAGACACAAAGCCCATGGGAGCCTGAAAAAAGTCTATAGAAACATTCAAAGGCTCAGCAGACCATCCAAAGGAAAATAAGGACCTGCCAAAGTATACAAGGTAGAGGAGCTACTCAGGAGGGTGGTAGACTAAAGCAAGCCATAGAAGAAGCCATCAAAGACTGATGGCAACCTAGAGGATGTCAAAGTTTGACAAAATAAAATAACCATTTGTTTTCAATTAAGGAGCGCTAACCAAAAGGATCTAAGAATGTAGTGACTCACTAGGAAGTTCACCCCAGGGGCTGAATGAGCCAGATAAGACAAAATGGAGAAAAGACAAAGCAACAAGCATGGTTCCAACAGGTCCCTTCTAGAAGGATGATGTCAGCAAAAATGTTTTCTTCTTCCCAATGAGGGATACGATAGCCCACTTACAAGCAAGGAGCACCAAAATGAGCCTCTTGGTCTTTTTTTTCTTCCATATAACATTGTGAATTGGTCATTTTGTATCTATCTTCCACATTTTGTAAAGGCCCAGCCCTGGCAAAATTTCACCTGAATCAAATAAATGCAGTTTTTACCTCCATTTAGATAGATATTTTCAAAGTATGTCTTGAGTGTTGTTTGTGTTCAGTCATTGTTACTTGATGCTTTCACAGGTTCAACACCAGTAAACCTGTTGTCTACAAGGCACCATTTTTGTAGCTAAAAGGAGAAGAGCTAACATTTGGAAGACTAAAATGGAGGAAGTTACTTACAGTGTGCATTCCACAGTGCCTCAGTGATTTTTTATTTCTTGTGTTTTCATGAAAGCCTCCCTGCCAGTTTCTTGCAGCCTAGTCCTTCTACCAAATGTGTAGAGTATGTATGTATTTGTCTAATTCTAAGTGTGGATGTGTGAAGGTTGACTTATTTTGGTGCATCACCTCTTTAGAGTAGTTTGTTTTTCTGCACTCTCTCTCCCTTTTCATCCCCCCCATTATATCTATCTATATATATGTACTTTACACTTGCTAGAATAAACATGATGCATCAAAGGGAGCTAGCCCTTCTCTAGAGATTCTCCCCTTCAGCTTTGCTAGTCCCATAGGTGAGAGGGGAGTTTCCATGTTGCGAGAAGGTAGGAGTTTGACTTCCTATCACTGGGTGTATTTTCCTGCATCAACAGAGTTAAATCTAATTTCACCTATGGATGAATTAAATTTGAGATAGGGCATATGCCTAAAGGCCTGATCTGATTTAATATGGTATATTACTACAAGGGTGATGGTTCTAACATAGATGGATGAGCTTCTAGTGATTTTGGTGAAAAAGCTCTAACTTTATCAAATACCTTGGGGTAAAGGGTAGTGAGAGGGTTGGTGGTAAAGGTTGACATTCATGGTGTTGGATAAGGAATTTTAAGTTAGTCCCAAAATGATGCATGATCTAGCTTCATGGAGTCAAGATATTCTAGACTTTTTACCAACTGTGAGAAGGGTCTAGATGAATTTGGCCTTACAGTTACAACTTTAGAAGGTTGAGGTGTTTGAGAAAGAGGGAAATTGTTGGTCCTACTACTTTGGGCCAAAGACAAGAAAGAGCTGCAATAGGGTCTTCTTCGACAGAGATAAGAGAAGAAGCATGGTCTTCCATGGGTAGAGGAAAGGTAGGTGAAGAGGTTTCCTCAAGAGTTGTTGACACAGTGGATTGCACCTGGGGTAGGAGGCCGAGCTCCTGCCTTTCTACATGTAACAATGGAAACTCCCCTCTCGCCTATGGGACCAGTGAAGCTAGAGGGGAGAGTCTCTAGATGAGGGCTAGCTCCCTCTGATGTATCTTTTAGGCCCTAGTTTCTACTACTACTAACAAACAAAATGTAAAAAAGGGGGGGTGAAAAGAGAGAGAGAGAGAGAGAGAGAGAGAGAGAGAGAGAGAGAGAGAGAGAGAGAGAGAGAGAGAGAGAGAGAGAGAGAGAGAGAGAGAGAGAGAGAGAGAGAGAGAGAGAGAGATGTTGAAAATAGAACCTAACCTAAAAAATGAAAAGGTGATACATCAGAAAAGGTTGATCTACTCCACCCAAACATACACTTTCCATCGAGAACCAGCTCACATACACTTCATCTAACATGAGAAAACTTTCTACATCAGTGGGTTAAGGGTCTATGGAGATACAGGGAGGAAACAACTACTAGAGACATTCTGAGACACACTGCAGTAGCCTATCCACTTCACCTATACTCCTCTAGGGACACTTCTGATAGACCTATAAAAGGAAACTCAAAAATGCACTAGACATACTGAAATCATTCTGAAAAAGCATTAAGAAAATGACTTAACATATAATCAAGGCATAGACACATACTAAAGATGCAAAACTCAAAGTGGAGGTAAAAATGTTATGTTTCAATTCAAGGTAAAATTCTGGCAGAGCTCTGCCTTACAAGCCCGAGAGATTTTTGGGCAGAGTTTTGCATTAAGGCTGAGAGTCAATCCTTTTCCAAATGAGAAGTTTAAAATTTATAGAGGAAGAAAGAGGCCATTTTGGTGCCCTTTTACAAGTGACCCATGTGCCTTCTGAGCATTGGGATGAGGAAGCCACCTGAAGATAATGTTGTGTTGGCTCCTGTCAGGATTCAAAGTTATGAGCCATGTTTTTTGCCTACTCATCAATGCATAATGAATAAAATGGGTCATGTCGTTCACTATTTATGCCTCTTGATGGTTTTATGGTAGGTACTTTGTAAACCATTAGAATAATTCCTTAAGTTAATACTTTCTCGTGCCACTTGGATTGCTTTGTCTATTTCTACATTTGGCTACTTTGCTTCCTCTGGCTCCTTTTGCTACTCCTTTGGCTCTTTCTACTGAGAGCGCATCTACTTTTAACATGTGTCATAGTTCGCTACTTAGATACTTAGAAGACACTTTGAAATGTAGTCACTGACATGTGGCAGCTTCCATCAAGCTAATAATGGGATGTGGTAGCATTCGCTTACCTCTGAGGGTTTGGAAGTATTTTTTGAGATTTATATGGAAGGCAACACATGGCCACTTCTACAGAGCCTTTAGTTGCCTTAGAAAAAATTTCAAGCCCATTTTTGATGCTTGTGGATGCTGACACTTGGCATGTTCCGCATAGCTCCTAACAACTCATTCAGGCCCACCAAAGTCTTCTTTAAATCCCACAAGAGAAACACATAGATGTTAACACTTGTCAGATTTCATCGAGCCCTATAGGGGACATGTGGCATGTTTCGCTACTCCTAAAAATCATGTCAAATACTTCCACTATTGCCACTTGGTGCCTTCTGCACTCTAGCTTTCTTGATGTAAAATTTGACATTTGCACGCCTATTTTCACTTGAAAACCCAATAGCTAATTCACATGCTTAATTTTTATGGTTTTTAGGATGTCACCGTCCTTGGAAAATTCCTTTGGGTCCTTCGGCGGGATTTTCCACAAGTTTTTTTGCTTTGGGCTTTTCTTGCAGACAAAAAGTCTGCAAGAATTGTCCCAGTCTTTGTCCCTTCATTTTTAACTCTTTCTTTCAGCCCCTTTCTGTGGCTTCTATGCTTCAGCCCTTTGGCTTTCCTGTCGAGGGGTGGCCTTCCTCCAAATTCCTTTGGATAAAAAGTCTAAAAGAATTTGGCCTCAAACAAAAATCTAAACTTACCCTTTGGCTGCCTTTCCTTTGAAGTGCTTGCCCTTTGCAAGGGCTTTTAGACTTAGAAACTGCCCTCCACAAGGGCTTCTAAACCCAACATTGCCCTTCAGCTTTGGGACACACCCTTAAACCAAGCCATTGAACCAACCCATTGAACCAAAATTGGTTCAACAGTTTAATTGGTTCAACAGTTCAACACCATATGCCAAGCTAATTGAACCAAGCTTTTGAACTTGTTGATGAACCAAAATGCATTAAACTAAAGCGATTGAACCAACATGTTGAACTAGTTCAATGGTTCAATGCGACGCACCGAGCCCATTGACCTTTGATAATTAACTGACAGAGTGAACCGAATGATTAAACCATTTGATTGAATTAAGTGATTGAACCAATGCATTGAACTAGTTCAATAGTTCAACACTGTGCACTGATGAACCCAAGTGGTTGAATCAAGTGCCGATTGAACCAATGAAGTGTTGAACTTAGTGGTTGAACTAAGCCAAAGCATTGAACTAGTTCATGAACCAAGGCCAATGAACTTATGCAACCTAAAATTGACTAGCTCTGAATAGCAAGGGAAGAAGGGGACCGATTTTTGGCCTATTGGGCAAAAAATGGTCAACAAATTGGTGACTCCCAGGGGAAGCATGCCTGTTATGCTTAAAGACTAGTTGCCTTGTAGTCCATTGGGCACAGAGTTAGAATGTAGCTATGAAGAAAGGTTAGATACAGACCCAAAGATCCAAGAATCAAACATGAAGCTTTTTACCCCACACACAAAGGAAAACACACACAAGGCTAAAAGCACTACCTATATAACTGCACTTAGGGAAAGCAGGAAAGAAACTAAAAGCAAACTACTATATACAACTAACCAAAAATGTTCACCTCCCTCCTAGATCAAAGGGAAATTTTCTTAAGTCCCCTTCTTGGCAAGAAGACTTATGGTGCCAGACAAGTGGCTAAATGAAAAGGAGATTTGGTGACCTATTCCTCTTGCCTGTCACCTTGCTTGGCCTGTATCTGAGTGGATCAAAATAGAATGTGCCTCTGACATATATGTACTCTACTTGTCCTTGGAAGCTTATTGAATGTTGGTCCCTCATACTGGTGCTCTTAACCAAGAAATTAGTGGCTTCTAGTATCATCATAAGCCCTTTGATCTGTACAGTCCCTCTGTAATGCATCATGGTTCGACCTATTTTCTTCTACTTCATTGAAAACCCTATCAGACTCATCCCCTATTCCATCTTGGTCTTCTTGAAGAAGGGTGATTGTTGTGATGTCTAAAATGGAATCACAAAATGATTTCTCATCCCACAAAACATCACCTCTCTATTCAAAACTTTCTTCTTCAAGGTTTTCCTCAAGGAAGACCAGCCTCTCCTTTTACTCCTCAAAGATCAAGATCTCTAGATGTTCAAAGATATTCTCCTAATCCTCCTCCAACTCAAGCTCCTCAGCGTAGTCATCCTCCTCATTGAAGCAATAAGGAATTTCATCAAATAAAGGGGGAGAGAGCTCACCATGCTTATGTTCCTCCTCATATTGCTAGAAAATTTGTATGTATGCATGACCTAAGTCTTCTCCATTGTTGATGATGCCTTCACATGGAGCATCAATGATGATTTATTCTTCATTGTCACTCATGATAGCCTCTTGGGAAACTACAAATTGGGTCTTCTACTCCTCACTCATCTCCTGTAGAATAGGTTCCTCCTTGAGAAGGGGTAAAGTGGAAAAACCATGTGGAAGAGGAGGCAGTCCTTGAGCTAGAATCAAATGATTCTCCTCCTTCCACTTGGCCAACACTTCATCAATATCAGGTGTGGCTTGATCTCTCTTGGAAATGTGTAGTTGGGGTGTGTTCAGACATGGAATGTGCCATTGGGTCTGAACCATCCATCACACACTGGCTGAGGAATCTCTCTTTAGATTCCAACTCTGTAATTATCCTGGCTAGATCCTCTTGGAAGAACCTTTTTTGGAGGTCACTAGCATCATCATGAGCAGAAGCAGCCTCATCTTCTTCAAGGTTTTGAGAAAAACCTTACTTCTCCTCCTTCCTACCCCATGATTCTACTATTTTCCCCTAGTTTAAGATCTCAAAATTGGAATTTTGCTCTTATGAATAGGCAGCAACTTTGTTTTCTCCAAGGTCCTAGGGCTCCTCCACAAGGTCTAGAAGTTTGAATTCTCTTTCATGAAGCAGACTCATCCTAGCCTATAAATCTTAAATTTGTTTGGCCAAATTATCTTAAAAGAGTCTTTCTTAGAGGTCACCAGCATCATCATATTCAAGGCTCTGGGCTAGTTCCTGGCATTCCTTCCTCCAACTTGAAATCTGTACATCATGCTGAGAGACTTGGGGAGGTTGAGGAATGCTAAGAAGAGACTTTTGATGCACCAAAAGAGTCTCTAGAAGAGGGACGTGTTGGATTGTGGTATTCCCCCTAATGGAAGATTCACAATACAAGGAATTGAGAAGATTGATCTCCATGGGGGGTTGCTTTGATGCCCTTTGATGTTGGAAAGCCAGGTGCACGGGATTGAGAGCAGATGCATCAGATGAGCTAGAGTGAGCAAGTGCTATCTGATAGAAAGGATTTGGTGCACAAGAGGGGGCTTTCTTTAGGATAGGAGGGGGCATGTAAGGTTTACTGCCTTGAATAAATGGATTTCTCCATTTTTCTACCTCCTCTTCCATGGATTACAAGGCTTGAGCTTGCCTAAACAAACACTCCTCTTTATACATCAGCTCCTACTATTATCCGTACTACTCCTCCAGTCTATTAATCTCCATTTTCAATTTCTCAAACTCAACGGCCACTTCCCTTATCATTACAGGGCAACTAGGAGGGCTGCTTGAGGTGATTCTCTAAAAATCTTGAGCTTGATCATAGTCATATGAAGGAAAACAAGAACCATGATTTTGTGCAAAGGAATTATACATACAAGAAAGTGATTTATGGTGGCACCATGCTACTTAACCAATAGATTCAACTCAGAGTTTCCATTGGTGTTGATGTAAAAGCCTCCAAAGGCTGGTTAGTTGAAGAACACATAAAAAATTCTTCAACTTTTTGGACACAACTTGTCCTAGTTGGTCCCACCGGGCATGCCAAAAACTATTGACATAGTGGATTCCACTCGAGGTAGGAGGCCGAGCTCTTACCTTTCCACATGCAACAATGGAAACTCCCCTCTCACCTATGGGACTGGTAAAGCTGGAGGGGAGAGTCTCTAGATGAGGGCTAGCTCCCTCTGATGTATCTTTTAAGCCCTGGTTTCTACTACTACTAACAAACAAAATGTAAAAAAAAGGGGGGTGAAAAGAGAGAGAGATGCTGAAAACAAAACCTAACCTAAAAAATGAAAAGGTGATACACCAGAAAAGGTTGATCTACTCTGCCTAAACATACACTTTCCACTAAGAACCAGCTCCCATACACTTCATATGACATGAGAAAACCTTCTACATCAGTGGGTCAGGGGTCCATGGAGATACAGGGAGGAAATAACTACTATAGGCATTCTAAGACACACTACAACAGCCTATTCACTTCACCTATACTCCTTTAGGGACACTTCTAACAGACATGTAAAAAGAAACTCAAAAATGCACCAGACATGCTAAAATCATTATACAAAAGCATTAAGAAAATGACTTAACATAAAATCAAGGCATAGACACATACTAAAGATGCAAAACTCAGAGTGGAGGTAAAAATGCTATGTTTTGATTCAAGGTAAAATTTTGGCAGAGCTCTGCCTTACAAGCTCAAGAGATTTTTGGGCAGAGTTTTGCCTTAAGGTTGAGAGTCGATCCTTTTCCAAATGAGAAGTTTACAATTTCTAGAGGAAGAAAGAGGCTATTTTGGCACCCTTTTACAAGTGACCCATGTGCAAACTAAGTATTGGGATGAGGAAGCCACCTAAAGATAATGTTGTGTCGGCTCTTGTCAGGATTCAAAGTTATGAGCTACACCATTTGCCTCCTCATCAATGCATAATGAATAAAATGGGTCACATCATTCACTATTTATGCCTCTTAATGGTCACATGGTAGGTACTATGTCAATCACTGGAATAATTCCTTGAGTTGACACTTTCCTATGCCACTTAGATCACTTTGTCTGTTTCTACATTTGGCTACTTTTCCTCCTCTAGCTCTTTTTGCTACTCCTTTGGCTCTTTCTACTAAGAGTGCATCTGCTTTTAACATGTGTCATAGTCTACTGCTTGGATACTTAGAAGACACTTTGAAATGTGGTCATTGACATGTGGTGGATTCCATCAAGCTGATAATGGGATGTGGCAGCATCTACTTACCTCAAAGGGTTTGGAAGTATTTTTTGAGATTTTTGTGGAAGGTGACACGTGGCTGCTTCTGTAGAGACTTTAGCTACCTTAGAAAAAAATTTGGGCCCTTTTTGATGCTTTTAGATGCTGACACTTGGCATGCTCCACATATCTCCTAGAAACTCATTCAAGCCCACCACAATCTTCTTTGAAGCCCATAGGAGAAACCCACAGATGTTAACATTTGTCAGCTTCCACCGAGCCCTATAGGGGACACATGGCACATTCCACTACTCCTAAAAAGCATGTCAAAGACTTTTGCTATTGCCACTTGGTGCCTTCTGCACTCTGGCTTTCTTGATGTAAAATTTTATGTTTATGTGCCTGTCATCACTTGAAAACCCAATAGCTAATTTGCACGCTTAATTTTGATGGTTTTAGGGACGTCACCATCCTTGGCAAATTCTTTTGGGTCCTTTGGTGGGTTAATTTTTTGAGCCAATTGAACCAATCTTTTGAACTTGCCAATGAACCAAAATGTGTTAAACTAAAGTGATTGAACCAATGTGTTGAACCAATTTAATGGTTCAATGCTATGTATTGAGCCCATTAAACTTTGTTGATTAATTGACAGAATGAACCGAATGATTGAACCATCTGATTAAACTGAGTGATTAAACTAATGCATTGAACTAGTTCAATGGCTCAACACTGCGCACTAATGAACCCAAGTGGTTGAATCAAGTGTCGATTAAACTAGCGAAGCATTTAACTTAGTGGTTGAACCAAGCTGAAGCGTTGAACCAGTTCATGAACCAAGGCTGATGAACTTATGCAACCTGAAATTGACTAGCTCTAAATAGCAAGGGAAGAAGGGGATTGATTTTTGGCCTATTGGGCAAAAAATGGTCAATAGGTATAACATAGGAATGATGTTCCCTTCAACATGTAGGTGAGGAATAGGTAAATTATTATCTTCCATAGGTAAAAGAAGGGGTAAGAGTGGTACAATTGGATTAGGCATAATAGGTCTCTCGTCTAATGTGGGAGTAGATAATAATGACTCCTCTAGGTGTAAAGGTGGAGTGGATGGGGTAATACTCTCTATCGGTGGAGGAGAGGTAGGTGAAGATGGTTCCTCAAAAGGGTATAACACAAGAATGATGTTCCCTTCAACATGTGGTTGAGAAATGGGTAGGGTGTGGTCTTCAAGTGGTAAGAGGATAGATAATATTGGTGCTAAAGGAGGTGGTAATACTGGCTCCTTTGGTGGTAAAAGAAGTGGTAAAGAAGGCTCTTCCTCATGTGGGAGTGGAATGGGTGAAATAATCTCTTCTACTTGGGGAGGAAGAATGGGCAAAATAAATGCCATTAACTGTGGGGGAAGAGTCAATAAAATGGGTGCCTCTTATTGAGGGAAAGTTTGAATTAGAGGTAAATGAAAGACCATATTGACCATATGGATATTATGATCACCTAATTTAGTTGTGGTCTGAATAATATTTTTATTGGGTGAATGGTTAGAAAAAGGGTGTTTGAACACATCCATACTTTGATTAGGGGGTGCATTAGGATTATCCAAGATGAGATCACCTCTATCAAGTATGTCTTGAATAATGTTCTTGAATGTCTTAAAATTATTAGAATTGTGGCCTTTAACTTAATGGTAGCTACAAAAATCATCCTCATTATACCAAGTTCGAATATGATAGGAGGGGTCAAATTGTATAGGAGGTGTAATTTGAGGAAGGGTTATGACACCTTGTTGTAATAGTTTATCCAAAATAGATATATATGACTCCCCATTGGGAGTGTATTGTCTTTGTTCATAATGTTGTTAGAATTACTTGGTCATATTTTAAGAAGTTAGGGAATTAGATTGGTTTGTGGTTGTGGAAGAAGCTAACTTGATGACCACCATGTTGGTGGAGCCTTTAGATTTTAGAAGGAGAAGTTTTAGATGTGGAGTCATTTGGTTTGGAATTAGGGTTATTACTATGCAACTTGACTCTTCCTTATCTATAACCCAAATCTTAAGTTTTTGTGCCATTGTAAAGGCTTCATCAAATGTGTGGAAAGTTTGTACCTAGAGTGTGGATGAGATGTGCTTAGCACATTCCCTTAAAAATATCTCAATAACTTTAGGTTAGGGTAAGGAGAAGGAGGGTTGATTGATTGAACCTCTCCAATGAGTGATAAAATCTATAGACTCATCATCAAATTGTCTGATAGAATAAAGGTTTGTAATAGAAAACTTTATAGAAATGTTAATAGAGAAATGGTATAGGAATATTTGTGTGAGTTGGGTAAACGAGAAAAGGGAGTGATGAGTTATAGATCTATACCAATCCAAGGTAGCACCTGAAAGAGACATAGGGAAAGTGTGAAGTAGTAATGCATCATTGTGCCTTATTAAATAACAAGCATGTCTAAATGCTCGAAAATGTTGTTATGGGTCCTCTTTAATGTAGAAGTGAGTAAATTTGGGGAGTTCCCATTGGCTTGGATAAGGGAAAATAGGCACATTAGGATGGATGGGTTCATTACATATCTGATCATAAGATAATAAATTCTTTGAACCAGAAACATATGTCTCTAGATTAGACATCTTGTCCATCAGCATCTTAATGAGGTTTAGAGGAGGATTAGTCTAGGAGATAACTCCTAAGTTATAAGGAACTTGATAGGAAGCAAAGGGAGTGTATGACATAGCTTGTTGAGGTTGTGTTGGGGTAACATAAGGATAATGAGTCATAGGCTGGGGGGCAAAAAGAAAAGAGGCTTGTCTTATTATGTTAGAGACTATGCTTTGGTTGGATATTATTATAGGTTGGGTTATTGGCATGGTAAGACTAGATGAAGGGTGAGACATAACTTATGCAATTATAGGGGCAATAATGGATGGAATAGGTACCACCAACTTTTGAAATGGGGTAAGACTTGACTAAACTACTTGTGGTTGTGAAAGTTTTGAACTCATGCCAGGGTTTAGGTGGGATTGGGTAGTTGGTGATGCTAAAATTTGGACATTGTTTATTGTTGGGTTACTTGTCAAGGAAGTGGTTTGAGTAACCATAGGTAAAATAGTGGAGGTAGCTAAAACTAAAGTTGTCTCCATTAGAGAGGTTAACATACCATAGATTGGGTCACCTAAAGAATTCTAGGTTTGGCTCATGGAAAGGTAATGTTGGAGGGCTACCACATTACAATCAAGAAATTTAGAAAAATATTGATCTCCTTTAGGCACAATGGGAATTTGGTTTGGGTTGGGAGTATGCATTGTATTTGAAGTATGTTCCATGATAAACTCAATAACAAGATGGGAAGGTGGAAGTGGTTTCTAGCTTGTGTAATCGATAATAATTTTGGCTTGATCTCATGTTAATACCATGCAAGAGGAAGTATAAATATCCTTAATACTTTGTATTGGTGATAGAATATGGAAAAATAAGGTTTGGATGCAGGTAAGTGGGTTGTTTTAGCTTGTTGTTTTGAGAAAATCAAAATTACATAGTCATGATGTCAGTCACTTGATCGATGTCAGTAATAAAATTTTATTGAAATCAGTGGGATTAATTGATGTCGATAGCTGAAATTCCAATGTCATTATAGTTAATCGATGTCAGTCACTATGATATCCTAGGAGATGAAAAATACAAAGTTTTAGAAACCTAGAATTAGAATCTAGGTAAAGTAGTGGATGCAAGAGGTTTGTGTAAGAAGGAAAAACACTCAATAAATCTAATATAACAAATTATACAAACTAAGTATTAGAAATAGTGTTGATTTTGTGAACCAATAGAAAAATGTCCTTACCAACTCCAAAATATAGAAGGTAATAGAAAAATAGAAAAAGAACATATATCCACCAACTATTAACTCCTAGAGATTAATTTTAGTCTCATGTTGGCTTATGCCTTAATTAGATAGTGAGAAGAAAATTTAGTTATCAAAGGTACTAAAAATCAATCTAGATCTAGTTTCAAGTTAGTTTTAGTTCTCAAGAGGAAATTTGTGTTAGACTAGGTATGTGGCTTGTGATAGGGGCTTACTCCTTGAACTTTAGAGACTTAAATCCGAGCTATGATACTTAGCTAAAATATACCTTCTACCTCGAGTTTATATTCCTCCAAAGAATAGAGTGGGTTCTCCCCTTGGTGGTGAAATCCAAGTAAGATATCTGGGTAGGGTAAGGTAATCCACTAGATGATGAAATCCTGATGGGCCTTATCTCATGTGAGTTCAAATGTTTATTTGTGTGAGTGTGATTTGTTTGTGTAACATAGGTACACTATAATTTATTCATAATTATTTTAATTAACTAAGTTAATATATGCAACAAGCAAACAATGAAGTACAATGAGTTTTAAACCCAAATCTAAAATGTTTAGATTTTAATGAAAGCAAAGATGAAATAGTAGTAGAGAATGAAATTCACTATCCTAATGTGCATATAAGAAAGAGATAAAGAAGATGTTTTTTTTCAATCTTGTAAGAAAAATGATAAATTGCCTTTAGAGATAGAGAAAAGAAGAAATTTCAGTTTATTGCCTTTAAACAGAAAATAAAATGTTGAATTTTTCATTTTGAGAGAGAAAGGAAGAAGAAAGTGCAAGAAATAAAGTTTTCATTATAATTCACCTATATGAATGCTTAAAACAAGCAATAAACCCAAGGAAAACTATAGGGTCCCATCACACATGCCAAAAATGTTTCGCTAAAATTTGTCTATTTCAAGTCTAAATAAAAACATAGAAGAATGATAGGGATAAGTGATTAGAATGAACCCAAATTGGTTTTTGCATCATATCCAGACATTGTGAGCACTCCTCTTTTGCTGAGGAAGACTACCTGCAAGTAAGAAAGCACTATCACAAAATTTTTGTTAGTAGATAAATGAGTGGGTTGCCAAGTTATGCACTTGTTCTAGGAAGTGTCAAACTTCTTGAGAGATGATAGTCCACTTTCAAGAGATAAAAGAGTAATAAATAACTAAAAGAGAGGTAAAGAGAGTAAAAGAGAGATAATGTTACCATTATTCACAACTTGATTGTAGCAGAAAGTAACAGAGTGTAGGTTGTATATTTTGTTTGTATTTTAGAAGTTGTTTTTTTAAAGTTTTGGAAGGGTTAGGAAATCCATAGTTGTCAATGTCGGTTCTGTTGTCAAGGTTGGTAATAAAGTGACCACTATCAACTATGCTACTGAGGTTAGTGGAGGAAGTTAATTGATGTCGGTTAGGCTACCAAGGTCGGTAGGGGAAATAATTACCTAGGGGATTGTAGAAGGCTTTTTTAGGTTTAACAAATGGTTTTAGTTAGGTTTGGGAGGTTGGGGAGAGTATGGTTTAGATGGATTTGGTTAGAGGTTTGGTGTGTCAAGTCAAGGGAAAACAAGCAAGGAATCTTTATAACTCCCTCACGAGGGGATTCAATCAAGAATGTGTAAAGTAATAAACCATAGATGTAAAGTGATAGAAAAGTAACTACTTAAAAGACCTATAAAATAAGTGATATACTTAACTATAGGGGTAACTAAATATTGTCAGATGGATGACTCCTATCAAGTAGTCTAAACTAATTCCCTAAATAGGGGAAACAAGTGGGTATTGTTGGTCCTTAAGAGCTTGGTTCCTAATCTAGATTGACTTACACAAGATAACAATAAGCCATGATTTCAAAAGTTAAATGTCAAAAGATTGAATGTAAATAAGGAGTTTTCTTGATTTTTGTTGACCTAAACATTAGTTTAGAGTTTGGCTTATATCATCGATGTCAGTGATCCTACTAATGTCAGTCATGGGTTGACGATGTTAGTAGCCTTAGAATAGGTAAAACTAATATATTTAGCCTATTTTTTTATTGATCCTCATGCCAAGTGTGGCACCCATTACAAAATGGTAAAAATAAGAGGTTAATAAGGACATAGTTAGTTAGGAATTTAGTTTTGAGGTGAAAATAAGTCTTGGGTAGTTAGGATAAGGGGACTTAGTCTTGAGGTGACTCATCAAGTGAGAATAAGTATTAGGATGAGGTGGCTCGATAAGGTGGAAAAAGGGGTTTTTAATTAAATTAATTATATATTTCAAATTAATTAAATATGTGAGGGGTAAAATTATGGGTTAAGGAGGCTAATTATTATTATTGAAATAGGGCTCAAGGGGGTTTCAACACAGGGATTACACATGTGTGTGACTCAATTTTAGTGTCTATAATTATATGAAAACTTGTTAATAAACTTTTTTTATAAGTCTTTCTGATATACAACTAATCCCTTGGGTAGTTTAAGTAGCCAATCAAGAGCTTGTCCCAGTAAACTTCATGGAAATAGTCATATTAAGTACTTGCTACTATAAGCAACCTCTTGACATAAGATGAAGAATGTCTGTATGTGTTTGCATGGATATCCTTTTCCTTTGTGCTTTTCAAATTTAGGTTCCTCAAAATGAGGTGGAAAGGGGTTTTAGAGAATAGATAAATCAAATGGATATGGGCATATCTCATCAAATTTATACTTTTTTAACTCTATTATTCATCTCCAATGTTTGAATAATTTCCTTCATAGAATTCCATTCTTACATTTTTGGTGTATTTTTGGATTGAATAAGATGTTTTTAGGGTGGAATGTGCCCCTAGTTTTATTATTTTTGGGGTGGAATGTGCCCCTAGTTTTGTTACTGTTGGGTTGGAATGTGACCCTAGTTTTGTTGTTGTTGGGGTGGAATGTGCCCCTGGTTTTTTTGCTATTGGGGTGGAATGTGCCCCTAGTTTTGTGTGGATCTATAGGGAGTGCATACCTTTTGATCCATAACTTAGCTTTGATTTTCTTCTTGAGTTGAGAATATAGGCCATTGATTCTTGGATTGTAAAGCATTCCTTGAATTTGGCTATTTCTTACTTTATTGATTTTGGAAATTTCTATGTTTATTTATCAATTTTTGTGTTGGTTAAAAAGAACTAGCCAAATTGTCTTAAGGGATTTCCTCAATTATAATTGAATGTTTGGGTTTTTGATTTTGTAAAGTAACAAGAGGTTATTGATGATTGAAGAATGTATGTTCCATGTTAAATGGAACACTTTGTAAGGTCTCTTATGACTTTAACTATTCATTTAGATTACCTTAATCCATTATGGTAATTTCCTCATCTAATATTTGCTGCATACTTTCAACCACATTTCCTTATTATTTCAAAGTATCATTGTGAATTTAAGTGGCAACTACAGAGTCAATTAAGTCTGCAAAAAGTTAATCTACATATTGTTGACTTATTATCTTGATCTTAGCTAGAAGATCTAGATTTGTGGGTTTTGACTCTGTTTGTATTTCTTTTCCTTTGTTATATGAATAACGTATGTCTATTCATGTAAAAGCTTACTCTTGTCATCATTGTTCTCCTTCCCTAACTAAGGCATGTAATTTTTATATAGGAAAGTCAAAAGGTAATCTAGTACCTAATTCTATCAATCTAAAAAAGGCTTCATCTTGATCTTCTTGGGGTTGATATTCATTGTAATAATATTCAAATCCTACTATTGTAGGGATATAATAAAAAATAATGAACTTATCTTGACCATCATAAATTGATCATCTCCATAACTAAGGCCATAAGAGGCCCCACTATGAGTGAACCTTTGAGTCATGTATAAAATATTTATTCTATGTGTTTGACTAACTTTGGACCAATGTTTGGCAACCAAACAATGTATGCTTTGGCTCTCTTTTAAAAAAATAACCAAGGTACCAATGAGACTATAAGGGAGGGTGGTTTACAACCATGCACAATTTATAATATTTGCTTCATGAGTTTACTCAACCTTTGGTAAGGTTGAAATCATATGGATCAAAAGAGGGTAAAGTAACTCATAGACCCAAGGTGAAAACTATTACACCAAAACCTAGATCTTTGTGATACACCTGTACTGTAATGCTAGTTTCAAATTTGACAAGTTGACCCTAAAATTTTAGAGGAAATATCTCTATATTATGAAGAATTCAAAATGGACTAAGAAACTCAAGATGTAAAAACATATGTGAATGACTAAGTATAAAGATAGGACTAAATAGGTAGCACAACATCGCCACATGATTCTAGTAGGATAAAATATGTTCTAGGACTCAAAGTGTGAGCAATACGTAAGATGACTTGAGTCAAACAAGATGATAGTGTGATTTTGAGTCTTAATAAATGACTTTCAATCCAAATGGAAAATTGAACCCAAGTTAGAACAAGCTTAGTGTGCAAATGGTGAACCCACTTTGACACACCAACCCTTAGAACTCAAGAAGGTTCAATTTCAAATGATGGATTATAAATGAAGGATTTAAACAAATTGGGTGAAATATATAGACTCAATTGGGTAGCATGACTACACCAAAGTGGATGATATGACATAAAGTTTTTGATAACAATGTAAATAAGGAAAAGATGAATTTTCCAATTGGATAGTGTAATGGCTCCCTTGCTCAATAAAATTGAGGAAAATATGTTTTGGTTAAGTTTAATGAGTTAACAAGTAGTTTTAGACACAAATCAAGACCAAGTAAGATAATGTTAAAAAACAAACATCTTAAGTCTAAACTAACAAGGTATGGCAAAGTGGGGTCTACTAAACTAGCAATCTTTTGATCATTCTAGGGGAATCAATTGCATAATGACTTTCACATCAAATGATGCAAAAGAATGCATGGAAAGTGGGTGACCGTGATATTGGCTAGTTGTAAAAAGGTCTAGTCCTTTTTATAACCACTACATCCCACTATTTGCTCAGTGTAGTATGATGTCTAAATGTAGATACATCCCATGTGCAACTCCAATTAGGATCCAAATGAAGTCAATGTTGGGATATGAAACCCTAGGTCAAAGCTTCTCTAAAGAACTCACTAGAGGTAGTGACATCCCATTCACAAGCCAAGTCTATATAAAAACAAAGAAAGCATGAAAGTAGAAAGAATTTAGGGTCATTTTCAAGATCACTCAAACTTTAACAAGCTTTTGGGGAGCGCTTTATATGAAATTATTTCTAAGCTTTGGACTAGGCTACTTGTAATAGGAATGGTGCTTTTGATTCCAAGGGTTCCCTAAAGGGGACAAATGGAAGAGCATACACACATCATCCCTTTTTTTTTCAAACAAAATCTAACTTAAACAACTAAATAAATACAAAAAGACTTGGAAAGGTGAGTTCATTTTTAAGCCCAAATGGAAAATTAGGTGGTGTTAATTTGACCCCTTGGTCTTAGTTTAAAACTTTTAAAACATTCACCATAAAAATCTAAACACCAGAACAAGGTTCCTAATTGATTTTTAAGCATGAAAAAGGTGATCTAAAACATGTTTTTAGAAAATGTCAAGCTTGGTCCTATAACAAAAATGTTAGCATGTCATTTATCCTTGAAGCTCTTTTAGGTTTGAAATAATGAACTTAAAAAAAGGTCTCTTGGGTCTATGTTTTAATAAAACCATAGTGACCAACATCGGTTATATAATTGACGATGGTTACATTTGCTAACCAATGATAGTTCTCTAATTGACATCAGGTATACCAATTTGACTGACAATAGCTATTCAACTAATGTCAATTTTACTAACCAATGTCGGTTACTGTGTAAACATGTGGCAAACAAAAAATAGCAAAACAAAGTTAGAAAATCAATTTTAAGAGTTTTAATGATCCAAATGAAGATTTTAAAGCTATAAAATGATCTTCTTTATGTATGGGATGCATCTAGTCCCACTAGGTGTGCCAATATTTAGAGAGGATTACAAAGCAAGTTAGTCAAACATTAGTCATAAATAATAAAAAATACATAAAGAACTAAATAACTAAGCCTATCTATTCTTATGGAAATTATAAAGGATAGTAAGAAATAAAATGAAAGAAAGCAACATCATATTATCTTCTCAAATGGATTCACCATACCCATGTGGCTCAAAATCATGTTCTCCCTTGATCAATAATCCTTGTATTTGTCAACAAAGGTGGCAAACTCCTCCAATGTCTCAAGAGCATTCCATAAAACCTAGGCTCATGATTCCAAATCACTAAACTAGCCTATGAATGAAGCTTGCAAACAAAATCAATGATCAAATACAAAAGATTATGGAAATAATTTAAAATTATAACTTTTAAATATTCAAGCTTAAAATTCATTTCCATGGCCTCTCTATTTATAAATTTTTGAGATTGATCAAGATCAACCATGACTGTCCATCTCAAGATTGAGATGTGTGGCCATG
This sequence comes from Torreya grandis, assembly GCA_037957365.1. Taxonomy (NCBI): domain Eukaryota; kingdom Viridiplantae; phylum Streptophyta; class Pinopsida; order Cupressales; family Taxaceae; genus Torreya; species Torreya grandis. The sequence continues at coordinate 225,554 of JARHVA010000988.1, read as the reverse complement.
GATAATCCTAATATTTAGAATAAACTCATAAATATCCTCAAGATAAATAAGCATTAAAGAGGCATGGGAGGCATTAACTAGGCATGGGTGACCCATAATCTTGATATTTTATGCACTTATGGCTTGATGGATGTCACCCCATAAATGATGTCACTAGGTGTGAAAATATTCAAAATCAAATTCCAATAATGAGATATTCACAAAGATCTATGGAATTATTACTTAAGATCTTAAGTTTTATTAATTAGCCTAAGTTTAATAAACTTTAGTCTAATTCTTTGGAATGTAGTACATAATTAATCAAAATGTTAGAAAGTCATATTATTGGGTCATAATTTGACTAGAGAGGAACTACAAGGTGATGTTAGATATGTTAGAGTTGTATTCCCATTTAGGATGTTTCCAACACTAAATATCAAAGGTACATGATGTGTACTAATGAATTATAATAAAAGAGTCATCTAGAGAACTAAATGATAAATTTGTCATTTTGACTCAAAATGATCTAATCAAAGTTATCTAGCCCATAAAATGCATTACCCTATTTAGGGATACTTTGACCTAAACTGGCACTTGTAAGTGATAAGTTGAAACCATTTATGGTTTTTTATGGATTTTGACCAATAATTTGCATTTGAGTGACATTCAAGTAAGATTAATAATTTCAACATAAATGGTGTTAGGAATTAGATGTCTACACCACCTACCAAACTAGCTCTATACTCACCCCATCAGGGCTTTGTTGGGTAGTGATTGAAAACTATAGCCTCATAGTATCATAACTCCTATACAATAGCTATGTACCTCTAAATATCAATAGTCACTAATATACCTATTGGTGTTACTGCTACTCTTTTATCTTGTTTCAGAGCATCTCACTCTTGGGTGACTTAGACTAGTGTAGCCTTACCCTGGTCCCTCTCACCTATCATAATATCTAACTGACCTTGTAATGTAACCACCTACCCCTATAATGCTATGACCTATGCCTATATAGTGGATATCACTACTCTTACCTATCCATCGAGGTGAACCCCCTCTACCTATACCCTTTAGCCCCCTCTCCTAGTTGGGTCCTTAGCCATCAACCTTATACCACTATCACCATCATCAAAATTTATAGTTGCATATAAATCCTGGTACCATGCCATGTAACCATCTACACAGCCAATATCATCTATATGTGTCATAGATGGTAACTCCTCATGATCTAGAAAGGTGATGCATATATCAAAGGAGTCCTCATTCCTATATCTTTGGAATGCACTTGGAATACCTTAAACTAGGATGAACTATTTATGTACCCTATTAAAGGGGATAAGCTCTACCTCTCCATCCCACCTAACGAATATCCACCTATAACTCTTTAAAGACAAAGTGTACCTCTTATAGTTGGCCCACTCTGGGAAGCCAACATAGGGTCTCTAGGTGATTACACAAACCACTAGTGCACCAAGTGTACCCCTGAACCAATCCACATCATGTTCACCTCCCCTTACACCTAAAATGGAAAAGTCACCTCTCTAGCACATGAATCTAATTGAGATATATATCTAAGTGTATCCCATCCATGGTATCCCTACTGGTCTTAGGACTTAGATGTGATCATAGGCCCAACACTGTAAAACTAGGGTGACATTGATACCATACCTCTTATGGGCCCTAAATCCCCATAGCTCTATGTATATCTGCACCAAGAATATAGCTACCTAACCAAATATAGTTTACCCCAATAGTAACTCAACTAACACCCTTAGTAGAAAATATGAGAACCTCCCACTTATCAAGTCAAGATGAACAAAACATGAGATGACCATCATAAGCATAGTCATGAGTCTTTTCTTGCCTAGTGCCCTCTTGTATAGCATGTTGTAGCTAAACCCCCATCATGCCATTTGACCTAATCACTATCATCTCCATAAAATATCTCAATGTGATCCTCCCACTCTTCTCACTCTATGTGATAGATCAAATCTCCTTGAAGAGGTAGTCATGTGATCTTATGCACATCCTCTGACAACATCATCATCTAGCTAGTCAGTGATAAGAAAGTGTTCATATCTAGATCTCATCTCTTAATGAGAGATACGATCATGGACTCATATTGAAGCACATGTTGATAATGCCTCATCACTCCCAACATAACCTCATCTATATGGGCCTAGTCATCTAGGGTTATCCCTTGGTGGATCTTTATGAGGATGAGTGACACTTGATCATGCATCTATATCTACTCTTGGACCTGCAACATTTCATTCAAAAACATAGCTTCATCACCTATACCATTATTGCCTACCAATTAAACCTTTTCCTATACCTACCCTACCTTACCCTTTAATTTTACATAGCGACCTATTTCTCTACCCATCCTACCCATCTACTCAATACCTACCAAATTTACCCTCCAACCTACAAATTCATCCTACACCCAACAACTCACATCTACTTTACCTTAGCATTTTAAACACTTTCAAAAACCATGTTTTCACTAGGTGACCATCAATGGTCATGGTGACCATCAATGGTCATACATCTATTACCCTATGGATGTCGACCATCAATGGTTAGACCAACTACCAATGGTCACTATGGGTGTTCCATGAGTGGAACACCCAAAACCTAACCTAACCTAAAACCAACCAAACCACATACAAAATCTCCCACTTTTCCACCCTTATTCACCTACCCACCCTAATTCATGTTTTATTGTACATATTGTTGTACCATCATTAGTTGTGTGGTGTTTTTTTATGAGCATATAACTACCCATTATAGGTTGAGATGGTTCAGATTGACATATGAGGAAGTCTTGCCATTTATCCTAATCAAGACCTTCTTCCAAGGTTCTTAGAGATAGAATCCTAAATCAATATTGTAATTTGGGGTATAGATCATTAGTGAATAGGTGGAAGAGGTTGTCATTTGACATATTATGCTCACATTTGTTAGACAATTTCTTTCATCATTTGATTAAGGCTTGTGACATTTTAGTTGTATGTTGTTTACAATTTATAAAGTAGGATACATTGTTATTGAGAAGATCACAAGTTTGGAATTATTGGACTAGTGAGTTGACCAAGTCTTTGAGGATAGTGATAGAATGAGTTTTTAATTTATTGTACCAATATAATGTATATCCAAAGAGTGTTTTAGATAATAGTTTGATATCAACAAAGGTGTTAGTTTAACCCAATATTTAAAAAGGTTACCAAATGTTTCTAAATGTAAAGTGGGATTAGTAGATACATTATAGGTAATGGGTGTGATACCTCCTATGCTAGTGTTAAAAATTTGAGGTACTAGAGGTTCATTTTGTAGATGTTAATGGTTTTATTGATGAGTGGTGGTGGTGGAATAAGGTTGACATGGGAATCCTAAAGGGCAGGTGGGGTGCATTCAAATTTTGTAACCCCCATGAAACCTATTGAGGTTGGTTTTGAATATGAATGAGATGGTTTTTCATCATCTAATTTGTATTATTAGTTTTAAAGGCATGCATTTGATTAAGTTTTTTTAATATAAGTTGGTTATTTTTATTAAAAAATTGACTAGTAGATGCAGCATGAGATGGATTCATGTTAGTATTAATAGCTTGAGTTGCACTATGACTATGGGATGGATGAATAGCATGCACCACACTAGTGTCATGAGTAACATCGGTATCAAAGGAAAAAATAGTGTCATGAGAAGCATTGGTAGAAAAAGATGCACTAGTAGCATGTTTAAGAGGATGGATATTTTGAAGAGGCCCACTAAAAGTTGAACCTAACATGTTGGTATAAATACTTGGCATGGAGGTTGAATAAGTCATATAAGGTGATGTCATGGTGTGTAAATGAGACATAATATAAGGAAAATGTTGATATGAAAAGAAAGTGGTTCCTCCAAATTTGTGAAAAAAGGTAGGGGAGGGTGAGTGGGGTTCCTCTATATGAGGACTATTTTATTGTTTTCAAAATATTAGAGTTATATTCCTAAATAATAAAGGGGCTAAGCAATGTAAATCAGTAAATAAATATGTAAGAACTAACCTATTGATTTGTGTAAATATATTGTACTTTTTCCTTGTCTAAATATAGTAAGAAATGAGAGATTATAACTTAAATTATTCTGGATGATTTGGATTGAGACAAGGTCTGATATTAGAGTAGTAAGACTAAGAAATAGTTGGAAATAGATCCTTAGAATTCATTTCTAGGTTGGATAGGATCATTAAAAATAGGACACCTTGATATCCTACATTGTAGTCTTATTCTGGCACTATTATCATGAGGTTGAAAGCTTTTTGGGTTCTATTCAAGATGCTTATGTTACCCTATCATTGAAATTATAGGGTTTGGGACCTCACAAAGCTCACTATGTGCCTATTTTAATCTTCAAAACTCTTAAGAGCTCCTGGTGCTTAAACTAGAATGCAAACTTGGGAAAGAGAGAGAAGGGGTTAGTGTGTAAAGGATATGATGGATGAACTTCACACCCCATGTGTGGGCAATGCTACCTACATACCAATACTCTAAAGAGGGATCAAGCTAATGTAGTTCTCCCATTGAAGTGCTTGGTGTAATTTGTGTATGATCAATGAAAATAAAATGAAAAATTAGATGTGTTTCAGCTGAATATAGAATGGTATAATGACTTGAGTAGGCTTTGAATAATATTTAAAGGTTGTATGCAAAGAATGGGAATGAGTTCTTGAATGTACTTGCTTGTATTCTTACATCTCTTTTGTAAATGAGTGTCAACCCTTCTAAATGGACTTAGAAAGGCCTTTTATAGAGAAACAGATGATTGTGGGTTAAATGAATTTTCATGAGGCTAGTAGGGAAAAAGATAAGGAATCAGAAGAATCTAACTGTTGGAGGCCAAAATGAGCTTGGACAATAATGACAAAAATAAGACACCCTAAATTTTGATGCTCCTATCCTATTTAGACACTATTATCTGTAGGGTATGAGACTTGAGGGGATAGATCTAGGCCTGAGGGGGCTACCTAGGTCTCAAAAATATATATCTAGGAAGCTAGGGATGACTGAGAATCAGTGAAAGTAGTAGCCTAGAAGGTTTGTGTGAACCAATAGGAGGACCTATAGATTAGGTGTCTTAGACATACTAAAGTTGTACAGTTTCACATTTTACATGACTACATTTTCCCCCCATTTATTCTAGTGATGAAGAAAAATAAAATACTAAGATAAATGAAAATAAGAAGCGTACCTAAACTTAATTGTAAGGGTGAAGCTCATGAAGCTATGTGATTTTGTATGTGCATAAAGGGAGCACACTATGAATTATGAATCTACAATGAAAACATAAAGTAGATCAGTTCTTACTAGATACACTATATCTAAAATAATAACATATAATAGTTGAGTAAGAGGAAGAGAAAGGAATTAATATACCTCACTAGATATGTGAACCAACACAAAAAAATTTGTGATGCTGGAATGTGTTGGATGATGTTGATTGTGTGTTAAATCAATAGTAATATCATGAATGGAGTTGAGTGCTCAATTCCTTAGAAAGTGGCTCAAGAATGTAAAAGATGGCCCTTTGGCTCCATCATCATCAACTATGTGAAGCTAATGAATCATGTGTGTGCTAATCGATGTCTGGACTATGTGTCTCATCCCTCTAAAATAGGTGGCTCAAGAATACAAAGGCTAGCTAGACCTTTGGATCCATCATTACCCTATGAAGTGAAGCTATGAATTAATACTGGTATATAATAAATGTCATATGAGATGGCTCATGAAGCCCATGAAAGTGCTATAAATATAATGATTAGGTGTGGATAGCTTGAATGTGTGCTGGAAACTAGGCCACTCTTAGCCATTTTGAAAGATGGAGGTGGGGCTTGTATGAAAGCCTCTCTAAAACTAATGCAAAATGCTTATGTGAAATCCAACTTGGGAACTCAGGTACTTATAAAGCTAAACTCTTATGAAATTTTAACTCAAATGTGATGCCAACAACCTGTAGATGGAGTTAGACACACAACTACTAAGAATTCTTGGGTATAAACTAAACTCAAAAAGAAAAGAAGATCAATGTGTCACACACATTTCCCCTAATCACTGATGTTTGGAACATGGATTTTGATCTAGAATTTATGCCAACTACTGAATTTGAAATAAAAGTGAGAACCATCATGTTGTACATGATAACCTACTATATCTGAGAAAACTATACTAAAACTATTGAATCTGACTGATCTAGAAGTACAAAAACTATCCCTAAACTAAACTTTTTGCTTGTTTATGAAAACCTAGATTGTTTTCCTACCTAGATAAGAGTGCCAAAATATGTACACCCCTGTTTTTGGCATTATAGGCCTACTTTAGCACTATTTTCCAAAGACAAATTTGATGACTGTTCTAGATTCTCTATTGTCTATCTAGTCTATTATGCTTGGTCTGATGTCTAGATTCTAAACTGGGTGATCTAAATACTATTGTTTTGATTATTAGGAGTTTTTCTCTCTATGATAAATCCCTGTTTGATGCCTCCTCTTTTGAGGCTAGGAATGATGAACATGCCATGACTTCCCTCAAAAGAAAAGGAGTCCTATAAGTGTACTAAGTTGTTTAGATGCAAGATATAACATTGAATATTTGATAAGATATTTCAGGATATAGAAATATTTAAATGGATAGATTGTTAGATCAATAGGGTTATACCTAGATAGATATAAAAATGTAAGATCATGTGCATGATATTGAAATGGACTGGTAATGTTAGATATTATTTTTTAGTAAGCATGGAGGGATGGATCATGATGCACATCATGGTATCTAAGAAGTAAGTTAAATGCATGATTGGAATCATGGCATTACACATAATGATGAGCAAATAATAAAACATGCATATAAAGCAAGAAGTAAGAAGCATACAAGGGTGAGCAAAGGGCCATGCAAACAAGGGACATGGACACATGTCACTCAAACTAGAAGATAAGCATGGAAGGAATGTTCAAATGCCACATACACATACAAGTGAACAAATAAAGTTGGAACAAGGGCCAAAATCATATGAAAGAGTAAAAATAAAGGACATTGGAAAATGTCCTAAGGCACACACATGAATAGAAGAAAATGACATTGGCAGATGTCCTAAGGCACAAATATAAGACAAGATAAAATAAGAGATGCAATCACACAAGCTATGCTAAGTAAGGAATGAAATCAAGAGTAAGAATTAGAAGATATAAACACATATAAATAATTAAAGAAATGTGAAAGTATGAAAAACATGTGTAGTATAAGACTAGGTATATGCTAAGAAATACACAAGTGCTAGGTACTAGTGAAATGCTAATGTAGTAATCTATGTAATCTAGTAAGTTATGTGCATCATTATGATAACATAGAATGTGTATTGTAGGAATGACATAGCCTAAATGGTGTAGTCATGTAGAATATTCCCTTGGTGGGTATGTATATCAATGTGTGTTTTGAATGTAGAAGTAGGAATGCCCCCTCAGTGGGTAAAATGAAGTAATCAAATAGTTGGATGTCATTGCACACACTCAAATAAGATCAATTGAAGCATGGTAATGAAGATAAATTGACATACAATAGCATGAAATAGAAAATTTAAGTCCTATCATGATAGTATTAATGTAAACATGGATGATGCATACAATCAAAAAATGTTTTTGGTGTTTTTGTAACTTTTTGAATGTTTTTGTAACTTTTTGAATGTTTTTGTATTTTGAAGTGTTATATTATTTTTGTATTTTTGAGAATATTTGAACTATGTATAATCAAGACAAGAGATAATATGTATAATTAGTGTTAGAAATAAATGATACTAACTGATGAGTCTTAGATGAGACCCCCTATCATGGTGTCCTATATCAAATAGTGGGATCTTACGAGATCGTGAGGCATGATAGTGTGTTTGAGATTGTATAGCTAAAATCTCTAAAGTGGAAACTAAATGTGGGGTCCCCCTGTGACTCTAAGAAGTGGATGAAACTATAGGGATCTTAGGGACCCATCTAGAAGTATGAAAATAAGCTTTGTGAACAAGTGCTCTCTATGTAAATATATGAGACTACAATTTAACTGCTCTAGGTGTGAACATTGTAGCTATAACCTATCTAAAATCCTAAAATTGTGGGGGTGTATGAACCCTTTTAACTAGCAATGGATGTTGTAGTTATGGCTAGATTAGAAGTGAAAGCTATACGAAAATTAAAAGAGAAGCTAAAATTGGTGGGAAATTGGATCTTATGACTTGAAGCTGATAGATAGCTCTAAAGTGGGAAGTGGTGACTCATAAAGAACTCTACCAACTATAATAACCTAATTAGCATGAATGAAGTTCATGCATCCATGAACAGTAGAAGGTACCACCCTAAATTTTTGTATCCATGGTCAACCAAGTAGTATGTCAAAAACTCCTACACTAGGAACTATAGTGAATGGGGTGCACACATGTGTAGGACCAACCTATAGTGGAAGTACTATCTCACCCAATAAACTCTGAATATGCTGATTGAAACCACTGATAACTATGTTTGTCAGAGTGATATCCTACTTTGAATAACCCAAATGTTGAAGTAGTGTGAAGGTGTACATGTTAAGACTTGAACCATTGTTAATGAGTATATTTTAAATAGGCTAATTATGAATATGTGGTCTAATAAAAATGCATTATAGCCTATATTATCCTCCATAATCTCTTGATCTAAAATGATATCAAAGGCCTGGCTAGAACTCTAGATCATACACACCTATCATACCTCTCAAAGGATGTGCCTCAACTAAAGGTTCCTATTATGTATTTGGTGGAGGATGTGTATGGTATGCATGATGAACACTTGATGTGTCCTCTCTCTCTTGTTTTGAGTGCTATGTAAATGGATCTAAAAAGATTTTCAAAGCTTTATCTTGTGTTATCTTTGTCTTTGAAGGCTCAACTGAAGGGCCCAGATCAAGTAGATTATCATCTATCAAGTCTTGTATCTTATGTTGCAAACTGATGCATCTATTTGTGGTGTGGCTGGTGCCTTATGAAAATAAAAAAATACATGATGATCATATCCTTATGGAAGAGGATTTGTCGGATATACTTCTTATATATGAGGGAGAGTGATGAGGTTGTATTCCAATAACTACTATAAAACCTTAGCTTGAGGAATTGGTAGGTTAGTAAATGCCCAACAAGTTGGTGCCAATAGAACCACATGATGAGGGGGATCAGAAGCCACATTAACTTTTGGTCAATTCTTATTCTTATTATCATTAATTTTGACCTTGTATGGGACTTTATTGTTACTCTTATTAGTTGCGTTTAGGATACTTGAATACTTGAGTTTGCCCATTAAAATTAGCTTGATTTCTCTTCCTTCGAGTGTATGACACAATTTAGTGAAGGAAGAAAATATTTTGAACAAAATAGATTCATGTAGTGCTAGGAGAAGGCTCTATTTGAAGATGTCATGTAGTTCTTGATTATACATACGGATAGTTAACTTAGCTAGAATATTTTTAAATCTAAGAACATAATCTATGAGAGGCTCATTTGACCTTTTTTTGGTTGTGCAATCTATGCATATGAGACCTTATCACCAATGTTGATACTAAATTGTGCTACGAACATGTTTGCTAAAGAATTAAATGTTATGATTTAATAATTTGATAGACTATAAAACCATTGTAAATCATAATCCTTTAGGATCCATGGAAAAGTTTTGGTAAGTAGCTAATCATTTGGTACATAATCCAAACATGCTATGTGAAAATATCTCAAATTTGTCTATGGATCACCCTTTCCATCATAAAGAGTAAGCTTGGGTTGAAAAAATATTTGTGGAAAAGGTGTAGAAGAAATATGACGTGCCAATGGTGTATGCAGAAGATCAAAAGAATCCAAAACTTGCATAGGTCTAGTAGTAACTTGTGTAAGATGTTGCACCTTGAATTGAAGAGATCATTTCTCTTGCACAAGGGCTACCACATTAGGAGATAGGTATGTACTAGCTATAGCTGGTGGCATAGAAGAAGGTTGGGTTGCTATAGGGGTGGTTGAGACATAGTTTCCCCAATAGTGTCATTTACAACTGGCTACTTGGAATGACTAGAAGTCTCAACTTACTTAGCCTTTTTTATTTGCATGATAGATTGTAGAATTAGTGTATGATCTTTAGGATATTCCTCAAGTCTTTCTCTAAAATTTTATAAAATCAAATATTGGTTGAGTATGACTTTATTATTGATAATTGGTGGAAGTGTATCAATAGTCCAATGTGATGGAGCATGAGCATGGTGTGTACATCATCATTGTTATTTTCATATTGATCTTTGTCAAAATTATCCTCATTGAAATTGGTGTAATCCAATTGTGTAGAATCTATGATTGGAACCTGAATTGGTTTTTTATTCATGGTATATGGTTGATTTATAAGAATCTAAGTGAACTCAAGAGGATTGCCACTAAGTCTTGAACTTCTTTACGAGGGAAAATATGCAAGGAATTTAGGTGGCATAAGGAAAACAACTTGGATAATAGTAAAAAAAATTAAGCTGATATAATCTAAACAAGGAACTGGAATATGCAAGAAAAGGATACATGACTCCAAAAAATGTAAGGTGATATCTCAACAAGAAAAAAGGAGTTAGTATATGTAACTATAGATTTTTTAGAAATATTATTTTCAAAATACTATGAAAATTTGAATTTGAAATTGATTTTATGAATTATATTTTCAATTGAAAATGCATAAAATGATTGGAAAAAACTTGGAAAAATAACTAGGAACTAGTTGATGCAGATAGGGTTTTGAATGAATTTTTCAAAATTAGTTTAATAATTTGAAAAAATTTGAAAATTTTTGTAGAATTTAGCTTGAAAATTTTAGGAAAAATCTAAAAATATTTCTAAAATTAGCAATATATTTTTCCTAATGGTTTGAAAGTGTTTATATGAAAATAGGATCTAGTATGTGCAAACTAGGGTTTGGGTGAATTTATTAAAAATATTTCAATTAATTTGTAGTTTTTTAATTTTAAATTCAATAAAAATAAGGAAAATAGTACAAAAATAATCAAAAATAATTAACCCTAGGGTTATTGTGTGAAAATTCAAAGTAATTTAGGTTCATTAAATGTTTTATTATTTTCAAAATATTGGATTTATATTCTTAAATAATAAAGGGGATAAGAAATGTAAATCAAAAAATAAATATGCAAGAATTAACCTACTAATTTGTGTAAATAGATTGTACTTTTTCCTTTTCTAAATATAGTAAGAAATGAGAGAGATTAGAACTTAGCTTATTTCGGTTGATCTAGACTAAGACAAGGTCTGATACTAGAGGAGCAAGACTAATAAATAGTGAAAAATAGATCCCTAAAATTCATTTCTAGGTTGGATAGGAGCACTAAAAATAGGACACCCTATTTTCTAGTGTTGTAGTCCTATTTTGGCACTATTGTCCTAATGCTTAAAGCTTTTTGGGTTCTATTCGGGATGCCTATGTTACCCTGTCACTAAAATTTTAAGGTTTGGGACCTCATGGAGCTCATTATGTGCCTACTTTAATCTTTAAAACTCTTAGGATCTCTTGGTGCTTGAACTAGAATTCAAAACTAGGAAAGAGAGAGAAGGGGTTAGTGTGTAAAGGATACATTAGACACACTTCACACCTTGTGTGTGGGCACACTACCTACATACAAATACTCCGAAGAGGGATCAAGCTAATGTAGTTCTCCCATTAAAGTGCTTGGTGAAATTTGTGTATGATCAATGTAACTAGAATGTGAAATTGGAAGTGCTTCAACTGACTATGGATTGGTGCAATGACTTTAGTAGGATTTGAATAATATTGGAAGATTGTATGTAAAGAATGGGAAGGAGTGCTTGAATGTACTTTCTTTTATTCTTGTGTTTCTCTTGTAAATGAATGTTAATCCTTCTAAATGGACTTAGAATGGCCTTTTATAGGGAAATATATGATCATGGGTTAAATGAATTTGTATGAGGTTGATAGGGAAAAAGATGAGGAACTAGAAGAATCTGACTGTTGGAAGCCAAAATGAGTTTGGACAATAGTGCTAGAAATAGGACACCTTAAATTTTGATACTCCTATCCTATTTTTGCATTGTTGTCCTTAAGGGATAAGACATGGGGGGATATATTTGGGCTTGAGGGGGCTACCTGGGTCTCAAAAAGCTAAGTTTGGGAAGCTATAGATGACTAAGAATTAGTGAAAGCAATAGCCTAGAAGGGTTGTGTGAGCCAATAGGAAGACCTATGGATTAGGTGTCTTAGCCATACTGAAGTTGTATAATTTCACATTTTACATGACTTCAAGGACCTATCATGAGATCATAAATAGTTGAAGGGTATTTTCCTCTATGTTGAGGGAATTCATTGATGAAAAAGAGTATTTCAGTTGTATACTATAAATCATGCTCATATTCTAGTGATAAAAAAGAGTTAAAAACTAAGGATGAATGGGGAGGAGTCCCATAGTTGGTAGTGTGAGTGGAAATAGGGACATTAATTTCATCCATGGTGAGTCTCAAAAGTTGCATCTTAGGTAACCTATTAGGGATGGTAAAACTAATCATATTTATTTGATTTAATTATGTATTATCATCAAATAAGAAATTCATGATGAAATAAAGAGGCTAAAAACTTAATATAAAGAAGGATCAACTGGTAAGATATATAATCAAACTAATTAATAATGTTCTATAAGATAATAAATAGACTAGGATATAAAGGACACAGTTCTATAGGTTGACTGTGTACTATAGATAGAGAAACTAAATAGTCTAAAAGATACATAATCAGGTACGGTGATTGTGTAATGAAGATAAAACCAAACCAAAAACCTATAATATACTATGTTGATAAGGGAAAAAATGTTTTAAAAATAAGGAATTTTTTGCAAGATAATAACTAAACAAATATAATGAATTGCATAAGAAATTAAATCAATGTGTTTGATTTAATTATAGCACACAACACAAACATTGTACTAAAACTAACTAGTACAAGTTTTACAATACAAAATACAATGATCAAATAAAAAGAAACAAAATTTAAATGTAAATGCTAATCTAAGTGGTCACTCCTAAATATTATCAATTTATAATAAATTTTGAAATTAATGTGATAGGGAGTTAGCTGTAAGAAGTAACTAGAAAGAAATCTATAGATAGTTTTAGGTAGTTTAGGCTAAAATAAATAACCACATGTTTATACTTGGCCAAAAAACCAAATCAACTTCCACCTTGGTGATGAAATATAAGTAGATAGACCTTGGGAATAAAATATTTAATTTTTTTTAGTTTTAAATGATTCGTAAGTGTGTAAAAAATATAAAAATAGTGTGACTAATTCATTAAATTAAAAACCTCCTATTTAGTATATGTTTGTTATTCTAAGAAATAAAGCAACAAAAATGAAAATTGAATTAATTACTAGTAAAATAGGTTAATTCCTTTGTTTGTGAAGAGTACAAAGTTGGTTTAGGGTACATTGTACATAAACATTACGTAATAGAGTTGACAAGGTTGCTAATATCTATAGAAGTAAGATTCAAAAGAACACAGTCGAATAGGTCAATTGAGTCTTTTAGAAATAAAGTAGGCTACAGAACTATATCGATTCATTCAACATAATTAGCTATAGTGTTGTATTTTTATAGACTAAATACTATGAAAAATAAGATTTTAAATGAAAAAATAAATGATAGAGAAGGTAAGAATGAAACTTGGTTATTTTTAATATGTTTAATTTGCTAATTTTATGTTGTGTTACTCAAATGCTGATTTTTATATTCTGCTAATAGAGTCGACTGGGTCGATGAAGTCTGTAAAACCTATTTGATGAAAATGATCTATAAGAAGAGTTAACTATGTCAATGAAATATACAAACCTATGGTTGAAAAATATAACTGTGTCAAGATAATCGATCTAGTTACCTATAGTAGGAGAAGACTTGCACAGATAAAACAAAGTCAATTTAGAGTGATTATGTGTACAAGCTATTAGACTATATTGACAAGTTTTATATAATATTTAATAAGTAAAAATATATAAGATGATAAAAATGAATGCATTAAATAAACCTATAAGGATTTTATTCATATCAGGCTCACTAGAATGTATACAAAAAAAAGTGAAACTAATCTACAAATCAATACTAACTCAAAGAAGATAAATCACACCTATATTTCTACTTGTTGGTATATTTAGATAATCAGGGTCATGAACGAGATGGATCCACTAGACCTAACCAAGGGGTCCCTTAATAATAATATCACTAGAGTGGGTTCCAAAGCCTTTAGTCAAGCAACACCATATAATAACCCTATCTAGTTTTTATATTTTCTAAATTCATAAGATAAATAGAAAATAAAATAAAATATAACCTAATGCTCACCAAATCTTGTGGCACAAAATGGGGGTAATAAACATAAAAGTAAACATGCATATAAGATCTATACTTAAGCCAATGTATATAAAATCCTAATACATGGAGAGAAACATATAAGCTAAAAAATGCAAATATATCTAATTTAACAAAGGAGAAACAAAGTTAGGAATACTTATCTTTAAATACAAATCCATCAAGCCTCAATCTCTCCCTTGGCCAAGGTGCTTTGCAAGAGGTTGTTTTGGTATGTAAAGATAACATGGATAATCCATATCTATGTTACATAACTTATCTATGCAGCTAAGAAACTTCTCCAAAAGACAAGATATGTATCTCTAAGTGTAGTATTGAAACTCTAAGTAATGTTTCTCAAGTAGAATGGTGGATAAATATATGTAAAATATATGATGTTATTTTTCTTGTCTTTCTAAGAAAAGGTGAAAAGGATATGTATATATAGTTGAATCTAACCCTAAAACCTTACAAAATTTTAGTCAATAGTGTTTACCCAATAGACCCTATATCATTAATTGATAGAAGAAAATTAGATCCCAATCTGGGTTAACCAAGGCTAAGAGTCCCATAACATGCTAATATAATTTAAGTATAGAGTCAACCTCAGCTAACATTGTTTGTAATTATCAAAAATAATTTTTGGCTTAGATAGGGGTTGTGTAAGGCGGTGAATTACTTGGAGGAGTGTGTAAGGGAGGAGGAAAAGTTTAAACAAATGTATAAGAGATGTTTATATTTATTACAAGTGGTGGCATAAGGGACAACAATCTTGTGAAGCACCAATGGTCTTCCCACCCCTTTATTGGTGAACGCTTTAAGGCATACACTTAGAGATATTGAGACTTGATAGGTTCTTGTAAGAGATAAAGAATAAATAATTTGAAAAAAATTAAAAAATATATATGTTATATAGTAACCATATATAATGAGTGAATGAATGGATCTAACTCTAAATCTAACAAAGTGGGCAAGGTTATCATTGTAACACTATGAACTAGTAGTGCTACCAGTGTAGAAAAAGGCATGAGTGCCTTAGAATCATCTCCATACATTCCAAGGCCCACCGGTGTGAAACTCAATACACATAAATAGTCATTAATGTCAATAGGTATTGGATTATCCTCTCTGCTGGTCTGGGAATATATATCTAAGCTATTTATGTATACTTATTCTAAGTTAACAAGTAATGGTAATTGTGTTTTGAGAATCCCAAAATCTTCCTTGGGTGGAGATAGTTGTATTGTGGGAGGTTCCTCCTCCATCATGGGTGAAAGTAATTGTGTTATAGGAGGATATAGAATAGGCATGGGAATAGTCTTAATAGATTTTTCAAACTCATATGTATGTATTTTCTCAATTAGAATCTTGTGAGGAGGGGACTCTTTAAGAAAATGAGATGTCCCATATGAATATTCACTCAAGGTGGTAGGCTTAGCGACTCTGCAATATTTAAATGGTTGATTATCTAATTGATAAGTGTATAAGTATATGTCATGTAAAAACTTGATGCATATATTTAAGGTAGAGGATATAGCATCCACAGTATGTATCCAAGGTCTCTAAAGTAAATAGGTTGTATTTTAAATGATTAGGCATCAATTGAAACTATATAGGTAGGGTTTTTGGCCTAACTGTAATATCCAATGTAATAAAACCCAATGTTTGTCTATGAATGTCATCAAAACCTTTGATATTCTTATATGTCTTCTAAATGAATGTTATATAAACCCCCATAGTTTGTATAAATGTGATATTTTATATGTTAAGTCTTGAACCACTATCAATTAGAACTCATTTAATAGTAGTGGTATTGATTTGTGATTGAATGACGAGCAGTAAATTTTTATCTAATACTAATTGTGATGGAAAATCCTCATCAGAAAAAATATAACATCCTTAATGTCCTTGATAGTGTTCATGATATATGCAAATTAAGATGGATCTATGTCACAAGGCAAATATGTATGATTAAGTGTTTTAAAAAGAATACCTTTGAAAATAGTTGCCTATTGAAGTAAATATAATATGGAGATCTTAGTAGTGTGTTTCTCAATTAATCCATAATATCAAATACTCTATATTGATCTCTAGATCTTGTTATAGTGTGTTAGAGATGAGGAGGGATGGTGGGATTACATTGTTCCTATATAGGCCAAGGAGGCATCATATTTTGTCTAGTAATATATTGAATCACAAGATATACTATTTTACAAGGGTGAGTAGTAGAGATGAGATGTGAGTGGAGATAATCAACTAGTCTAGGTGGACGTAGAATAAAAGGAGTCTTATGATCCCTATGTTATCAATTAGTAACTTGAGGTAACTCAAAGTGGGCCATGTAGTAATGATACTCATAAGAATGGGACTCAAAAGAGGGAGGACCAATGTGTAAAATAAGCTAAGCTCTGATATGATCCATGAGAGGAGTGACATAGATGTGCATTTTTATACAAATGGTGGGTAATAAGCATGACAGACAAACCAACTTTTTACCAAAAAATAGACAATTACATCCATCATGATAATTATGATGATAAGCTACAAACTAAAAAAATAAGTATATTCTATAAATAAGAAGGGAAACCCTAATTGTGTACTATGGTTTTGGAAATAATGTGCTTAAAGTAAGTCAAGTTCACCATATATTTTAACCTTTTAAGACTTAAAGAATATAAATCTTATGTTGTTAAAGATTTTCTATAGTAAATGAGGGTATAATTATGCAATAAATATAGCCACTGATCTATAATATAGTTGACTTAATTTAACCTTTCTTGAAATAATAGTAAAACAATTTAAATGAGAACTTATTTGGAAAATGACTGAGATAGATGATACAAAGGATAAAAAAATGGGTTAGAGGTTGGTCTCAGTATAACAAATAGGATCCAAGTATCAAAAACCTTTTTGAACAATAACACCTTAATTAGACAATAGTGTCATGTGGTGTTAGTGTCCCTATTTTGGTGATAGTTTCCTTTGTGTAGAAATATTTTAAGATTCTAGGTGAATCTGTGTCTGAGTCTATCAAGTTTGTTCTTTCATGAATGAGTTTTAGATCTTTATATATGACCTATTTTGATTAATTATATGTGTAAACCTTGATCCTCCATGTTGCTAGAGCATCTAGTTGATATAAGAATTAAAGTGTGTTGTCAGTGGGATAGGTTGGACATCCTCAACACCCTATTATGATGATATTTTCCTACATACCAATATTTCAAATAGGGATCAAGATCGATGTAGTTCTCCCCACCTAATTAATGGTACAAGTGCAATTGAAGCTAGTATGATTATTTACTTGAGCGATTTAATTATGTTCAAGATTAGAAACTTGATTAATATGAGCTTATGAATGATGTATATGGTTGTATGTAGAAGTAGGGGAGAATAGGGTTGATAACCTTGATTGTGTAAAAATTGTTCTAAGTGTGTATGTGTGATTTGCATCTGATTTCATCTAGCGGTTAGAGGGATAAAAGTCACACACACACACACACACACACACACACATATTGGTGTTAAGAGGAAGGAAATGAAAATAACACCAAAATTGGGACATTAGTGCCATGTGGCACTACTATCCTTATTATGGCATTAGTGTCTAGGTGGAAAACCTGAGGCATGAAAGGCTAAGATGTCAAAATGAGGGTCTAAGACTATTTTTTGGGATGTCTATGGATGCATGTGGCCTATACAAAGGTTGGATAAGTGTGAAAATAGGCCCTAAGATAGGTCTAGGGCTAATCTATGGATGGGTGGTCTCAAGTAGCACTCTTAACATTCAAGTGTCATTTTTATGTGTTTATAGATGGCAACTTTTAATATTTGTGTAGACACTTAAAATGACTTAGAAATTTATTAGTCATTATATTTCAAAAAATTAATATGTTTGTGTACTTATCAATGATTAATCCAAATTAGATGACATTTAAATGTTTTGTTCACTTCATATGGTTTTTAGCCATTCTCTCTCCTCTACTATTATGTCATTAGTTATCTGACATTACTTGTATCTTGACACATATATAGCATATCTTTCTTGATCTTTCATAAATTATATCATAGAACCACTTAGAGAAACTTACTTATGACACTATTGCTACGAAAAGTTATAACTTTCTATATTTTACACTAATGATTTCATATTTTATCTTACATATGATGTGTTTAACTCCTTTTGAGATGTGAGCTTCATAGGCTCATTCACATTTCTAAATGGAAAATATATTTCACTTCTTATATTTAAAGACAAGTCAACAAGGCATTCAAATTTTATATTATTCCTATAAGGGTGTAGACACTTAAAATTAATCATTATGTCTTTGACAATATTTAACGTGCCATTCTTACTTCCATTAGTGCATTTGCCATTTTGTTTACTTGGAATATATATGAGTATTTACTATTTTAAAAATTATCTTTCAATCACTCAAAACATCATTTAAACATCCATATTTTATTTACAAACCGTTATTAGACTAGTTATATTAGTCTATATTATTATGGGACAAGACTGTAGTAGGTTGGATATGTATGTACTATGGCATTGTCCACCACTGTGGCCTTATTCCTTGCATTCCAATGGTAATTTTTTTAATTTGAAGTAATGAATTTTAATCCTCTCACATTTTTATCAAGGTTAATTTGTGGAAAAATTCAAAATATTCCTCTATATAATCACACCAAGGCTTTTCCAAACACATACAATAATTACTTGGAAATTCTATTGCACATTGACTAAAAGAGCATTATTTATTGTAATTCTAATTATAAAGCATTTTGATAGTCATAGGCCAAGTTTGAATTTGTTTTACTAAAATTCAAGGTCACTCATTGTCAAAAATTTAAATCAATTTATCTAGTTTCATTCATATAGAAAATTCAAGATTCACACATTCACTATAAGAGGAATAACTACAATGGAATAAGGGTAGTTTAGGATATATTGACAAAATTTAGATTACATAGGGTTTTTTTTTAGGGTAGTTTGACTATTTACTTTCCCTAAATTTCCCACTTTAAATTTGATTTCTAATATGTTTATTGTGTAGGAGTCAGGGTTTTGATCTTGATAGTGTTTTGCACAATGAATTAACACATAGTGAAATAGTAAACCTTTGTAGATAGGAGCATGCACCCATATCAAAAAAATAGTTGTAAAATCAAATATGGCATGATCATATTCAACATAAAATGTCATATTAAAACTTTGTCCTCCTAGTGTGGTATTTTCCCAACATAGTTTTAATTCCTATTTTCATATTGAAGCTAAGTTTGCATAACTTGGGTCAATTTACTATTTTTAGCTCATTTCCAATTTTATAAATTTTGTATTTTAAATTTAGATTTATATATTATTGTATATTTAAATAAAATTTTAATAGTTTAACTATTCTTAAAATTTCATTGTTAAATAAAAATAATATTAAACATTCTAGTGAAACTGTTATTTTTTTTAGAAAACTTTTTTTTTGTAAATCTCTGACATGGAAAAAAATTTCAACTTTGAATATAAATTAGAAAACACAAGTCAATCTTGTTTGACCTTGGATTAATTTGACATTGAAGAAACTATCTTATCATCTCGAATAGACATCTAACATAGAAGTTATTATTTCAACTTCGGGTTGAAATTTGATGATCTCTCTATATAAAAATATATCAATTTTATTTTTGATTTATTTTCTATTGCTTCATGTTTTTTTATAAACTGTGTTATAGTAGTTTAATATTACTTAGTAACTATCATTATGGGATATTTAATAATATGTTTTATTGACACTATGGTGTGAAGAGTACTGAGTCAATACTCATAGACATTGTATAATATTAAACATGAAATTTAGTTTTTACATATCTCATGGTATATTAGAAATAAATAGGATCTCTTGATTATACCATAAGAAGTCTCTTTTAGATATTTGATTTGTAGTGACATTAAGAGGAGTGTTTCATACAAATAAATTAATTTCATTGAACCCTCAAAGATGGTATAGTGAGTTACAGCTATGACTTTGCCTCTATATTTAGTGCTCTAAAACATTGTACAGATACTAATCTATGAATCAGTAAGTATATTTTAGAGTGCACATAATCATTCAAACCCTTGTTTAGATCATTGATCTATGCACAACCTATGTATATCTAAACATATTTCTCATTTTTTATTGTTCACAGACTTTCATGCATAGATCATCTTAAATCAAAATTGATGCATACCACTATGCACTATTTAGTTTGTAGAACTATTCACCTAATTGGCATATGCTTGTAGAATAACTTGATCAGTTGGTCACCACTTTATCATAATAGTGTGATCGGCTACCCTAACCACATGCATTGACTAGTGGCCCTAGATCAACCTAGGTTCCAGGATCAATTACCGTTAGCTTTTAGTCAAGATTATTGAGATCATGACTTTTAGTAAATAGACATGAATTGTGAAACTAAATCTATAGTCAACACATAATTGATAGCTCCATCATCAACATGTAAGGAGGGTGAGACATGTCAAATCTATCTTCAATGTATTCTAAAATAGTCATTTGTAACTATATTTGTAATCATACATGTTAAATATGTAACATACACATCTGACATTAAATAGCTAGTTTAATGCAATACACAAGCATAACATAGATACCATGCTCCACATAACTATTATGTAACATTAACTATAACACATTGTACCTATTTTCCCTATTATTTTATTATTGAATGACAATTATATTTTCTATGAGTAAGACTTTCACTCCATTGAATGTGTTTTTATTATTTTGTCTAAATATATCTTCATGCATTTACTCATAAAACTAAACTCAATTATCCCCTCCACACTTGGTCTTAGGCCCCATGGTATAGAACATTGGTATCAGAGAATAAATCTATTCCTTTCTATCCCTATAACTACCTAAGTGTAATTGGAGAGATAAGGCTTAATGATCAGTTCTATTTAATAAATTTTAGATGAATGCCATAGTAAAATTAAGATGTATGACACCCAGAAACAACCTAAGGTAGCCTCAAAAGTCTAATGGTCCATTGCCAACATATTGTGTATGAAAACAAAACTAGATAATTATATAAATTATCCTACTCAATAAAATTCAAGATTAGATAAGGTAATCAACTAATAATTATGATTGGGAATACATGTAAATCAGGGCCATAACCAATAATGGATGTACTAAACCTACACTTATGGATATCTTATCACACTATGGCAAAGGACAAATTTATAAATCCTTTAGTCAAATTCTATTTTGTGATAATCTTATCTAGGTATCATGATTATAAATAATATTAATAAATCTAATTTACTAAACAACTATGAAATCTAATCTAGTAAATGCATATGCAAGTTAATCTAGTAAATGCATATGCAAGCTAATCTAGTGCTTACCAAAGCTTGTGGCATAAATGGGAAAGATAATAAACATGCAAAGTTAAATCTATCTATAAAATAGAAATGATATAATCAAGGAGAGATATAATCCAATATATATTAACTCTACAACATATATTTCTATAAATATGAAGGGATAGGAATATACATACTTTTGTTGAAGTAAACCCATAGTGCCTTAATCTCTCCCTTAGCCAATAGTTCTTTACAAGATATTATTGTGGGATTTTAAGGATACCAAGGATAAATTAGCTCTAGAATATAATACCTCTCTTATGAATCCAATATTTCTACAAAACAAGTGTCAATAGTCCTTTTTTACCACTTTCATGTCTAGACAGATGTCAGATCAATTTCTAGCAAAAAAGACAAATTATCCTAGAAATCATCAAAGTGCCCAAATTCATAAGCACATTGGACATAATTTTTATAAGTCACATCAAGACATATTTATTTGAGGAATTACCCTATATGTAATGATAATTTCTCATGGATTCATCCTCAATCAGTTTGTGACCAAACAAATTGACATTTTTGATAAATTGAGTGGGACATTTAACTTAATTATTAAAATGACCAAAAGACTAAGCAAAATTGATTTAAAAAATAAATAAAATTAAATTAATAAGTGAAAAATCCATGTTGAATTAATAAATATCTAATTTTTGAAAATTAAAATTCAATAAATATCAAGAAATATGAGGTCATGATGATGTCATTAGCCTCAAAGTCAAGAATTATAAAATATCAACATAAATACCATAAAAATCAGAAATGTTGAGCCATGTTTCCATAAATACATAATTGAAGGCATCATTTAATTTATTTAGACTCTGAACTTTAATCCTAGCTTAAATATACATGGGATAGAGTTAGTTGAAAAACTATATATACAAATTCCATGACCATTCTTCAAACAAGCTTTTATATGCAAACAAATAAAGCCAAATTATTTTTAGAAAGCTTCATATCCAACACATTCCAAGATATAATTTACAAGTGGATAATAGGAGGTGTTTTCCACAAATTATTAGCATTATCAAAGATCATTTATTCATAATACCAAACACAAGTTTTCTCTCACGATGATTGCAAGATGGAGTCATTCTAGGGAGGTAAATGATGTTTTTATCTTCCATTTATATATTTATTTGTTTTCTTATCATTTCTCACTCTAGTACTTAGGTTTATAATGTTAATTGTCATTGAGTTATTTTATTTTATCCACTAACAAGAGAAACTAATCATTGTCTTCATAATCCTATGTTACATATTGGTACTTTTGGTGGGACTACACACCCCACATTCATCTTGGGAGTACTTTGGTACTCTTCAAAATTCTAAAAAGAAATATTTTAGACCTTAGTTTTATATTTTTTCACTAAATTATGGTGTTTTGTATTTCCCTGGATATCAATGACTTTGACCTACATATAGGTGATTTTGTTAGTTTTTTAATGAAAATGACAAATTTTCTATGAAAAAATGACTTTGATGATTCCTATGTGTTTCATTTTTATGTGATTTTATTATAAATAAATGACTTTGCAACTAGAATTAGTGATTTTTATAGAAAACAATGACTTTGACCTAAATATCAGCAACTTTGACCCATCATGTGTATCAATGACTTTGATCTAAGAAAATAATGACTTCATCCATAGATATTAATGAATTTGTCAAGTATAACTCTTTTATGAAATTAGTGACTTTGTTATATTTATATAGTAAACAATAACTTTATTTCTAACAATGGGTGACTTTGTCATTACTAATCAATGACTTTACCAAATTCTACATTTTTGTTAGTTTTTAGGAAAATGGTGACTTTGTTGACTGTTAAATAGTGAATTCACTTTGAGACACAAACCCAAGGCCTTAAAAGTTTAAATTTTTTCTTTACTTAGGAAAATTAATAAAACACAAATTAATTATCTAATGTTTGTTTTAGGGTACTAAGAAAAAAGAACCATTTTAGATTTACTTTTAGTGTTTTCAAAATATTTTTTTCACACTTACATAAAGTGTTTAAAACACTAAAAACTTTATTATTTTTAATTTCAATATTTTTTGCAAGACCTTCAAACATTTTAATTTTTGTGTTTAAAAAAAATTGCTTTTCACACTTTCAATTTCTTGTTTTTATTTTAGCATTATTTGTCAAAGTTGAGCATATGCTCTCCCTTATATAGGATGAATAAAAAATGTGACTAAGCTACTTATTTATTGTATATATAAGTTCAAGTCATGTATTTTATCCCCTCATTTTATTAAATGTGAGTGACTTAGAATTTACTTTCTCCCTTTTATGCTTTTTAGGCTTCATGAGTAGGAATTCATTACCTCCTGATAAGTCTTTTAGGGGTGCATTGACTTAGGTTTTCATATCCCAACATCATAGAAATCCCACTTATCTAGTGGAGTATATAAATTGATTTTAATATTTAGTAGAACAATGGTTGAATGGCTAACCTGACTTGTCAAATAGGGTCTTAGAGGATGCATGATCTAGACATAGCACTCTATCAAGTAATAAATAGATGGAGTGGTTGTAAAATGGAAAAAAACCTTTAATAATAAATTTGACAAGTTTTCATCCCCTTGATAGATATTTTATTTTTCCCAAGTGTTATTTGGCACTTGTTGACCATCTAGAAAGCCAACTCAAAAACAAATAGACTAAGTAACCCCACTTGTCATTGATTATCCTACCAATGTCAAGTTGATTTCACACTCTAAGTTCCATGATACGTAAAATTTATTGAGAGATAGAGGGGGGATAAAAAATCTACCTTCATAAACTTTTATTTATTGGATTAACACTTAATGCCTATCAATAACTAGTTTATTGATTTTTTTTTATTGATATTATGCAAAAATTGTGTCAGTTATTAAGATAGTAATGTATTAATGTGTGCTTATTATTTTGTATAATTGAGTCCAAAACTATTTATGCAAGAGAAAAAATATAACATTAAAAACACTTGATATGTACACATGCACACTAAGAAGTGTTATGCTACCCAAATTTGGTGAAACTATTTGTCTTACTCCACAGACTTAAAAAATCATTTGTGCCTTATTTTCTGAAAGGCATTGTTACATTGTTCATTTTGGCCTAGACCAATTCTCATTTAAAAGCTAAGTCTCTCAAATAAAGTTTGAAATATATCTTTCAAATTTTATAACTAAAGACAATTGGTTTATGCTTGAGTCTTGCCTATAACTTGGGCTTGAGTTATTTACCTTTTTTTTTTGTTTAGATTGTGTAACTTGGATTAATTTTTAGTTTGGTTTAAGAAATTTTACCTAGACTAGGTTCACACCATCCATTTCATAAGTATGAGTTCCCTTTTTGATTGATACCATATTTTTCCTTGTTTCTAAACTTCACATAGACCAAGTGTGCCCTTCTGTTTCAAGTCAGGATCCTTAGACATAAGAGTGGTTTTAGTTTGGTACCTAGACTAAGCTTATTTTTGAGATTAATATCATGTTTGTAGATGTATCCCTATACCAATACCAATTTAATTTTAAAACCAAAACCTAGACCATTCTAATTTCATTTTAAACCATGACCAAGTCCATTTTACTTTAAACCATTTCTCAAACCAAACCAAACCAAATTCACATGTGCCAAGTTTCAAGTCCAAATTAACCAGGTTTTAAACTAATTTTAGATAAGCCTTTTCTAAATATCAAGTATTTAAACCAAATTGAAAATCCATGCTAGAATAAGGGTTATTTTTGAACCCACATTCTAAATCATGCCAAATTTAGGTTCATTTTGAACTCATGTTCCAACCCCATCAGGGTTCATGTTTGATCCCATGTATCAATCATGAGCCAATTAAAGCCAAAGGGGGGTTAATTTTAAAACCACATTCCTATTACCAATTAATTCCAATACTTAATTATGTTTTATTTTAAACCCATGTGGCACATCTATTTTAAGTACTAAGGCCACCCCTTTTTTAGTGCATTTATATTAAGTACCAAGTTCACCCTTATTTAGGATAATTTCTTGTCAAGTACCTAGACTTCCCTTTGTGGGATAATTTATAATTTCCAAGCCAAGCCATGACAATTATCATGTGCCAAGATCATCCTTCTTTGGTTCAATTACCAATACCAAGTCTAACTTTTCCCTCTTTATGCCCATTCCAATTTCATAGACCAAGACTTTCAAACCAATCATGGCTCCAAAGGGAAAATTTACCCATCAAATACTTGAGATATATATTTTACCAATTGATCATAATAAACATGATTAGATATCCATGCCACCAATATTTTAATGAAACTGATCCCAAACCTCAATGGTATTGACAAGGTGAATGTTGAGAGTATCATAAGATATAAGGCCATTCACTCAATCAATGTATTAGATTCAGGTTTTATGTCCATAATTTTATTGACAATGGCCATGTTGAAATAGAACCAAATATGTCCAAGTCTAAGATTTTATAAATAATATTAAGCTAATGATAATATAACCAACTAATTCTTGATTTTTTTGTTGAAACACCTATTCATGATGAGTCAACCGGTGATATATCACCCTTCAACCATTATCATATATTTGAGGATCCTTACTTTGATAATCTAGTCTCTATTGAGTCACCCTTTGACTATTCCCATATAATTGAGGATACTCACTTTGACAAGATGATCTTTGCTAAACCATTTTTAGATGAGCATATTTCTAAAGAACCTATTACTAAACCATATACTATTGATTGTCCATTGTCAAAAATTTAAAATGACATCTTTGTGACCACTTATACATTAGAAGTAGAATCATAATTAGAATCAGGTTCTCATTGTTGAACTGATATCAAATTCAACATTAGAAATAGACTCAATGTTAGTCTCAACATCAAATTTAGAGTATTTTGAGTCATAATCAACTTTAGAATCAACATTTATTAGTTTATGTTATAGATTGGGTTACACACTCTTTGTAGATCATATTGAACACATTTGTGACCCTTTTATGATTTTTGACGACATTTTATATCACTGACACAAGTTATCCTAGTAGCCTCTATGAGGATTACCATTTCACTTTTTATTAACATCAATAAGCCTAGCCATTATATTTAAATTAAACCTCCCACAAGCATCAATTGAGACTGACATATTCACACATTGTTGAACTACATCCATGGCAAAATACTAGTTTTAGAAAATTAGGGGGACCAAGACCATAGTCATATAGAAGAAGAATAATCTCTTAATGAAACCTTTGTGAAGGTGTTAGGGGATAATAAAATTATAAACTCAACATATTATAGTGAAACCTTGTTTAATGTGATATAAGACAATTAAATTAAAAATTCAATGTTTCTAAGTGAAACCTTCTCAAAGGCACTATGGGACAATCAAGACAACATTATTGGTGAAAACCTCTTTGAGGCACCAATCACTGAGCATAATAGTTCTTCATTATTTTATGAAGACATTATTTAATATAATATTGACACAACCAAAAATATATAACATAACCATATTGTAGCATCTCTTAGACCTAAACAACAACAAAATGGTATATTCCTATTAAGAACATGTTTAGAAGTATTTGACATCACTATAATCAAAATTATGCTGAATTTGGAATCAATAACATTATGCGTGACTAAAAATCACAATATTAATTTATTTCCCAACCATTATACATTCCATTATGATACATTTATTCATTCAAAAATAATATTATATTTCCCAATCAAACCTTTCATCTAATGCCTATCATTATTTATCATTCTTGGCGACATTTTCTTTTATCAAGGGTATGAATACATCTTGTCTAGAGGTTTGGAGGAAGTAGAATCAACAAATGATAAATATCAAAATAGTATTAATGGATTACAAATAAATAATATTTTAGTGATATAGAAACTATTCAGAAGGGATGTTGGCTAGTAATTCAAATAATTGACTATACCGGTCCTATCATATGTTAATCAAGATGTGCATCTCCAAATTAATAGGTATAATACAATCATACCATTTATCATTACTATTTGAAAAAGTGTTGTCATTTATTTTAAATTAAATGATAAATTGGTGATTTCATTGATGAAGGATGATATCATGAAGTGACAAGAAGGCTTTGACCATGGAATGTTTATTATAGTGCAAGAAGAAACAAACTTGGTAGCTTATTGAGACAAAAAGCATGTGACCTGTGTGAATATGGATGATAGTTTTATAAGCATGGAATAAGTGAATTTGAGATGTGGATGAGGTGTTGAAAGAATATACATTTGTGATAAGGTCATACTTCAGACCTAAGGTAACTTAGAGTTGAAGGCCTAGTATGTCAAGACACTTAGTAAGGTTCAAATGAAGTGTCAAAGTGAGTTATCAAGATGATATACCACATGTAAGAATTTAATGAGGTTTTAATAGGTGATTCAAATATGTGGACCAATTTTTAGGTCCTAAGGAGAAAGAGAAAGCAAGATATCACATTGGAAGGTCTCTTATGCATGCAAAATGAAGGTTTCCAAGCTGAGAAGGAAGTTGAGATGCTCATTGGCACATGTATAATTTGCATTGTGACCTCATATATTTGGAGTAGTTTGGTAATGTTAATAAGAATATTATATAATCATTTTTCATAGAAACCAAGCCCTCATCTTTATTAATAAATGTTAAGAAGGTAGGGAGGTTTTTGTGCTTGCAAACCCTCATAGTGAAGTGATTGGAAAGATGTAAATGGTGTTGACCTAGAATTAATTGTTTGATAAATTTTTATGATTGAATATTATATAGGACTCCTAAAATAACCTCCAAGAGGTAGTGGTGTGTCAGGATAGTGAGTAGAAGGTACATAAAAGAATATATTTCTAGAGAATTTATTACTACATGTAGGGTTAATTGAGTCAATGCATGAAAATTGATGAAGGTTAAAGTAAAATACTTCTTATTCATGTAAATTAAGTTATTTTTGATATAAATAGTATCTATGCCAATCATTTTGGTCAAAAAATTGTCTTATTGCTAATATATAGGATAGTGAAAATAGTGAGTAATAACTAGGTAGAGTGAGAATCCATTTAGCAATGAGTTATGGGTGACTAGGATGGATCAAATGATTTGGGGTCTTTTTTTAATAACTATTCCTAATTTTACATTTGTTGGTAAGTGTTGATAGTTCTCATACACAAGTAAGAAGCTGCCCTTAAAGTGACTTGTTTGTATGAGTAAAGATAGTGAATGATTAAGGATCAAGGATTGAGCTATATGTTATATATTTGCCTCATTAAATATGTGTATTTGTGTTTGAATTTGTGCTCCTATATGTGTTAGGAGTCATGTTCACTATGACTATGTTTTTGAGCCAAGTTGATAATTCTAAGTGTATTGAGGTAAGTGACATGTTTGAGCCATTATGACAAGAGGTGATGCATAAAATGGATATTTTATAATGTTTTGAGGCCTAAATGATCTATAAAATACTTTTATAAGGTAGATAAATAATTTTAGGAGTTGAATTTTCAAATCCAAAAAGGCTTATCTAGTTGTGTATGTATAGTGTGAGAATGGTCTAAGAGATTGGTCTATAAGACCAATGAGTAACATTAAAACATGTGATATATCCACTTGAGTGATATATATATATATATATATATATATATATATATATATATATATATATATATATATATATATATATATAATCTATGGGTGTGTATTATCTATCTTTAAATCACTCTTATAGGTGTTAAATAGGAACTTATTCATGACTATGTTTTTGAAGGCTACATGAAGTTTGAGTGACCACTTTGTAGAAGTGAGTTGGAAGTGATCTTGGTAGAGTTGAATAATCCAAATGAGTATGGAGATGTTTTATAAGTCTCAAAGGATCATAATAAGGCATTGGAAGTCATATTTTGTCCCTGATCAAGTGTGAAATGTCAAAGTTGTTTGACTATACTATGATTGTGTTTGACCAGTCTAAGTGGTCCTATTATAGAGGTGGTTCTAGATGCTTGGATCATGAGTGCTGATGTCCAATGGAAAAGGATAAGTTTATGAAATCATGAATTATATATTCATGTGTTTTTTCAAGTGGGTTGTTTGATAAAAGTGATTGTATGCTGATCTGGAGGATTTTCAATTTACTAGACTTCATCGGTCATTTGCAAAAGGCTAGATATGGAGACCATAGCTGGTAGAGCCCACTATTATAATAGATGGGGACTCTTCCACCATATATGGTAATAGTTTTTTTAATTTTGAAATTACACTATAATTTAACATACATTATTTTAGTTCTTTTATTTATGACACATGGCAAGATGAGGGACATTTAGAATGGTCCACATGGTAGATCTTCAGGCCACCACATGGCTTGCCACCACTTTCCTCTATTTTCCAAGTCACAATGCATGATGAGTTCAAAGAAATAAACTTGAGACCAAGTTTGAGCTATGTAAACTTAGTTATATTTGATTGTCAACTCAAGACCCAATTTGAGATCAAGTCTGAAATAGAAGTTTAAACATCCCAAGTTGAGTTGGCTCAACAAGCCTTAAACCAAGCTCAAGACTGAGATACTCATTTTGAATATTAACCAACTCATAGTTAGATTGACAAGATTCAAAACCAACTCAAAAAAAATGTTCATTAACTATGGTTGAAGCCATAGTCACAATTCCCCAATGAAGGATATTCAAATCCCTTCTTATATTCTATCTTGATAAATGTGGAATAAACATTTCATTAAAAAAAATGATGTTAGGATTTGGGAGATTCAAACCCAATTTGGTAAAATGAAAGGATATTTTCATTGGTTCAAGGTGGATCCATGATTTTTATTGAAAATAGATGAAGGAGGTCATTTTAAAAAAATATCATTAGACAATAGCATATAGTTGTGTTGTTTCCAACATAGGACCTAATTGGAGACATGGTTGATTAACAAAGACCCAATTCTGAATAGAGATATGGTGGAAGCTATGAATTTAATATAAGAATGTGTATTGAAATGGAGAATGGGATTTGGTGATGAGATAATTAAATCCATTCCAAAATTTATGTTTAAGGCTATAGTGAATTTAAATCTGGTGTAATGCATGTTGAACCATAGTTAGACAAAAAAGACAGTGTGAGTTCAATTATATAGGGGGGTTGCAAAAGTTAAAAATGAGGCCATATGTATTTTGAAAAGAGAATGATGGTGCCTATTTACAAGGCCAATACCAAAGATAAATAAGGAATTAGAGGAGATCAATATTTGACCATAGATGGATTATGTTTATGCAAACACAAGATGTCTTCATCTATTCTAGATTGCCAAATGGTAAGAGTCTTTGGGCCTCAACAAAGGAAGTTATGTAGAGCTGAGTTTGGGAGATGAAATATGCATGGGTGAATGATAATTTTATATGTCTAAGATGAGAATTCATTTATCCCACCTAAGTTAAGGATGGAAAATATACAATGTTGACTATATATTTGAAAATATAGATTGAAACTAGTATGCATGTTAAGGGATATTTGAAGACAAGGGTGAGTAATAAATGCAATATCATTTAAAAAAACATGGTCTAAGCCTATGTATATTATTATATAGATTTTTTTTGGAAGGTTTAGTCATGGGTGAACAACATTGTTAGCTACAAAATTCATTCTAGATAGTCCAAATCTATGGATGTTTATGCCTAGCTGATAAGGCCTAAGCCATGACATAAGAATAGTCTCCTATACATAGAACTGATGAGTCACACATGTTTTAATCTTCCATTTTAGTTTACAGATGCCTATCTAAAGGCTTTTGAAGCCATGGGTGTATAAGATACAATTATAGGTACAAAGACCTAAATGGCTGTAGAGACCGAAATCGTGTCTACTCCTTGGTCGTCCTCCCCCTTGGTCCTTTTCCACTCCTAGCCTATGTCTTATTAATTTTAAATAATTATCTATTTTGAATTAATAATTCCCTCTCTCTCCCTTGACACCTCACCACCCTAGGATGCCCTTCCTTGGATTCCCTCCACTACCCCATGGCCAATATTAATGCCTAGACTCCCATTTCATTCTCCCACTCAACCTCTCATCCATTTTAATTCACCTTCGACCGTTTCTTCCCCTAACCCACTGACCTGGTAGTTGGGAAAATGGATAAAAGGCTATTTTTAACCTTTTTCCTACCTTCCAACCATCGACGTCGATCAACTATTGACTGATGTCGGTGATATTGCCGGCATCGGTTACCTTCAAAATTGCATTCTATGTCCAGAATACGGATCTGACTCTTTAATCTTTCAACCCATTTTCCAATATTTCAATTCATTCCTTCAACCTTCAATCATCCACCTTTTGACCTTCAACAATCACCCAATCTTCCAGTCTTCAATCCACCAGACCTCTCACTCTCTCTCACAGGGCTTCTACACCATCTACAGCTACAGTAACAACAGGGACTCTGCATCAGCTTCCACTAGCAACAGGGCCTTCACACCAGTAGCTACATCAACAGGTACAACCCATCAGCAACATTTCTTCTTCAACAGGTATGAGCTAAGAATGTTTCTTTATTTTATTTCAATAATCTAGAAATGTATTAGCTGTTAGCTCCCATTCAGCACTTCCAGACCAGACCTGAATCCTTATCTCCCTGTTGGCCTCCTCTATCCCTCTATCCCTTTTTGACATTTTGTCTATTGCCCCAAACCTCTGCACAAACACCTCAAGCCATTTTTCTAACCCCAAACAGACCACAGACCCATCCACAAACCATAAACCTATCCAGACCTGACTAGACCTCGTCCAAAGACTACTTCCCCGACCGACGCCGGCCGTAGAGACCACTACCCCAACCGACATCGATAGCATAACCGACGTCGATAGACTTGACTAATCGACATCGGTAGACTAACTGACATCAGTGACTATGACCAGGCTGACAGCAGCATTCAGGTAAGCATTTGCTTCCATTTCCTTTACATTCTTTAATCATTTCAGTCTTTTTATCATTTTACATTTTATCAAACATTATTTTTATCAATCAGTGGGTTGACATCCCTCAAGGAAGTCTTCATACTTCTAGGATCAAGCTTTTGCTTGGCAGCCCACCATTTCCTCATCTAACGCCTTCTTTTAGTCTTTTTCTTCTATAGGTGTCATCCTCCACAACCAAAGAGGAGTTCTCATGATTGTCTGGATAAATGGTGTGTAGAATTCATCCAGGTACATACAAGCCTTAGACCATTTCTTCTTAGTTTCTCATTTCCTTCTTGAATGTAGAAAGTGAAAATCATATAGAAACATTCTAGCATGCCCAGTGGGACCCTAAGGTCTTCCTTGGGTTCTTTTCTTTCTTTTCATATAGGGTGCATTAGGTTTCTCCTTTTCACCTCTTTCTTCTATCTCTTCCAAAAGACATCATAAGAAGGATTAAAAAGGACTCTTCTTTCTTTTCTTGCATCTTAGACTAGTCAAAAGTCATACTCTTCAACCCTTTCTCAACTTGTTTTCATTCGAACTCACATTTCAATTTTGGGCTTAAAACACATTGCATTTCATTTCTGCTTGCTTGCATTTCTTAGTCCACATCTAGTAATTAACGACCACATCATGAATTAATCATAGTCCACTTATGTTACACATCCAAATCACTTGCACAAATCAAACATCAAAACTTACCTGAGACAAGGCCCAACTGGGATTTCATCACCCAGCGGATACCTTACCCATCTCGACAATCCCACTTGGATTTCACCACCAAGGGGAAATCCCACTCTGTTCTCTAGTAGAGGATAATCTCTAGGGAAAGTATATTTTGGCTAAGCGAGACCAGCTTATCACTGGGCTCGTGAAGTGAGGGGAGCTTGCTCCTTAGCACCAGGCCATGTACGGAACCTAACACAGACTCTTGAGTGCCTAAACAAACCTACAACCATCCATAGACTACCTCTTCTAGGACCCATTTTGACAGCCAACCTCCCAAACATCACTTTAAGGCATAAGCCAACAGGATTCTAAAAGTTGATTCTTAGGATTTAACGCTTAGGCTCTGCCTATCTCCATCTATTTTTCTGTTCCCATCTAGTTTTTTGAGCTAGTGAGGACGTTTTCTTCCTTTTTTTCAAGAATCTTCAAATTTTATGAGTTTTTGGAAACCACAGTCACCGGCATTAGTTTTACAACTGACATTGACAACCTTCCTCACTGGCATCGGTTATTTGACCGACGTCGGCCATCTGATCTCACTGACATCAATTTTTCAACCGATGTCGGTCACTGTCACAGTCTTTTTTTCAAAATAGCAGCCTAAAACCTGACCCTTTTTCTGCCAAAAACCACACTTTGAGTTTTTAAAACTAAAAAAACATAGTTTCTAGAACCTGAATCTATTTGCTTTGAATGGTTTTGACATGCAGTCAAACCAAGGCTCTTCTTGACCATGCCAAACATCAACCGCTTCCACCTTCCCCATCCATAACCAGTCCCTTAATGGAGTTCCACTCAGAGACCGGAAGAACTCCTACTCGACCGACCCCAACTTAGACCCCCATTGTCCCTAAAGGGGACCAATATTTCAAAAGATTCTTGGACCTCAATGTCAAAGCCCTCCAAAACTATCTCACGAGGAACCAAACACGAGACCTTTCGGGTGAAGCGGTGATGACATTAACACCATCCGCTACCCAGACTTTTATGACTCAAACCATTGCCTCAACTATTAACCTGACCATGGCCAATATGCAAAGTTTGGCCTCCCCATCTTTATTTAGACCAACCTCCATCGGGGTTCCATTACATCTTCACCCACATGCAATTCAACCAAGTTCTACATCATACCAAAACTTGATTGTCTCGATTCCACACACTCTTGCACTCATAAATGCAGGAGTGTCTACCTCCCCTTTTTCCAATGCCATGATGCAACCACCTTTGGTGGTATTTAGCCTAGCCATGCCTTCTACCTTCACAATGCAACCATCCTTGGCCTCCACTTCTGTCCCAACGACTAGTTATCAATATGTTGCGCCCCTAAAAGTGCAACCGACTATGTCATATGCCCCTTATAGCACCTTTCAAGTGCCTTACAACCTAGGGGGTACCCCATCCACCAATCCGTCAGCAGATCTCATCAAAATGCTGATGGACAAAATGTCTAGTCTTGAAGCTTCCATTTCTGGTTCGAGCAATGTCCTCTCATATGACCAAATTTGCAACGAACCCATTCATCCCTCTGTCCCTATCTGACCTTATCCCAATCAGTGGGAGCTTCCTAAATTTTCTCATTTCCAGAGTAAGGAAGACCTGCAACAACACCTATGAGCATTCAGACATGCTTTTTATCTCATAGCCCATGATGATGCGTTACTTCTACGCACGTTTCCCATGTCACTTTCTGGCCCCACCCTTGACTAGTATAGCTCTCTTACCAAACATTCTATCTTTTCATTCACTCAACTCACCCAATTATTTCTCAACCATTTTTCTATCAATATCACCAAACAAGTCTCAATCACAGACCTCTACTCCATTAGGCAATTTGACGACGAATCAATAGTCAATTTTGTTGCCCGTTGGAGAGGCTTGATTAACCAGCTCTCCTTCTCCTTGCCTCAACCTGAGCTCATTGAGCTCTTTTCTCGAGCATGTGCCAGACACATCTCTTCTACCTTGTAGATTCAAACATTCCGCACTTTCGATGAAGCTTTCACCATGGCCCAAAAGCTTGAACTCTGCACCATTAAAGAGGATAAGGTCAAATTGTGTAATACCAATGCAAAATCCAATGACCCTTCTTCTTCTAGACCTTCTTCTTCCCACTCCAAATCCAAAGAAGTGGCCAACACTGTGGTCGTTAGATCACCATCCTCGACAACAACCGACCAATCTCAAATTTCTACCTCTCAAAGCATCACTAAACAATTCCAACAATGGTACATCCAACGTTCATACACTCCACTTGGAGAATCATATGCTTCCATTTTGGAAAAACTCGTCAAGTAGGGGGTCCTCAATCTCCCTCCAATTTGACCACCTCAATTCGACCCTTCAAAATCCCTCTCTACATGGTATAGGGAGGCTGACTTCTGTCACTATCATCGCGTCCACGACCATGACATCAATAATTTTTGAACCTTCAAAAACACCATTCAAGACATGATAGACAGGGGTGATCTCCTCTTGTACAACCTGAATGCCCCACCCAGTCAACACATCGACATCTTCAAACAATCCTTTCCTAATCATCCTCCTACTCAAAACAATGTCCAGACCATGACCAATGACCCTCAAGACCATAATATATGCACAGTCGACACTGTCTCTTCCCTGATCCCTAACCAACCTCTTCCACAGGTAGAATAATCCTCTTCTCCTGTTAGTCCTCCATCGACCTCTCTCATATTGGAGGATGCCTTGACCATACCAATGCCATTAGCCCTACCTTCATCCAAGGACCCTATCCTTCCTACTCCTCAACCACAAGTAGAGGGCATGATCATTCCTGCCCTCTGCCCTCTTGAGGAGCCGCACTCTCCTATTTCTTCTCCACCAAGAGAAGAACCAGTCTCTTCACCCATTTCGATCGAGGAAGACCCAGTCATAGTTTCCTCTTGCCTTTTTCCTAAGATTGCTACATCTCACTCACCTCCATCCACATCTGAACCCAAACCTGTATCTAACCTCACCTTGGACAATGGTGGCCCTCAACCCAAATCAAAGAGAGCCACTAAACCACACTGGAGGATTCCTCCCCCACCTTCATCATTACCTTCAATTTTAGGCCCGAATCCATCCACTTTAATAGGAGTGCTTCCTACTCCCATACTTAATAGAAGCAAGTTGCCTCCATTATCCCCTCAACCCATCAGACATATATTTCCTCCAAAACATCCAACACCTATCACCTCCAAAGTGCCATCTACACGTGTGGCTACACCACCCACAAAAATGATGGTACGACTAATGTCTCTTATGCCTCTCAAACCAAAGTCATCAACCCCCACTGCAACAAGACACATAGACCCATTAGCAGGTTCTTATGCCCTGTTGTTATGGCAATTTTTGCAGTCTTCTCACATCAATCTCCTACCTCTTAAACCATATCAATCTCTCAAACCAAAACTGCCCTGGTTCGATGACACTCAGATTTGTGTGTATCATCGCACGCCTAGGCACGCCACTGAGTATTTTTGTGCCTTCAAGGTTGTCATTCGTTGATGCTTGAAGAAATACACCTTTCTTCTCGACCATACTATCAACAAACCTTCAACACTGCCCCACTCATCAACTCTCAGATCAAGACCATCTTGGTTCGACAACTCTAAATTTTGTCACTATCATCAAAAATTGGGACATGACATTGAGCATTGTTGCACTCTTAAATATGTCATTCATCAACACCAGAAAAAGGATACCCTTCTCATAAAGGATCCTCTTGACCACCCCTTCGACAAATCATCAACACCAACCCATGCTTTTCAAACCTCATCACCTAAACCAGGATCTCCATGCTAGACTATGGTCCCTTTACCGCCTTTAACCCCCTTATTCGACATCAACACAGTCAATCTGCCCACCAAGCCTCAACCAACCTTGACCAATCTATCAGACATTCTTCCTAGCCACTGGGGGAATTCAAAATTCATCCAAGCCTTGACCAACCTTTTAACCTAGTCTCAACCAAATATCAATTACTCTTTTAATCTTAAACCTCGACTAGGCCTCGACCAAGCCTTGACTATGCCTCGAACAAACAAGCATCGACCAAACCTTGACCAAACATTCGATCGAACATTGACCAAACATTCAACTAGACATCGACCAAACAATGACCAAACATCAACCAACCTTTTAATCACATCATCCAACCCAACATTGACCAAATATCTATCAACCTCGACCAAATATCGACCAAGCCTCGACTATGACCTCGACAAGCATCGACCAAACCTTGACTAAACATCAACCAACCTTTTTAATCATCGACCTCAACCAATCATATTTAACATGACCAATTTGGAACGAAGCAAATGGGGCAAGTTTGCTCCTAATTGATTCGAACCTTGCATCATAACACAAGCATGGGCCAGGGACTTTATCAAAACCTGAGCCCCTTTATACCTTGCATCTTTGACCTGTCTACTGTAGTCAAGTAATTATTCACTTGATGTTTAAATTGAGCTCGATCCCTTGAGAAATCCCCGTCATTGTCATTCCTATTCTTTTCAACCCTCAACTCTGCAAACAACAGTCAACCCTTTTGTCAAGCGTGACTACTCTGTCCTAATAAAAGGGAAACCCTCCAAACCTCTATAGTCAAGTCCATGACCAAAAGTCCAGTCAAAAAAAAAATAAAAAAAAAATAAAAAAACTATAAAAATGGGATGCATATTCCAAGGTCATAAAACTGTAAATGTAGACTGCTCCCTCGAAGGACATTTACATAATTGTTGTATTTACTAGACTTCTCCCTTGAAGGACAGCTAGGCCAAAGTCATATCAAAAGCATATAAAGTAGAATATAGACCACTCCCTTGAAGGATGGTTATGCCTAAATTTTGCTACATACACAACATTATCTTTGAAGCTTCTTGCATCAATCAGCTTCACAACATGACCACAAAGCAAAACAACATCCCCTTGCAGGCTTCCCGCATCGATTAGTCTGCCAAAAAAAAACTGATTGACAACTTTAAAGTCATGGACTTGTCTATACTCATTCTCAGGGTCAACTATAAAAGGGGCAAAGTTGTTCCTACCAAGCAAAAGGTTCCCCCTTCCATCCATGTCACACTTATCACCCCAACATACTCAAGGGATTTCAAGCTCACTTAACGTCAAGTGATTTGAATGCTTCTCTAACACCACCACTAGTCAATGACGTAATGCATGAACGGGGCTTTTGTTTCCAAAAACCCTTATCCATGCCATCATTTTGGTCCTTGTCAATGAAAGAGCAATGCGCCTTTCACTTCTGACACATCTTGGTCACACATCCAACCAAATCATTATCTATCCAACCAAACCCAAACCAACCCAAACATTTTCAGACCACCGACATGACCTAGTCTATTTCACATAGTTTCTATGGACACCAATACACATGGAAACTATCGACCACTCAATTTGTGTTAAGCATAAACCATTACTTGCTAAAGCATAAATGACCTCAATTCATTTTTATCATACACCATTACCAATATGGAAATTGCTAGGGGTGAAAGACGACTCAACCAATGTTACAGAATACACCATTTGGAAAAGGCTGTAACATCTTTTTCTCCTCATCATTTCAACACATGACCAAACCAATCTATCGACTAACTTTGAATCCTAGTCTGAACCACATTGGTCTGAGGCCCTAAGATCGAGGCTATGTAGGCAGCACTCAGATGACACGATGTCTTTTGAGGTTAGCTCGACCACCCTCATTTGTTCGTCTCCCTGATGGACAAACCATTCTTTCCTTTGACCAATCCTTTGACCTTTAACCAATCCTTTGACCTTTGACCATGACCTTGACCTCATCCAAGACCATCGACCACTTTGACCCTTCCTCCCTTTTAGGGAGAACTACATTGGCATGAGGCCCTAAGACCAGGGCTATGTAGGTAGCACTCAGTCTTCTGAGGTTAGCTTGGCCACATTCTTTCGTCTGTCCATTCCTTCATCCATCCATCCACCTCGACCAATGACCATGGAGATTGCGACTATCTCCTCAGACTCTGACCACTTCCAAGACAAATGTTGCCTTGGTTGTTTTTACGTGTATGCTACCTCACGAATGGTTAGCAAAATTGTGCACAGACTATTTATGACCTTCACAAGTATAAGATCGCAAGTTGGTTGATCCCCACTACTTGTGACATTTTCATGTTTCCAAGAGCACTTCCTGAGCCTGGGATACCCAAAACACGATGACCATTGGAGCTTCAGCTTAGATTGAATAACCTGATCAGCTACGACTAATGCTGGGGCCCAGTTATTTCAATTTTAGCACTCCTCGACCCTTAACCTGTGACAATTTGACCTGACCATCCTATGAAGTGGTATACGTGCAATCATGACTATTACAACATTTTCAGTCCATCTTCACCATTTTCATCCACTCTCTATCAAATCAGCACCCGATTCTAGGTTCCCTTTCCTCGACTCCTGCTTTGAGGGGGAATACCTCATTCATAATCAAGGCAACCAACCCTCTTGTTTTTGTCTTGCAGTTCACTTGAACAACCAACAGGACAAAATCAACTTTATCCCTCACTTGGGGCAATCACCTCCTATTTTTGTCTTGCAGTTCATCTAGAACAACCAACAAGACAAAAAGGGGCAAATGTAGACACTGAAATCATGTCTACTCCTTGGTCGTCCTCCCCCTTGGTCCTTTTCCACTCCTAACCTATGTCTTATTAATTTAAAATAATTATCTATTTTGAATTAATAATTCCCTCTCTCTCCCTTGACACCTCACCACCTTAAGATGCCCTTCCTTGGATTCCCTCCACTACCCCATGGCCAATATTAATGCCTAGACTCCCATTTCATTCTCCCACTCAACCTCTCATCCATTTTAATTCACCTTCGACCGTTTCTTCCCCTGACCCACTGACCCTGCAGTTGGGAAAATGGACAAAAGGCTATTTTTAGCCTTTTTCTTGCCTTCTAGCTGCCGACGTCGGTCAACTGTCGATCGATGTCGGTGATATTACCGGCATCGGTTACCTTCAAAACTACGTTCTATGTCTAGAATGTGGATCTGACTCTTCAATCTTTCAACCCATTTTCCAATCTTTCAATCCGCTCCTTCAACCTTCAATCATCCGCCTTTCAACCTTCAACAATCACCCAATCTTCTAGTCTTCAATCCACCAAACCTCTCACTCTCTCTCTCATAGGGCTTCTATACCATCTACAGCTACAACAACAATAGGGAATTTGCATCAGCTTCCACCAACAACAGGGCCTTCACACCAGCAGCTATAGTAATAGGTACAATCCATCAACAACATTTCTTCTTCAGTAGGTATGAGCTAAGAATGTTTCTTTATTTCATTTCAATAATCTAAAAATGTATTAGTTATTAGCTCCCATTCAACACTTCTAGACTAGACCCAAATCCTTATCTCCCTATTGGCCTCCTCTATCCCTCTGTCCTTTTTTGACATTCTGTCTATTTCCCCAGACCTCTACACAAACACCTCAAGCCATTTTGCTGACCCCAAACAGACCACAGACTCGTCCACAAACCATAAACCCATCCAGACCTGACTAGACCTTGTCTAAAGACTACTTCCCCGACTGACGCCAGTCGCAAAGACCACTGCCCCAATCGACGTTGATAGCATAACCGACGTCGGCAGACTTGACTAACCGATGTCGGCAGACTAACCAACGTCGGTGACTATGACCAGGCTGACAACAGCATTCAGATAAGCATTTGCTTCCATTTCCTTTTTAGTCTTTAATCATTTCAGTCTTTTTATCATTCTACCTTTTATCATTCAT
This sequence comes from Torreya grandis, assembly GCA_037957365.1. Taxonomy (NCBI): domain Eukaryota; kingdom Viridiplantae; phylum Streptophyta; class Pinopsida; order Cupressales; family Taxaceae; genus Torreya; species Torreya grandis. The sequence continues at coordinate 184,253 of JARHVA010000988.1, read as the reverse complement.
TATTTTTATCAATCAGTGGGTTGACATCCCTCAATGAAGTCTTTGTACTTCTGGGATCAAGCTTTTGCTTGGCAGCCCACCATCTCCTCATCTAACACCTTCTTTTAGTCTTTTTCTTCTACAAGTGTCATCCTCCACAACCAAAGAGGAGTTCTCATGATTGTCTAGATAAATGGTGCGCAGACTTCATCCAGGTACATACAAGCCTTAGACCATTTCTTCTTAGTTTCTCATTTCCTTTTTGAATGTAGAAAGCGAAAATCGTATAGAAACATTCTGGCATGCCCGGTGGGACCCTAGGGTCTTCCTTGGGTTCTTTTCTTTCTTTTCATATAGGGTGCATTAGGTTTTTGCTTTTCACCTCTTTCTTATATCTCTTCCAAAATACATCATAAGCAGGATTAAAAAAGACTCTTCTTTCTTTTCTTGCATCTTAGACTAGTCAAAAGTCATACTCTTCAACCCTTTCTCAACTTGTTTTCATTTGAACTCACACTTCAATTTTGGGCTTAAAACACATTGCATTTCATTTCTGCTTGCTTGCATTTCTTAGTCCACATCTAGTAATTAACAACCGCATCATGAATTAATCATATTCCACTTATGTTACACATCCAAATCACTTGCACAAATCAAACATCAAAACTTACCTGAGATAAGGCCCGATTGGGATTTCGTCACCCACCAGATACCTTACCCATCCTGGCAATCCCACTTGGATTTCACCAGCAAGGGGAAAGCCCACTCTGTTCTCTGGTAGAGGATAATCTCTAGGGAAAGTATATTTTGGCTAAGCGAGACCAGCTTATCACTGGGCTCGTGAAGTGAGGGGAGCTTGCTCCTTAGCACCAGGCCATGTACGGAACCTAACATAGACTCTTGAGTGCCTAAACAAACTTGAAACCATCCATAGACTACCTCTTCTAGGACCCATTCTGACAGCCAACCTCCCAAACATCACTTTAAGGCATAAGCCAACATGATTCTAAAAGTTGATTCTTAGGATTTAACACTTAGGCTCTACCTGTCTCCATCTATTTTTCTATTCCCATCTAGTTTTTTGAGCTAGTGAGGATGTTTTCTTCCTTTTTTCCAAGAATCTTCAATTTTTTTGAGTTTTTGGAAACCACAGTCACCGGCATCGATTTTACCACCGACATCGGCAACCTTCCTCGCCGGCATCGGTTATCTGACTGACGTCAACCATCTGATCTCACCGACATCATTTTTTCAACCGGCATCGGTCACTGTCACAGTGTTTTTTTCAAAATAGTAGCCTAAAACCCTACCCTTTTTCTGCCAAAAACCATATTCTGAGTTTCTAAAACTGAAAAAACATAGTTTTTGGAACCTAAATCTATTTGCTTTGAATGGTTTTGACACGCAGTCAAACCAAGGCTCTTCTTGACCACGCCAGACATCAACTGCTTTCACCTTCCCCATCCATAACTAGTCCCTTAATGGAATTCCACTCAGAGACTGAAAGAACTCCTACTCGACTGACTCCAACTAGACCCCCATTGTCCCTGAAGGGGATAAAGATTTTGAAAGATTCTTGGACCTCAATGTCAAAGCCCTCCAAAACTATCTCATGAGGAACCAAATGCGAGACCTTTCAGGTGAAGCGGTGATGACATTAACACCATCCACTACCTAGCCTTTTATGACCCAAACCATTGCCTCAACCATTAACCTGACCATGGCCAATATGCAAATTTTGGCCTCCCCATCTATTTTTAGACCAACCTCCATCAAGGTTCCATTACCCCCTCACCCACACGCAATTCAACCAAGTTCTACATCATACCAGAACTTGATTATCTCGACTCCGCACACTCTTGCACTCATAAATGTAGGAGTGTCTACCTCCCCTTTTGCCAATGCCACCACGCAACCACCTTTGGTAGTGTCTAGCCTAGCCATGCCTTCTACCTTCACAACGTAACCACCCTTGGCCTCCACTTCTATTCTAACGACTAGTTATCAATACGTTGTGCCCCTACAAGCGCAACCGACTACGTCGTATGCCCCTTCTAGCACCTTTCAAGCACCTTACAACCTAGGGGGTGCCCCATCCACCAATCCATCAATAGATCTCATCAAAATGTTGATGGACAAATTGTCTAGTCTTGAAGCTTCCATTTCTGGTTCGAGCAATGTCCTCTCATATGACCAAAATTACAACGAACCCATTCATCCCTCCGTACCTATCTGACCTTATCCCAATCAGTGGGAGATTCCTAAATTTTCTCATTTTCAGAGTAAGGAAGACCCGCAACAACACCTATGAGCATTTAGACATGCTTGTTATCTCATAGCCCATGATGATGCGTTACTTCTACGCACATTTCCCATGTCGCTTTCTGGCCCCGCCCTTGACTGGTATAGCTCTCTTACCAGACATTCTATCTTTTCATTCACTCAACTCACCCAATTATTTCTCGACCATTTTTCTATTAATATCACCAAACAAGTCTTGATCACAGACCTCTACTCCATCAGGCAATTTGACGACGAATCAATAGTTGATTTTGTCGCCCGTTGGAGAGGCTTGATTAACCAACTCTCCTTCTCCTTGCCTCAACCTGAGCTCATCAAGATCTTTTCTTGTGCATGTGCCAAGCACATCTCTTCTACCTTGTAGAGTCAAACATTCTACACTTTTGACGAAGCTTTCACCATGGCCTGAAAGCTTGAACTCCGTGCCATTAAAGAGGATAAGGTTAAATTGTGTAATACCAATTTAAAATCTAATGACCCTTCTTCTTCCAGACCTTCTTCTTCCCACTCCAAATCCAAAGGAGTGGCCAACACTATGGTCATTAGATCACCATCCTTGACAACAACTGACCAATCTCAACCTTCTACCTCTCAAAGCATAACTAAACAATTCCAACAATGGTACATCCAGCGTTCATACACTCCACTTGGAGAATCATACGCTTCTATTTTGGAAAAACTCATCAAGCAGGGGGTCCTCAATCTCCCTCCAATCCAACCACCTCAATTCAACCCTTCAAAATCCCTCCCTACATGGTATAGGGAGGCTGACTTCTGTCACTATCATCACGTCCACGGCCATGACATCAACAATTGTCAAACCTTCAAAAACATCATTAAAGACATGATAGATAGGGGTGATCTCGTCTTGGACAACCCAAATTCCCCACCCAGTCAACACATCAACAGCTTCAAACAATCCTTTCCTAATCATCCTCCTACTCAAACAATGTCCAGACCATGACCAATGACCCTTAAGACCATAATATACGCATGGTCGACACTGTCTCTTCTCTGATCCTTGACCAACCTCTTCCACAGGTAGAAGAATCCTCTTCTCCTGTTAGTCCTCCATCGACCTCTCTCATATTGGAGGATGCCTTGACCATGCCAACGCCATTAGCCCTACCTTCATCCGAGGACCCTATCCTTCTTACTCCTCAACCACAAGTAGAGGGCATGATCATTCCTGCCCTCTGCCCTCTTGAGGAGCCGCACTCTCCTATTTCTTCTCCACCAAGAGAAGAACTAGTCTCTTCACCCATTTCAAATGAGGAAGACCCAGTCATAGTTTCCTCTTGCCTTTTACCAGAGATTGCTACATCTCACTCACCTCCGTCCACATCTGAACCCAAACCCGTATCTAACCTCACCTCACACAATGGTGGCCCTCAACCCAAATCAAAGAGAGCCACTAAACCACACCAGAGGATTCCTTCCCCACCTTCATCATTACCTTCAATTTTAGGCCTGCATTCATCCACTTTAATAGGAGTGCTTCCTACTCCCATACTTCATAGAAGCAAGTCACCTCCATTGTCCCCTCAACCCATCAGACATATATTTCCTCCAAAACATCCAACACCTATCACCTCTAAAGTGCCATCTACATGTGTGGCTACACCACCCACAAAAATGATGGTATGACTAATGCCTCTTACACCTCTCAAACCAAAGTCATCAACCCCCACTGCAACAAGACACATAGACCCATTAGCAGGTTCTTATTCCCTACTATTACAGAAATTATTGTAGTCTTCACACATCAATATCCCACCTCTTAAACCATATCAATCTCTCAAACCAAAACTGCCTTGGTTCGATGACACTCAGATTTATGCTTATCATCGCACACCTGGGCACGACACTGAGTATTGTTGTGCCCTCAAGGTTGTCATTCACTGATTCTTGGAGAAAGACACCTTTCTTCTTGACCATACTATCAACAAACCTTCAACACTGCCCCACTCATCAACTCTCACATCAAGACCATCTTGGTTTGACAACTCTAAATTTTGTCACTATCATCAAAAACTAGGACATGACACTGAGCGTTGTTGCACTCTTAAAGATGTCATTCATCAACACCAGAAAAAGGATACCCTTCTCATCAAGGATCTTATTGACCACCCCTTCGACAAATCATCAACACCGACCCATGCTTTTCAAACCTCATCACCTAAATTGGGATCTCCATGCCAGACTATGGTCCCTTTACTGCCTTTAACCCCCTTATTCGACATTAACACAGTCAATCTGACCACCAAGCCTCAACCAACCTTGACCAATCTATCAGACATTCTTCCTAGCCACTGGGGGAATTCAACATTCATCCAAGCCTCGACCAACCTTTTAACCCAGTCTCAACCAAATATCAATCACTCTTTTAATCTTAAACCTCGACTAGGCCTCAACCAAGCCTCGACTATGCCTTGACCACACAAGCGTCGACCAAACCTTGACCAAACATTCAACCGACCATTGACCAAACATTCGACCAGACATCAACCAAACAATAACCAAACATCAACCAACCTTTTAATCACATCATCCAACCCAGCATTGACCAAATATCTATCAACCTCAACCAAATATCGACCAAACCTTGACTAAACATCAACCAACCTTTTTAATCATCGACCTCAACCAATCATCTTTAACATGACCAATTTGGAACGAAGCAAATGGGGCAGGTTTTCTCCTAATTGATTCAGACCTTGCATCATAACACAAGCATGGGCCAGGGACTTTGTCAGAACCTAAGCCCCTTTATGCCTTGCATCTTCGACCAGTCTACTATAGTCAAGTAATTATTCACTTGACGTTTAACTTGAGCTCGATCCCTTGAGCAATCCCTATCACCGTCATTCCTATTCCTTTCAACCCTCAACTCTACAAACAATAGTCAACCCTTTTGTCAAGCATGACTACTCTATCCTAATAAAAGGGAAACCCTCTAAACCTCTATAGTCAAGTCCATGACCAAAAGTCCAGTCAAAAAAAAAAAGAAAAAAGAAAAAAAAATCAAAAAACTATAAAAATGGGATGCATATTCCAAGGTCATAAAACTATAAATGTAGACTGTTCCCTTGAAGGACATCTACATAATTGTTGTATTTACTAGACTACTCCCTTGAAGGACAGCTAGGCCAAAGTCATATCAAAAGCATATAAAGTAGAATATAGACCACTCCCTTGAAGGATGGCTATGCCTAAATTTTGCTACATACATAGCATTATCTTTGAAGCTTCCCATATCGATCAGCTTCACAACATGACCACAAAGCAAAACAACATCCCCTCGCAGGCTTCCTGCATCGATCAATCTGCCAAAAAAAAATTGACTGACAACTTTAAAGTCATGGACTTGTCTATAGTCATTCTCAAGGTCACCTATAAAAGGGGCAAAGTTGTTCCTACCAAACAAAAGGTTCCCCCTTCCATCCATGTCACACTTATCACCCCAACATACTCAAGGGATTTTGAGCTCACTTAACGTCAAGTGATTCAATTGCTTCTCTAACACCACCACTGGTCAACGATGTAATGCATGAACGAGGATTTTGTTTCCAAAAACCCTTATCCATGCCATCATTTTGGTCCTTGTCAATGAAAGAGCAATGTGCCTTTCACTTCTGACACATCTTGGTCACACATCCAACCAAATCATTATCTATCCAACCAAACCCAAACCAACTCAAACATTTTCAGACCACCGACATGATCTAGTCTATTTCACATAGTTTCTATGGACACCAATACACATGGAAACTATCGACCACTCAATTTATGTTAAGCATAAACCATTACTTGTTGAAGCATAAATGACCTCAATTCATTTTTAGCATACACCATTACCAATATGGAAATTTCTAGGGGCGAAGGACGACTCAACCAATGTTATAGAATACACCATTTGGAAAAGGCTGTAACATCTTTTTCTCCTCATCATTTCAACACATGACCAAACCAATCTATCGACTGAATTTGACTCCTAGTCTAAACTACATTGGTCTGAGGACCTAAAACTGGGGCTATGTAGGTAGCACTCAGATGACACGACGTCTTTTGAGGTTAGCTCAACCACCCTCATTTGTTCATCTCCCTGATGGACAAACCATTCTTTCCTTTGACCAATCCTTTGACCTTTGACCATGACCTTGACCTCGTCTAAGACCATCGACCACTTTGACCCTTCCTCCCTTTTAGGGAGAACTACATTGGCCTGAGGCCCTAAGACCAGGGTTATGTAGGCAACACTCAGTATTTTGAGGTTAGCTCGGCCACATTCTTTCATTTGTCCATTCCTTCATCCATCCATCCACCTCAACCAATGACCATAGAGATCACGACTATCTCCTCAGAATCCAACCACTTCCAAGACAAACGTTGCCTTGGTTGTTTTTGCATGTATGCTACCTCACGAATGGTTAGCAAAATTGTGCACAGACTATTTATGACCTTCAAAAGTATAGGATCGCAAGCCGGTTGATCCCCACTACTTGTGACATTTTTGTGTTTTTAGGAGCACTTCCTGAGCTTAGGATACCTGGAACACGATGACTATTGGAGCTTCAGCTTAGATTAAATAACTCGATTAGCTACGACTAATGCTGGGGCCCAGTTATTTCAATTTTAGCACTCCTCGACCCTTGACCTGTGACAATTTGACCTAACCATCCTGTGAAGTGGTATACGTGCAATCATGACTATTACAACATTTTCACTCCATCTTCACCATTTTCATCCACTCTCTATCAAATCAACACCTAATTCCAGGTTCCCTTTCCTCGACTCCTGCTTTGAGGGGGAATACCTCATCCATAATCGGGGCAACCAACCCTCTTGTTTTTGTCTTGCAGTTCACTTGAACAACCAACAAGATGAAATCAACCTTATCCCACACTTGGGGCAATCACCTCCTATTTTTGTCTTGCAGTTCATCTATAACAACCAACAAGACAAAAAGGGGCAAATGTAGACACCGAAATCATGTCTACTCCTTGGTCGTCCTCCCCCTTGGTCCTTTTCCACTCTTAACCTATGTCTTATTAATTTAAAATAATTATCTATTTTGAATTAATAATTCCCTCTCTCTCCCTTGACACCTCACCACCCTAGGATGCCCTTCCTTGGATTCCCTCCACTACCTCATGGCCAATATTAATGCCTAGACTCCCATTTCATTCTCCCACTCAAACTCTCGTCCATTTTAATTTGCCTTCGACCGTTTCTTCCCTTGACCCGCTAACTCGGTAGTTGGGAAAATGGATGAAAGGCTATTTTTAGCCTTTTTCCTGCCTTCTAGTCACTGACGTCAGTAATATTGCCAGTGTTGATTACCTTCAAAACTGCATTTTGTGTCTAGAATGCAGATCTGACTCTTGAATCTTTCAACCCATTTTCCAATCTTTCAATCTACTCCTTCAACCTTCAATCATCCACCTTTCGACCTTCAACAATCACCCAATCTTCCAGTCTTCAATCCACCAGACCTCTCACTCTCTCTCTCATAGGGCTTTTACACCATCTATAGCTATAACAACAACAGGGACTCTACATCAGCTTCCACCAACAATAGGGCCTTCACACCAGTAGCTACAATAATAGGTACAACCCATCAGCAACATTTCTTCTTCAGCAGGTATGAGCTAAGAATGTTTCTTTATTTCATTTCAATAATCTAGAAATGTATTAGCTATTAGCTCCCTTTTAGCACTTCCAGACCAGACCCAAATCCTTATCTCCCTGTTGGCCTCCTCTATCCCTCTGTCCATTTTTGACATTTTGTCTATTGCCCCAGACCTCTGCACAGACACCTCAAGCCATTTTTCTAACCCCAAACAAACCACATACTCGTCCATAGACCATAAACCCGTCCAGACCTGACTAGACCTCATCCAAAGACTACTTCCCTGACTAACGCCAGCCGCAGAGACCACTGACCCAACCGACGTCGGTAGCATAACCGACGTCGACAAACTTGACTAACTGACGTCGGCAGACTAACCGACATCAGTGACTGTGACCAGGCTGACAGTAGCATTCAGGTAAGCATTTGCTTCCATTTCCTTTTTAGTCTTTAATCATTTCAGTCTTTTTATCATTTTTCCTTTTATCAGACATTATTTTTATCAATCAGTGGGTTGACATCCCTCAAGGAAGTCTTCATACTTCTGGGATCAATCTTTTGCTTGCCAGCCCACCATCTCCTCATCTAACGCCTTCTTTTAGTCTTTTTCTTTTATAGGTGTCATCCTCCACAACCAAAGAGGAGTTCTCATGATTGTCTGGATAAACGGTGCACAGACTTCATCCAGGTACATACAAGCCTTAGACCATTTCTTCTTAGTTTCTCATTTCCTTCTTGAATGTAGAAAGCAAAAATTGTATAGAAACACTAGCATTATAAATTATAATAAACATTTTATTTTCTTTTATTTTGAAAAGCATTATAGCCTTGGAATAAAAATATGTGTGTGTAGATATAGTTTTTAAAACACACAGTCTTGCGACTGCATTATTGTAATTTTAATACTCCTATTTTATAAAGCCTATATCCAAGGGAGAATAATATAATTATTTTAGGGACATTTTTAAGGAGTTGAACATCTATATAAACTAGAGACACTCCATTAATCTACATTATTCCCAAATCTTAGAGTTTGCATATACTCTAATGGAGAAGTATGCCCAAAAGCATGAAGAAAAAAAATAGGTGTTAGGGACTCCGAGGAGACAAATTGATGATCAATATTAGAATCTTTATGCAGTAAATTTTTAGCACTATTATAGGTCAAAAATCCATTTTTAATGTAAGTTTAAAATTATTGATATTTGCATCACATTTTAATGGATTAGTTTGTAATTATGAACCCAAAGATATAACCCAAATGGGTCAACTCCATTATCAAGTTTTGGTGTCAGTTTACTTTTACAATTCATTATGAGTTTTAGTTTCTAATTTAGTTTGGTAAAAGAATTAATGAAATAATAGAATGAATGACGGGAAATTAAAATATGACAAAAAATAGGAGTTTTTAATATGGGAAATGAATTTGAAAAATTTTATGACTAATTTATTCATTATTAGAAATCCACAACTAGTTTATATTTCATTTAAATGGAATTGATATCTTCAGTATCTATTTATAGAAACTATTTACCCAGTTTACGAATCAAATTTGGTATTAGAGCAAGTGATTACAAGACTTATTGCAGTTGGTGATATACTTCAATTTGGTGTTTTAGATATAATATATTGGTATTGTTTTTCTATTTGATTTGATTATGAAGGTTGGCTAGTGCAAAGGAAAACTAGAAGGTGTTCCAATTCGTTGGAAGAAGACAAGATTTTAACAACCAAGGTTTTAAAACCACTAGCCCTACAGGATCAACCTGGATGAAGAACATAATATATTATCAGTTGATGTGTCAGATGATGTTGTGGAAAGATCATAATTTATTTCTTGGGAAGAATTCATATAAAATACAAGGCATTTTAGTGATGCACATCCAAGAGGAATCAATTGCAGTACTATTACTATTCTTACATAAAGGGTAGATTGAGGTATGATTATGGTCTGATTTCATATTGTTATTGACACAATATCATGGTATTTGATAACCAATTGTGTAGCCTTTATATTTTTTATTAATAATCATATTATGGATAATTATGTCCTTGATTATAGAAACAAGTGAAAAGACCATGGTAAGATATAGAAATGGCAATAAGGCATTTTTCAAGATATTGGACATATTTTTGCACTTTGAGTTTTGAGTTATTAACTGGTTCTTAGATTGGTATGTTTCATATCTTTGTTAATATCTTCCATAATCAAAAATAATATTTTTAAAACACTAACAGTATGCTAGTCAGTACTCAATAGGTGCACTTCATAGTTCCCAAAGAGGTATGATTTATTTTCAATGTAACTATTTTTACACAATTTTGGTTTAAATTAGGATAACCTTTATATGGGTTTATTTGGAAGTAAAATGTAATTTTATGTGCAATTTTTTTGAAAGAATTTTTAAACATGAAAAGGATCATCTAACTCTCATAAGATAGATTTTTAAATAAGAAGGAACCACTTTCTATTTAGTTATTGGAAACCATGAAGAGGGAACACCCCTTATTGGTTAAAATGGTTTACTTGAATAATTTTGGATAAGGACTATGGAATTATTTAGTATAATTTTATTTCATTCAACACATTATTTTTAGATAATTCCTAAATATTGGATCTAGGGAAGGAATTTTGAATAAGGTTGTGTTTTGAAGAATGTTATTGCTATCTCCTCTTACAATTTTTTGTTATGATAAAGTTTTTGGGAAACTAACTCAGTTAGATGAGTTTTGGAGGTATGAATTAGGGAGTAGTTAGATGGTGAAGGAAACCCCAAGATAGGTTTAAAATTCTTGGTTTTATTCTCAACTTATATGATATTTTGCTTACAGTTACTTGTAGAATTTGTGAGTTTGTAAATAAGTTCTTATTATGGAAATTCTCTAAGTTGACATTGGAGTTTTAAAAGTACTGGGAATGATTGATAATTAGTTGTTAGGATCACAATATTTAATTATGTTGTTTATAGTTATTTTGATATATCTTTTAGTGTATTGTGCATTAGTCACCTTAGGATGTACAATTAGTTGCACATTTTTATACTTTGCATACACATTTAAGTCCCATAGTATTATGGGAAATGTTTGTATTTCAAGAAAATTATAGTTACATGTATGTTTATCAGATGCATCATCTAGAATTACTTTCTAAGACCCATAGATGGGCAATGTTTATAAATACAAGTATACATATGTTACAGTTATTTATAAATCTTATAAGTGTATTCAACACATTTTGATTTCCCTTATGCAATGTTGATAACAAGGAGAACACATTAACCTTCATGAAGTAAAAGAGTTGAGAGAATCCATTAGATGCTATGAATTTTTGGCTAACAGGTCATTTTGGTAGAATGGATATAGAGTTTGTTTTACTCTCAATAATTAGGTTATAGTTTCAGTTGGACAGTTGACTTCTTGCATGGAAAGAGTCATTTAGTAGGGTCAATTGGATTATTGGAATGTTTGGAGACCAAAACCCTCTTTGTGGGGAGGTTTGATCAAGAGGATTGTTAATTTACCAGACTTCATTGGTCATTTTCAAAAGGCTGGATACAGAGACCATAGTTGATGGATCCTAATTTTATAATGGAAGGGGACTTTACCGCCATGTATAGTAATAGTGTTTTTAATTTTGTAATTACACTATAATTTACTATACATTATTTTGGTGATTCTTATTATGACACATGGTAGAATGAGGAGCATTTGGAAATGTCCACATGGTGGGTCCTTAGGCCACCGCATGGCCTGCCACCACTTTCCTCTATTTTACAAATCACAATGCATGTTGCGTTCAAAGTAATCAACTAAAGATAGAGTTTGAGTTATGTCAACTCAATTCCAATTGAGTGACAACTCATGACCTAACTCAAGATCAAGTTTAAGATAGAAGATCTAATGTCCCAAGTCAAGTTGGCTCAGCAATCCTTTAATCGAGATTGAGATTGAGATACTCATTCTAAATAACAAATAGCTTGTAGTTGGATTGACAAGCTTCCAAACTAACTCAATCAAAAGGTTCATTATACATGGATGAAGCCATGGTTACAACTCCCCCAACAAAGGATATTTAAATCCTTTCTTATATTATATCCTAGTAAATGTGGGATAAACATTCCATTAGAAAGGCAATGGCATTGGGATTTGTGGGATTTGAACCCCATTTGGTAAAATGGAAGGAGCTTATTATTGGTTCAAGGTGGATCTATGAGGTTGACTATAAATAGAGGATGGTAGTAATTTTTGAAAAATATCATTAGACCATAGCATATGGTTGTGTTGTTTCCAACATAGGACCTGATTAGAGACATGGTCAATTAGTAAAGACTCAGTTCGAAATGGAGATATGGTGCAAGTTATGAATTTAATATAGGACTGTGTATTGAAATGGGGAATCAAATTTAGTGATAGGATAATTATGTCCATTAAAAAATCCATGTTTAAAGCTATGTTGAATTCAAATTTAGTGAAATACCCATTGAACCATGGTTAGACAAAAAATACAAAATGAGTTCATTTACACAGGGGGCTTGAATGTCAAAAAGGAGGATATATATATTTTGTAGAGAGAATGAAGGTGCCTATTTACAAGGCCAAGCCTAAAGATAGATAGGGCATTAGAAGATCTCATTATTTGGCCATGGTTCGATTATGTTTATGTATACATATGATGTCTTTGTCCATTTTGGATCATCGAATGGTAAGAGTCTTTGGGACTCAACAAAGGTAGTTATGCAAAGTTGAGTCTGGGAGATGCAATATGCATGGGCAAATGATATTTTTGTAGGTCTGAGAGGATAATTTTTTTATCCCACTCGAGTTGAGGATGGAAGATATATAACATTGACTATATATTTCAGAATATAGACCAAATCTAGTATGCATGCTGAGGGATATTTGAATCCATGGGTAAGTAATAAATGTAGGCTCATTTTCAAAGACACTATTCGATCCTATGGAGATTGTTATATGCCTTATTTTTTGGAAGGTTTAGTCATAGGTGAATGACATTGTTATCTTTAGAGTTCATTCTAGGAAGTTTGAATTTGTATATGTTTATGCCTATCTAGTAAGGCCTAAGCCATGGCATACAAATAATCTCTCGTACATATAATTGTTGAGTCATGCCTATTTACAACTTTCATTGTAATTTATAGATGCCTATTTGAAGGATTTTGAAGCCATGGGCATATAAGATATAATTACAGTACTAAGACATAACTAGCATTATAATTTATAGTAAAGATTTTTGTTTTATTCAATTTTAAAAGGCATTATAGCCTTGGAATAAAAATATACATGTGTAGATATAGTTTTTAAAACACATAGTCCTGAGACTATATTGTTGTAATTTTAATACTCCTATTTGATAAAGCCTCTGGCCAAGGGAGAACAATATAGTTATTATAGGGATGTTTTTAAGGAATTAGACATCTATATAAACTAGAGACACTCTACTAATTTGCATTATGCCCAGATCTTAGAGTTTTCATATACTCTAATAGAGAAGCATGCCTGAAAACATAGAGAAAAAGAATAGGTGCTACAAACTCTAAGGAGACAAATTGATAATCAATTTTAGAATCTTCACACAGTCAGTTTTTAAGACTATTACAAGTCAAAAATCCATTTTTTATGTAAGCTTAAAATTATTGATATTTGTATCATATTTTAATAAACTAGTTCATGATTATGAACCCAAAAACGTAGCCCAAATGGGTGAACTCTATTATCAATTTTTGGTGTCACTTTCCTTTTATAGTTCATTATGAGTTATAGTTTCTAATTTAGTTTGGTAAATTAATTAACAAAATAATAGAATGAATTCTAGAAAATTAAAATATATAAATCTTAGAGTTTTCATATACTTTAATAGAGAAGCATGCCTGAAAACATAGAGAAAAAGAATAGGTGCTACAAACTCTAAGGAGACAAATTGATAATCAATTTTAGAATCTTCACACAGTTAGTTTTTAAGACTATTACAAGTCAAAAATCCATTTTTTTATGTAAGCTTAAAATTATTGATATTTGTATCATATTTTAATAAACTAGTTCATAATCATGAACCCAAAAACATATCCCAAATGGGTGAACTCTATTATCAAGTTTTGGTGTCACTTTCCTTTTATAGTTCATTATGAGTTGTAGTTTCTAATTTAGTTTGGTAAATTAATTAATAGAATAATAGAATGAATTCTGGAAAATTAAAATATGACATAAAACAAGAGTTTTTAATGTGGGAAATGAATTTACAAAGTTTTTTTATTACTTTATTCACTCCTAGAATTCCACAACCAGTTTATATTTCATTTAAATGGAATTGAGATTTTTAGTATCCATTTATAGAAACTATTTACCTAGTTTACAGATCATATGCTTCAGTTCTAAGAGATAGAGTTTTCTTTATGAGAAGACCTAATTGATAGGTTCAAGGTGTGAAATGGAGTTCAAAGTAGTAAGGACCCAAAGTGAGATTAGAATGTGTATATTCAAGTAATATTAAAAGTGTTTCAAGTGTTGGTGAAGTCAAAATGTGGTCAAATAAGTTTGAGTCCAATTTGTGAGTGTGAAGGTCTAGTTCCTTTAGGTCTCCATTAGGCTTAATAGTGAAATTGGTCTCTATGAACTATGACCAACCTATAGAGAGGTTGTCTCATTCATGTAACATGTATCAAGAATTATTTCAAGGATTAAAAAAGTGTGGTAAAGATACTATCTGACCAAGATAGGGTTAGATGAAGTGTATGGTATAAAGGCAAGGCCTAATTGGCCAATTTATACTAGTTGAGTGTGTCTGGACAAAAGTGAAGAAAAAATATCAATCAAGGAGCAAAGGTTGGTCATTGAAGAGCATCAGAGGTTGAATAATATCAGTCATGTATATCTATTTAAGTTGACGCAAGTGGATAACTAGGTCATTAGACCTAATGAGCTGAGAAGAGATATATTGAGCAAGTGAGCCCTAGAGGTTATTTGAGTTAGAGTGAATACAAAAGAGTGAAAACAAAGGAGGTCATAATTAGTTAAATAGTTATCAATAAATTTTAAATATTATTAGAGATTAAAGGTATATAATTTTGTGCTTGGTTTTCTAGGGGGTTAGATCCTCCTTACAAGTTAGAGCTTGCAGAAGACTAGTTGGGTGGGTGCTCAACTAGGTAAGGGTTGGAGCTCCTTGTGAAGTGGGTGCTTCACTAAATTTTGGATCTTGTCCTTATAGGATATTAGTACATGTGCATGGTTTAGTGGGGTTTATCCCCTAAGAGGGTTTCCCACATAATATCTTGTGTTATCTTTTGATGTACTTCTGTGATTGTTTGCTTATGCATTGATATTTTATGTATGCTTCATGGAATGATGTTTGGAATTGAATATGCATTATTGTGAAAATAATCACACCCTTTCCCCCATATAACTAGATAATTCCAATAATTGGTATCAAATCTAGACCTTTAGAGGAGGTTTGATAGCCTATAGGTGATCCTAAGTAGATTAAAGTATGATGAGGATAATGTTCATCTTGTTTACAATGATGGATAAGTTTGTGAAGATCATGGTTGAGGTCTACATAGAAGTATACATGATTGTGTCATCAAGGTTAAATAATAAGGATTATGATAAATCTAATTCCAATATCAAACCCAAGTTTATAGATAAAATGTTCTTAAAGACATGTTGAAAGATAGTCTTATATGTATTAGGTCTCCAAGAGACCTAATGAGGGTATGAGAGATAATGAAGCTTTATAAGTAAAAGTGAATGGTTTGTGGATACCTATACATGGAGAAGACTCATATAAAATGGAAACAAATTATGTAAAAAGTTTTGGTTTTTTGATATATATCTATAAGTGTGCATCTATGTAATAAAAGTTGCATGAAAGTTGACTGTGTCTCAATGTCTTTTGAATGACTGACTTGTGTGACTTGATGAGGTTAATGTTGATCTTATATTCTAAAGATTATTAGATGAAGTATTTAAATGTGTTTTTTATGTCATTGAGATATTTTATATTCTCTAAGGATGGTTAGTTTGTTCCTAGATGTGAATAATAAGCCTAAGACGTGAAATTCAATGATTTGAGGGTTTCTAGGCTTCTTGTGACTACAAACCCCAATGTGAATGATCTTGATTATAATGGATATGTTATGACATATGGAGATATGTGATAATTAGTTGGATGTTATGCAATGTTTATTATAGTTTTTTTCTTGTTCTTATTTTATTATTGAGTTCTTGAGTGGTGTCTAAAAATCCAAGTCTAAATAGAGGTGTGAAGAGTTGTTGACTAGTCTTCAAGACCAATGCCTATGGAGGTAAGAGATGATATTAATAATTTCAATGCCAAGTGTTTATTAAAGATTATTTTTTTCATGTTGTATAATCCATGATGGGGTTCAAAATATTTTGAAGGGTCTTAACTATGTGGGTAAGGTTGAATGTTTGAGTCAATTTAAAGGGCTTTACACAAGGGGATCAATGGACCAAGAGGATGTTCATAACCTTAGGGTCATGTAGCATGGGTTTTATTTTTATGGCATCCTATTTTGAGTGTTTTTAAGGAAATGTTTCTTATTATATGACTAAAAAATTTAGGTGTATACACATAATTAAATGACTGTGCATTTCCATAAAAGTGCTTTGAAGAAGTTTTAAGCCATGATGGCTTATGGAGGGTAAAGGATAGTTTTTTATTTCTATTAAATCCATATGAAAGTTATGCATGCCTGATTTATATGTTTAATTTGATCCAATAAGACAAAGGTAAGAAATAAAGAGTGAACTTGTTCGTTTTAGGTCTCAATGAGAACTATTGGAAGTATGAGGACTAATGAA